>CM017440.1:48989448-49270846 GCA_007726485.1 Eragrostis curvula | reverse complement strand
TCTTGCTCGGGACGAGCAAGGGGTAAGCATGGGGGAGTTGTTGACGGTCGCTACGGACCAATTTCAACCGTCAACTAGCTCAATAAATAAGAAGGATTGGACATTTCTTACACGCATTTTATTTAGAAATAATCTATTTCCACATGTACCTCTAGATTTTAGTGTGCAGGTGGAATAAGGGAGAAATCCAGGTGAAACCATGCCCCAAGGCGACGAAACAACACTTTTACAAACTCGACGTTCGCCGCGGGAATACAACTCCAAGACAAAAGGCCAAATATCGTCAAAGTCCAACACAACCAAGGCCTAATGCACCTGGACCAGAGAAGAAGACCCAGAGGGGGAGCCACCTGCCAAAGCCCAGCCCAGGTGGGGCCAGGCACAGGTCGGCCGACCCCCCTTGGCCAGGTCGGCCGACCTGGCAAGGTGGCCCCCTGGGCCCATTTTTTATGGCGGTTTGTAACCGACCTCTGGAGGTCGGTTCCCCCTGCATTAAATGCCACCGACCTCAGGAACCGCCTCCAGAAACCGACCTTCAAGACTATAAATAAAGGGGTACCCCCCCTCCTGGAGGACACACCACAACAGAAGGATCATTCCCTCCTCTCCTCACGCTAGAGCTAGAGACTCTTCTAGGTAGTGCTAGGCTGAGTAGTGGGCTGCCTCATTGCTCCCAAGGTCTTGTGGAGAATTGGGTATAGCTCTTGTATCCTCTCTTTGTAAGACTTGTTCTTCGTCTAATGGAATACATTCGTTCGTATAGTTGTTATGTGCTTAGTAGTTTGATCATGATCCTGCATGAATGTTCATCGTTCGTTCATGTTTGTTCATCGCTCGTTCATGTTTGTTCATCGTTCGTTCATCGTTCATCGATGATCGCTAGTAAACATACATCGAGCGTTCCTTGTTCGTTCATGCTTGATTATCGATTATTCTTGCACGTACTTAATTGATCGTCGTTCGTCGCTCGTTCTTGAGCGACGAACGCTTATGCATAACTTAGTGCTTGCTTTGATCCTTTTGTTTAATTCATGCTAGTTAGGCTAGTTGTTCTTATGTTTTGGCATCGGGCTCTCTGTCCTGCAAAGGTGCTCTGGATTTATCACCCCGTCGATCCGAAGGGTTGGGGGTGCCTCGAGGGATCTAGAGTTGTGGTTAGTGACGCCGGCATGGTGCTGGGGTTGTCTCTCCACCCTTGAGTATGTGCGTGTCCCACGGTTTGTAGAGGTAGGTGGCAGGAAGTGACAGCCCTGTCCATCCAAAGGAACCCTCCACGTTCGGGCACGGCATAGGAGTATGTAAATGCGCCGGAGTCGCGGGGCAGACCCTGCGTATGCCGGACCTCCCGAAGTTGCCTAGACATAAGACGCTTGCTTGCGCTTGCATGATCTTAGATGATAGGTAGAGGCCTTGCACGCTCTATGAATGTTGTACTTTAGGAGTAGTAGCTCACTAGTCTAACTTAGCATTGCTTAGAATTGTCTCTCGCCCTTTTATTAGAGAGAGTGGGATACCTTTGTGTGTGTCACACTATCCTCAACTATTGAACCTTACCCCTGTTTTGGAATGTGGTTATATCATCTATCATTTGTAACACCATGAACATAAGTACTCTTGTCAACCATGTCTTCCCTTGGGAAAATATAAATACGATACCCTTGGAATACTCTCGGGTGAAATGCTACAACGGGTTATCCGTCCGCTTGCGGATATTCAATTAACATGATAAACCTTATAATACATATCTAGTACTTGTTACTAGACGTGGATTATTTGGTTAATAGTGCAAGTGACTCAAACCATAACCCCCGGCGTCTCCCACGGTCGCGTATTTTCTGCGTGACCGTAAGAGACGCCAACACGCCTCCGTCCTACATTGTTCATCAACACCAGCCTGTGCTTCATGATAGTCATCTAACATGTCTCCTACCCCGGCATCAGAATCAAGATCATCGGCGCGTTGTCGCACGACCTCGTCTCTCATATGTGCGGCTTCACCATGGTAAATCCAATGGGTATAGTTTGGCGTAAAGCCATTCTTAACAAGATTTTGACCTGTGATCACATTTGTATGTTGCCGCGTGTTGTTACAATGGTTGCAGGGACACCAAGTGACATTCTTTTTTTTTAACCTTGGCAAATGCTAGTTCCAAGAAAGCTTCGGTCTTGTCAATCCATTCACGTGTCAACACACCCTGACTTGAGTGGCCGTATACATCCACTGACGATCGGCCATCCTCTAACATATATGCGAGTAGTATAAAAATCATTTGCATCTACACGATGTTCCAACTGTCTACTAGGTGAAGATAGGTCCTAATCCCACCCGAGGATGCGTAGATGAGGTTAGTTTCCAAGGTTTACTCTGGTCCGAGACAGAATTTTGGCAGCACCTCCCCGCTGCTCTCCAAATACACGTCCTGGGAGGGAGATTGTGTATCCGGAGAACAACAGGGAGATGATGCCAAACCTTTGTCTCAAACCGGAGTAAACCATGGAAACGAACCCCATCTATGCATCCTCGGGCTGTCCAAATACGTGGACAATTCGAAACAGATACAGTCATAGATATGCAACCCTCGGGCATATCTCCAACTGTATCTATTTCGAACGGGAGACGCCTAACTAGGTTACGCTTTACCTACAAACATGAATGGAAAAGGGGGGGGGGGGGGGGGGGGGGGGAGGGGGAGGGGGGCTTTTATGTCTCACCTTGCTGTTTGCAAAGTGCCGAGTGGAAGATGGTGCACAAGCCTCTCCTGCAAAGAACGGAACATAAAAGCGTCAGTTCAAAATTTCGACAGCACCTCCCCTGCACGGTGAGGTTCCCAAAACCTGCAAGAAATCAATAGCATGATGGCCGACAACCACATCCAATTGAAATGAGCTAAGCAAACCATCGGCACGATGGCCGACAACCACATCCACCAATTCACATCGCAAATGATTAAGTCGATGTTTGATACCAAAATCATAATGAAAAACTGAAAAAGAAAAGACTTGGTGCTACCTCATCAATTATTGAACATGGCTACCTCATCAATTATTGAAGTACACTAACACATTTCAAACCTTAATCCATTCATCAAACAAGCATCTTCATTTGCACTTAGAAAAAATGAAATAGAAAAGAATTGGTGCTTACAAGCATAATCGACCCAATTTCGTTTCCATTCAAGCATCACACAAGCATAATAAATCCAATTTCATCACACGACCATCAAACAAGCATCAATGTCTCAAATTCAGCACACAAACATCATTTTCATTTGCAATTCAGAAAAACAGAAAAAAAAAAAGAATAACACACGGGGCACCTCACCTGCATGAAGGTGCTCGACGGGGAGGATGGCACCGGGGCAGGGAGGCGGGTGATAGGGGAGGCGCGGACGTCAAGGCGCCGGGCGACGTCCGCAGGCAGCATGGCGGCGACCACACGTTGACGGGGAGGCCGGGGGCGGGAGGGCAGCACGTCGACCGGGACCGGGGGCGGGAGGGCAGCTCGTCGGGGTCACCGGGGCAGGACGTCGACGACCCGCCACCGGCAGCTCGTCGGGGTTACCGGGAGCAGGACAAAGCCCCTCGACGTGGCCGGGCCGCGATGGCCGAGATCCGGAGCCGGGGCGGGGTGGAGGAGGGCCGGAGCGCGTGCGGGGCCGGGGTGGGGTGGAGGAGGCTCGACGGCGGCGAGGTGGAGGAGGGTCGACGGCGCGGGGAGCAGCGGCTCGACGGCACGGTGGGCGGCGGCGGGCGCGACGGGCGTAGGCGAGATGCGGCGGGCGAAGGCGGAGGCGGGATGCGGTGGAGGCGCGGAGGCAGGATGAGGGGAAGCCGGGATGCGGGCAGAGGCGGGATGCGGCGGCGCGGGTCGACGGCGAGAGGGGCGGAGGCGGGATGCGGCGGCGGCGCGGGCAGAGGAAAGAGAGAAGCTAGGAGGAAGAAAGGGGGAAGAAGAAGCCGCGCGGCTAAGTTAAAATCCCCATACTTTGCCGAGTGCCCGCGATTTAGCGCTCGGCAAAGAATTTCTTTTCTTTTTTTTTACTTAAATTAATGTTTGCCGAGAGCCCTCAGAGTGGCGCTCGGCAAATAAATTTTTCTCTTCTTTTTAAACTTTCATTTCAAACGTAATTTTCGTTCGCATTTTGATTTCAAATTTAAAAATAATCAACTACAAAGTTTCATAATTTTTTGATATCTACCAATTTTATTTTTACAAATTCTCCATCCGATATCGTTTTCAAAATTCAAATTTTCAAATTTGATAAATTTAAATGTATTTTTCATTGAAAATTTGATTTGAAATAAAAATGTTGTCAACTACAAGGTTTTGTAACTTTTAGAGAGCTACAACTTTTATTTGTACTACTTCTCTGGCCGAGGTCGTTTGAAAAATTCAAAATTTCAAATTTGAGAAATTCAAATGTACTTTTCGTTCACATAAATTATTCAAATTAAAAAGTGTTCAACAGCAAAGTTGTGTAACTTGTGAAGATCTAACACTTTTATTTTGGTATTTTTTCATCCAACAAAATGGTATTGACATTGTTCACAAATTTTAAATGTACATCTTCGTGTTTCTAGAAACTTGACGGGACCTATAGAGTTTGTGAACAACTTTACAGCCGCTTTGTCGAATGAAGAAATGACCAAAATAGAAAGTGTAGGCCTCAAGATTTTATACAACTTTGTAGTTTACAACTTTTTGATTTAAACTAATCTAATGCATGAAAAAATTGATTGAAATTTAGTTTGCCGAGAGTGGCCCTCGGCAAAATATAGTTTGCCGAGAGCGGCTCTCGGCAAAACGTGAATAATTTTGCCTAGTGCCGCTTTTGCCGAGAGCTTACCCCAAAACACTCGGCAAAAGTTTGCCGAGTGTCCGCGTAGGGCTCTCGGCAAACTCGGAATCCGGGCCCGCACTGCTGACGCCGTCGCGGATTTCGGACGGCCGTTCCATTTTGCCGAGGGTGTGGTCTTTGCCGAGAGCCATTGCAATTTTTACCGAGTGCGGCGCATCCAGCCCTCGGCAAAGTATTTTATTTTGCCAATAGCTTTTTTTTGCCGACGGCTGCCTCTCGGCACACTAGCTCTCGCCGAGTGCCTTGTCTTTGCCGAGAGCAGCTCTCGGCAAACCATGTGTTTGCCGAGTGCCCGACGATTTGCTCTCGGCAAACCCTCGGGCACCCGGCAAACTACGGGTTTCCCGTAGTGGCTTGCCTTGCTAGAAGTGCCAAGTTAAAGAGCTCCATATCTTTGAACCCCAAGCCTCCTGCATACTTGGGTTTTGTCATATCTTCCCAAGCCACCCAGCAAGTCTTACACTTTCCTTCTTTGCTTCCCCATCAAAAGCTTCTCAACAATCCATCAATGTGTTGACAAAGTCCCCTTGGTAGTCTGAAACAAGACATCGAGTAAGTCGGAACAGCTTGAGCAACCAACTTGATCAACACTTCCTTTCCTCCTGCCGATAATATCTGCTCCATCCAACCTTGAACTCGCTTCCAGACCTTGTCCTTTAGGTATTTGGAAGCGCCATTTAGTGAATTTCCAACATCTGTTGGCATGCCCAGGTACTTCTCGCTCAACGCCTCTCGCACACTGCCGCTACATCCCTTGGCAAAGTGTATAGACGACTTGTCCATATTTACTTGTTGGCCTGATGCTTTCCAGCAAATCTGCAACACCTCCTTCACCTTTTCCACACTCTCCTTATTAGCTTTGAAAAACAGCAGGCTGTCATCCGCAAAGAGTAAGTGGCTAACCACCGGCGCTGATGAAGCTACTTTCATTCCATTGAGATGCTTTTCTATTTTTCGTCATGGATCGCACTCCATCTCTCATCACAGAAATAGCCAAGACCCAACCACAGCCCGATCCTTTATGACGAACCGAATGGTACATAATTAAAACGCCACAGTTGAATCATGCACTCTTTGTGTCATTAATCATGCCAAGCTCACACAGACATCATGTACAAACGTACAATTACACATAACAGATTGGGCCCAAGATATAACCATGCATTTTATTGCAGCACAAGATAAAACCAATCGAAAATGCTTCATGTACGGCCGGCCGTACAACTGATGTTTCCAGCTTGATCAACCATTGGATGCTTGTGTCTGATTAGTGTTAATCACTCCTGATTTGTTGATTAGCCGGTCGTGTGTATAGCATCGTTCAAAACAATGTACATAACATATTCTGATTCAGTATGACAACACATACATGGATCTGGTGGATCCACTTCTAATTACGTGACGTGATGCCCCAAACGTCCATCATGGATCTGGTGGGTCCACTTCTCTCCAACTATATCGTTTTTTTTTTCTTTTTTCTCCAACTATATCGTTGATTAACCTTGACCCTCCTCTTCTTCCCCGTCGCCGCCAGATCGACGAGGGATAGAATTGGATTCCACTTCCCGATCCCCTCGCAAACCCCAACACCGTCATTGCCGGCGGCGGCCATGAGCGACGACGGCGTCCGCCGCGTGGTCCGGCCGCAGAGGCCGTACATGACGTCCGGCAAGGAGCAATCCGAAGCACGGTCGCGTCTCCTCTCCAGGATGGACGCCTTCTACACGGAGGCCAGCGACTGGCTCCTCGTCGCCGCGCGCTCTGTCGACGCCGCCGGCATCTGCGTCGGCCTCCTCGACCCCGTCTCCAACATCACGGCCAACGCCATCTGCACCTCCGACGAGAAGGTCGCCGGCGCCGTCGTCGACGAGAAGCGGCAAGAAGAGTTGGGGAGGCGATCGCTCGAGGGCCTCGTCGCCTTCCTGCTCTACTTCTTCCCCTACATGGCCCATTGGGAGGCCCTGCGCTACCTGCACCTCGCCGACGCCGACCTCCTCGCCGCCGCGCGTCTCATCGTGACCGACCGCGGCATGACGGCGCGCTTCTGTGTCACCTCCTCCGCGGCGGCGCCGGCCTTCGAGGAGGCGCTCACGATCGCCGCGGATATCGCCAAGCACCCCCAGCCCAAGCAGCTCGCTCACGTCTGGATGCAGCTGTCCTCCCGCCTGTGCCAAGTCCTCACCCTGTTACAGCCGCCGGATCAGAACCTCGACACCCTGAAAACGTTGCTTGAGGAGCCAGCCGTTCCTGACCTTGCTACACCTTGGGACATTGCCGCTTCCCGGCAGCGTCATCATAGCGACAACATCATCACCAATAACATTTCATATCAACACACCCGATCGCTGCGAATGGTGCTCCTCGACGCGATCCACGGCTACTACCTGAAGGCGCTGGCCATCCTGCCGCGCGGCGAGCTGCGCTCCCGCCTGCACCGGAGCCTGCTCAGAGCCGGAAACTGCTACGGCCCGCTGGACCCTGTCTCCAACATCATCATCAACACGCTCTGGTACGATGCCAACTTCCCGGCAGCAGAGTCCGTGACCCCGGTGCTCGACGTCATCGGCCCAAACAGCCTCACCCGCCTCGTGAGCCGATCCTTCTACGGACTCGTCTCCTTCCTCCAGACTCGGTACCATGATCTGCCCGAGCACCGGATCGTGCAGTGCCTGGTTGCCGCTTCCGGTTGGCTGTCCATTGCCGATCCCAAGCTCTTGACATCTGGTGCAGGGGCATCTGAGGCTGGTGAACAGCAACATTACCAGCATTGTTTAAAATCCATGTCCGGTCTCTATGATGATGCCATCAGAAAGATGGAGAAGGGAAGCCCGTGTTCGGATGTCGAAGAGGCTTACGCAGCTGCAGCCACCGCGGCATGGCACCCCAACCCCGAGGAGCAGGCAAAGTTCCTCGCTTCATGGGAGGAGGGAGCTTTTCCTAGGCACCCGATCGCCGCAGGGGATGTGCAGCATTGGTCCTCGGTTCTGTCCGAAAAAGCCAAGCCTCAACCTCCTGAACGAATACGCAATCCATGTTACCCCGCGAGAGCTGGGAGGGCGCGCTCCATGAATCTGCAGAGAAGGATATCCAAGAAGGTGAAAGATGCACTGGACAGACACCTGCTGCACGATGGGGTTGGTTTAGCACCTCTGCCTTTCCATTATACCTGATGATGATTAAGCTTGTGTAGCTAGATGTGTAATGTTCTTACATACAAACTTTTTGGCTGATTTGTCCTGTCCTTTTTTTTTTTGTAGAAACCCGCGTTTGATCTGCATATCATCTGCTGTGTGAATGAGAATGTATGTGGCCCGGAGTTCTGCGCAGACGTGGATCCCCTGGCTTTTGCCCCCTGCAAGTACCGTTACTCTCATGTTAATTTCTTGGCCACTGAGAGGGGCCCTACGTCCGACTCCAATGTCATCACGGCCAATCCAGTACTCTTCTTCGCCGAGTTTGATAATGAGGACGAGGACGGTGCACCCCTGTTTTTGTGCCAGGTGCATGAGCCGACACCATTTGCCGGTACGTGTAGTACTGTTCTTTCTGCACAACACTTTTAAATTTCGTTTTTCTTCATTTAGGTAGCTACCAACAACAGTGATGTCTTTGAGCAAGCACAATGATGTTTTAACAGGACTGCTGCCACAGTAATCTAGTCACAATATTTCTGTCGCCTCTGCTTTTGATATTTATTGTGATCACATTTTTGTTGCAGAGCACGTCCGGTGTCTCTACTGTGAGGCTGAAGGGGTAAAGGTTGTGCATCCACCTTCGTTGAAATTCCACGGGGGAGGCACCGAGCTGGAGGAGGTGATCCGTGGCAAACATGAACATCTCTCCGGCGGTTTTCTTATCTGCAAGAACGAGTATGCTGTCCAGATGCTGTATGCCGTGGAAGAGGATTTCATGTACGTTGATGTCTGGTAGATGGATAAATCATGCAGCTTCTACGTTTCAGGCACTTCGAATCGCAACAAATCTCAGTCGGTTCTTGTGAAGCTCGGGTGGATTAGGGCCAGTGAGGTGTAAAGGGGTTTCAGCTTCTCCAACAAGCTTCGAGCTATGGGATGTCATCAGATAGTCTATGGACGATGATGAGCTCCAAGTAGGCGGTCTGGTGATGCTGCGGCTGTTGACCGTGATGGTGATACTAACTGGTTAGCACGGTGTGGTTGTTGGCGGTGACAAGGAAGCCTCCAGGGAAGGGCGAGCATCCATTTTGGGAGAGAGAAACATGTCTGGGACTGATGGTTGGATGTTGATGATGATGGTGACCACCATATACAAATCCTATGACTATGACTAGAGACTGATGGAATGGTTATTGTTTCAGGCGTATTTGACATTTATATCATCATCATATTCATACCAGAATTTCTGTTCGAGACATCTAGTTAATAATGAGATGAGATCCTGTTTACCGAGCTGCATATATTACCCAGATCTGGAATTTTGAAAACAGTACTATTATAGATACATATTTGAATATGAATATGTCATCATTTTTCACTCTTTTATCAAATCCCTTTGGACATGTACGTATCCCAGGGCTGTCGCGTGGCGGTTGCGGTGCTGTAATACGGATCCTACTATGAGGCACTAGTTTCTATCATAATCGACATATATATTTTTGGACAGGAGAAGAGGAGGTACGTTCTTACCGGTCTAAACATGCATGGTCGGCAATGGTTTCCGCACAACCTGTCGCCTGTTTATGGTACCAGAAGCTCTGTCCTACAAAATGTGGGTCAGTCATATCCGAGGACGGTTGACAGTTCAGGCCGACGTGGAATGTTTCTGTCACAAATATATAAGTATTTTGAAGTTCAGTTAAAGTCAAAAATTTCATGTTGCTTGTGGAGGACTACTTTGCTGCGGAACCATTCTAGTATGAATGGACACCTCTTCCTTAGTATTGTGAACGCCCTTGGCCACTAGCCAGCGTTCTCCCTATTTCACACAGTATAGGACAGATTGTGCTCGTCCAATAGGTTTCTCACCACTGCAAAGTGCGCAGCAGTCATGTGCATGCTTGCATATGGCACCCCTGTTGATGCGGGCTATAGATTCATAGCACTCCTAAAGTGCTACTCCCTCCGTTTAACAATACATGTCATTCTACTCTTACTCACTTTTCTCAAATTACATATTATTCTCACTTCCCAATGCACTTTTTCCTCTTCCCGATACAATATTCCCTCTTTCCATTACACCTCTATCTCTATCTCTCTCCTTCTCGTTTTCAGTGCATCCACCTTTTTCACTTCTCCTTAATTCCCGTGTCCAACTCCAAAACGACATCTAATAATGAACGGAGAAAGTACATCCAAGCAATGCTCTTAGTAAACATGACATCCAACCAAAGCCACTACTTCCTTCCTTTGTCTCCAATGTGTAGCACTACCCCTAAAACAGACTTTTCTGGACGATTTTGCCCTTGAGGCTTCTCCGCCATGTAGAGCAGCATAAAAGAAGGAATTTCGGCTGAAAAATTTTGTAAATGATTATTTAATCATTTAAATTACAGAAATGATCATATTAATGTTTTAGGACAATACTTTTAGTTCAAAAATTACAAAATAAATCAAACAAAAATCAGAAAATTGAGCCAAACTAAATCAGCCATGATTTATAAGAAAATTCGACATGACCTCTCTTCACATATTTATAACTGCAACATAACAATTATCTCACATGAATAGAAATTTGTCCAGCCACACAAATAGAGCCATCTAAACACAATTGTCCAACAATAAAGGTTCAAGGGTTGATACATGGCTCAACAACAACATTACAGTTCATGACAATCAAATAAAAGACATGCAAATGAACAAATTTAGTTATTGCTTGTGCTGCCATCTTCTTGAGAGATGTTGAGAGAGCGCCTAGCTGAATTGGTAGAGGTGGAGGTTGTACCAACTACATGGACCTGCCCATCTTCAACCAAATCCGAAAGCCTTCTTGTAATGGAACCCGGCGAAATGGTTTCAGCTGCCACTATTTTTGGCCTTTGTGGCTTCCTCTTTGGTTTAGACACTCGCTTCCTGCATGAAAATTAATCTTCTATTAGAGAACAATGGTTTGTTGCTGAACATGAGGTGATAAGTAAAAAGATAAGGACTTCACTTGCCTCTTTTTTGGTTCATTTAAAGGGCAGTTTCCATTCTCCCGATGTCCAAACTCTCCACATGCGTTGCATCTTTTTTGCTTTGTTGCACCCTGTTCATGGCTAGCTTTATATCTATTCTTCCTTTGTCGACCTGGGGCTCTTTTCAAAGGGGGTGGGAGCAGTTTGAAACCAATGTCCACTTGAGGCCATTGTGACTTATCTGTCATAGGTGGAATAGTGCCAATGTAGGCTGCCCTAAACCTTTCCACGGAGTAGTACTCGTGAACATAGGAACCCATGTCCATATCAGGGATCATCTGGAGAAAAGCCAATGCATGAAGACATGGCTTCCCAGTCATCTGCCACTCCCCACAACTGCATGTATGAGTGTTCAGTTCTACTACATGCCTCCATGGTGTCAAGTCATAGTTTGTCCTAAATACTTCAGCGGTATGAGCCCCTTTGTGAACCCTCATATGACCCAATCCTCTTGTTTTTGCATTGAGTTGTTTGATTATAGTAGGAAGAATGTTTCCTGATAGCTTCTCCCCAATCCTCCTTCTCTTGTCCCACAAGTCCATTGTCATTTGTCTCAACTTATCAAGCAAATCAACAGGAAGCAAGTCTTTTATCTTCTTTATCCAATTGTTGAAGCTCTCATAAATGTTGTTATTGACATAGTCGCACTTGCTCTCATTAGAGAACATGGACCTGCTCCACCTATTAGGGTGATGAAGCTTCATATAATCAACAACACCAGGATCTGCCTCAACTACTTTGTTGTAATGATAGAAAATTTGTCAGATTTGTAAGCTCTTGCTGCTGGCCACATGTTCTTGTCATAGACTTTGCCACGATATTTTTTCTTGAAGTTTGACCACAAATGCCTCATGCATTCCCTATGCTCGATGCCAGGAAATACCTCCTTCATAGCAGCATTCAAACCCTTGCAAGCATCTGTGGATATTCCTAAAAAAGGTGGGTGGCCAATTGCCTTCTCGAGTTGCCTCATGAACCAAGTCCAATTATATGTATCTTCTTTATCAAAGAGAGCCCATGCAACTGGATACATCCAGTTTTGACCATCTATGGCTATAGCAGCCGCCAATTGCCCTTTGTACTTTCCATTCAAAGCTGTTGCATCAATACCAAGATAAGGTCTATATGCACACAGAAATCCATCGATGCACGGCTTCAAACTGAGAAAAAGCTTGTCAAACATTATTCCAGCTTCAACTTCCTTGGTGGCAATCTTAAAAATGGTACCTGGAGACCTCTGAATCAGCTCAGCCCTAAAACTGAACAAATTATGAAAACTATCTTCCCATGAACCATAGATAGCCTCCATTGCTTTCTGCCTGCCCAACCAAACAGTGTTGTAATTAATCTACATTATACTTTTCTAGCAGTTTGTCTTGTAAATTAGCTACACCAAGTTCTGGCCTCTTCCTCAACCAAGCAACAACCCTCTCTGCAACCCACTGGTGAGATGCCATGGCGCTTGCCACCTTTCCAGTGCCCACACAATTATGCTCATGAGGAATCATGGTGATCTGCAAAAAGAGAAGACATTTAGTAACTCTATAAATAAATCTCTACATTTATTATCTCTATGCAGCAACGAAATACATGGAAAAAAGGGTACACACCTCTACAGTTGGTTGACCCACAAGCTTATTTGCAACAATTCTCCAAGGACACCCGTTTGCCTTGCATTCAGCTCTATATCTCTTCTTATCAGTCCTCACCTTGTGCACCACAAACTCATTTAGTATACAAAATTGCCTCAAAGACATCCTAAAATCATCCATGGTTGGGAATGTCTCACCAACATTGATTTTCGGATTCTCCTTGTCAATTGTAAACCTAGGCTCATTATCTGCATGGTCATCAACTACCACATCATCCACATTCAGCCCCAACCCATCTTGCTCCATGTTCTTCCTTGCTGCCACTTCCTCAGCTCTCAAACCTAAGGAAACAAACACCTCATTATCTTCCATGAATATGTCCTCATCATCCATCAAACCAGGATCCACATTGTCCTCCTCCTCCACACTATCATCATCGGATTCTCCTTCACTAGTTGACTCATGAGACACAACAGGAGTCCTCCTAACAGGCAATTTCTCCATTTTATAGTCCAAAGCGATGTTACACTTGTATACAGGTTTTATTGCAAACTCAACAACCAAACATGCAACCTTGGTTTCTGAAAACTGCTGGAAAACAGAATTCAAGTCAGCATCTGTAACAACACACACCATCCCCCTTTTCTCAACATTCCAGTACCAAAATTTTGCCTCCTGACAGGTCCCCCACTTTGTTCTAGCTGCTACATCAGCCACTAGATTGGCCAGCACATACCCATCCGAAATTACTTCAAGTTCATGGTCTGAGTTCTCAAAAAACTTCTTACTGCCATCATAAAAAATTGTTGTATATCCCGAAATCGTAAGCTTGATTCTAAAGTTTGGCACTGATTCATTCCTACAATAGAGAGCAAATTGATTGCATTTAGTAAACTAATCCTGCATTTCCTAATTCGAACGTTACATGCATCAATTGCAGCCTAGTAGACTCACCTTGTGAAGATAGTGTTGCTGCCGGCTTCCTCTGTGCTCAGCCGCAGGGAGCTGACGGCTTCATCCATGGCTGCAAGTCCTGCTCCCGCTCCTGCCCGACGAGAACTTCAGCAGCGCCTGCTCCTGCCCGCGACCCGAGCTCGCCGCGCCTGCTCCCGCGCGCTGCGCCACCCATCCGCCACCGCGCCAGCAGCCCCCGCGCCAGCCGCGCCCGCCCGCGCTCGCCAGCAGCGCGCCGCCCGCCAGCCGCTGCCGTGCCCGCGCCTGCAAGCCTCCGCCCGTCCCCGCGCAAGCCAGCCGCCGCCCCGCTCGACGCCCCGACGACCTTAGGGTTAGGGTTCGTCGGGAGAGGTGAGTTGAGAGAGAAGAACGCTCCTGTTCCGATTCGATTCGATGCCGGATGTGTTCGTGAAGGGTGAGGGGCAATTTCGTCCACGAATGTTTGATTTAAGGGAGAAAATAAAGAAAAAACAATATAATGCTACACATTGGAGACAAAGGAAGGAAATAGTGGCTTTGGTTGGATGTCCTGTTTACTAAAGGCATTGCTTGGATGTAGCACTTTAGGAGTGCTATGAATCTAAATAGCCCCTGTTGTCTGTTGATGCCCTTGCATTAGAATGTTTGGACTGCATTAGAATTTTCGGAAAATTAAAGTTTGCACAGGGGGTGATTGAGGTGTTTGGCGGGGAGTAGTGCAGTTCACATGATTTCCTTGGAATGCTAGGAAGCATATAGATTGCATGCATTGGCACCGGAAGAAGTGGTCCTTTGGCATGGAGGGGCAGTTCACTCGTGGTGGTTACTATGGAGTAACAACAATAGTTCTAGCAGTTGTTGCATCCCAAGACTTGCATACATGGCATGCTTTCTTTGGAGTTCCTGGTTCGTACAACGACCTTAATGTGTTGAACCACTCTCCACTATTTTGTGATGCATTGAAAGGAGAGCTCCTCAAGTTCATTTTTCAGTCAATGGAAATGAGTATAACACAAGTTACTACCTTGTTGATGGTATAGACGCAGAATGGATAGCTTTCATGAAGATTATACCAGTTCCCCAAACAGAGAAGCATCAGGTTTTTGCGAAGCACCAGGAAGGGCAACGAAAGATATACATGGAGTGTGCTTTCATGTAATTGCAGTCCCGGTTACCATTGATCATTGGCCTGCACGGCTATGGAAGCGCAAGGGTGTTGGGACTTGAGAGGGATCATTCTAGCTCGTGTGATTCTCCATAATATGATAGTCGAAAATGAAAAGAGGAGGCAGGTATTCATATTGATCTAAATGAGAGTCTAGGGGGAATCATTTGCTCTACCTCGTGAAATGAATATTGGTGGCAAATACTGTTTTGCTGATGTGTTGCGTAGGAAAAAAGCCCCTATATGTGGTCTCGTTCGTAGCATACCCAACTGAAAAATCATTTGATCGAGCACATATGGCATAGGTTTAGAAATATACATCATAAGTAATCATGGTAGGAAAACTGAAATCAGCATGTTTTTATTATATTTTCCCCTGTACATTGAACTAGCACAAGAATTTAATTTCAGAACTGTACTACGTTATGGTGACTGCTGGTGGACCGATGGTGCTATTTAGAGGTATGTATTTTATATGAACATGTTCTGTTCATTAACGGATCAGCCAAGACCTGCCAAGTCCAACATATTTGACCTACTACTGAATTTACTGAACCCATTTGTTAGTACATTTGTAAGTTTGCATCGACAAGATATTTACCCTTTCCTTTTTTTGATTACTCCCTCCGTTTTTAAATTGATGTCGCTATTGACTTTTTCGAAAAAG
Source organism: Eragrostis curvula (assembly GCA_007726485.1). Classification (NCBI taxonomy): domain Eukaryota; kingdom Viridiplantae; phylum Streptophyta; class Magnoliopsida; order Poales; family Poaceae; genus Eragrostis; species Eragrostis curvula. Next base: position 49,255,479 of record CM017440.1, on the reverse strand, counting down.
TTTGACCACTCGTCTTATTCAAAAAAGTTTAAAAATTATCATATATTTTATTATGATTTGTTTTATCACTAAAAAAATTTGCAACATAACTTATAATTTTGCATATTTGAGTTAATATTTTGAATAAGATGAATGATCAAACATAACTAAAAAAGTCAACAGCGACATCAATTTAAGAACGGAATGAGTATTCAAATAGTGACCGAAGACTGTTGATGCAAATGGACTGCCTGCTCTTTTGAACTGAAGTTCAACTATGGCTCTGTGCCTTGTTGTAGCTTTTTTGATCAAATGCCTTGTTGTAGCTTGGATCAATAACAAACGGCATGTTTGCCGGAAAGCTTATTTACATTTTCGGAAAGACTTCTGTCTAATGTTTAAGCACTCGTCTCATAGGTAGAGGTGTCCAAACGGGCGGCACGGCCCGGCCCGGCCCGGGCACGAAATAGCACGGCCCATTTAATTTTGGGCCGGCACGGCACGCAATTCATTTCGGGCCGTGTCGTGCCAGCCCACGTGCCTAAGCGACGGCCCACGACACGGCCCGAAATTATATAATCGTGCCGGGCCGGCCCGTTAGGCACAGAAGTCCGTTAAGGCACGCCAGCCCGTTTAGCCTATTAGTGTTAAAATATAGCAAAATGAGTGTTAAAATGGGGGACTTGAGATTTGAACCAAGGATTTCATGGTCTAGAGTGAAAGGTTTTACCATTAGACTATGTTTCCTTATTGATTCTATGAGAATTCGAAATATATTTACACTATTTTTTAATCGGGCTCGTGCTTTGATGGGCCATTAGCGAGCCTTTGCGCGCCGCGGCTTAAACGGGCCGTGCCTGTGCCGCCCGTCATGCCCTACCCTCGGCCCGTGGCACGGCCCGACCCTCGTGCCGTGCCGTGCTTGGGCCGGGCCAAACTTTGTGTGCTTCGTGTCCGCCCGCTTAGCCCGGCCCGTTTGGACAGCACTATTCATAGGGCCTACCTCACCGGCCCATTAAGACCCATGTGCATATTTCAGCCCACTCTTCTCTTGCCATTTACGACCTGCGTACATGTCCAGCCCACAAGGATTCTGCCTTCCCCCTTAAGCCCCGGCCAGCCGCCGCGTCGTTCTCGCCGCCACGGCGAGCCAGCGACGCCGCCGGCCGCAGCCATGTCTCAGGCGCTCTTCTCCCGCGCTCGCCTTCTCCTCCTGCCTTACGCCCGGTCTGCCCACCCCGGCCACGCCCTCGGCCTTCGCAGCCTGAGCTCGCACGGCGCCGCCGCCGCCGCCGTCCCCTACGGCGAGCACCAGCGCCAGCGGGACGAGGAGGGGAAAGCGGTGAAGGTCACGGTGTGGTGGGACTTCCAGAAGTGCCTGCTCCCGTCCGGCGCCAACGCCTTCCGCCTCGGCGCGCGCATCACGGCGGCGCTGCGGAGCGTGGGCATCCGGGGGCCCGTCGAGATCAACGCCTTCGGCGACGTCACCTTGTTCACGCGCGACGAGCAGGAGGCTCTAGCGGCCACCGGGATCACCTTCTCGCACGTCCCTAAGAGTTGCGTTCCTTCCCCTACCTCTGTGCCCACATTTCGATTCGCTATTTCACCCTAAGCTTTGAACTTTAGTTAGCGTTTCTTATTACATGTTTCTTAAATTGAAGAGTTCATTCATTGGATTCTTAAGGATTTTTGCATTCTGATAGGTGGTCTTGCCGCTGGAATCATCTCATTGGACTAAGAAATGGTTTTGTTACTTCCGATAGTTTGGGTTGCATATAGTTTGGATTGTTTGCGTTAAAAAAATCGGATATATTCCTAGATTTGTGCTGAATGAATCTTTAACTGCCCGTTAGCATACCAATTATTCGGTGATCAATGCAATTAACATGCTTGCGACAATTATCTGGATACATTGGCTTCTTATTTTTTTGATTTCTGAACTGGTTATATATTCAGATCAATGTGAAAGATGCTCGCTCTTAGTGCTGTAAATATTGGACCTCCCTTCCCATCCTCCATAGATTAGTGTTTGATTCTGATTCTTGGGTTCAATGATTGGGGCCAATGTTTGCCTACCGCTAAGGCGCCCTGTTCCAGATGCATTAATTGTTAGGATGTTAACTATAAAAATTGTAAGACGTGAATATCATTTAGTGGCTTATTGATTCAAAACTGTTTTAGCATCTAAAGTTTAATAGGACTCTATAAACTTTGTCATAAAATCGCTAGTTAGATGGGTTGAGTTTACCGGAGAAGTGTACACAATTGATGCTGAACATTTGTTGCCATCGCAGAATAGCAATGCCGGAACATATGTACATGTAGTGTTCCTATCACATCTGATCATTCTAACAATAAAGCACTCTGTATCCTCCTCCCTATGTACATGTAGTGTTCCTATCACATCTGATCATTCTAACAATACAGTTCCATTGTCCAGGTGACAAGGAAAGCTGTGATCGATTGTTCATGGCTGATCTCATCTATTGGATTGCCCAGAATCCTCCTCCAGCCCATTTCTTTCTTATATCTGGGGATAAAGAGTTTGCAAATGTTCTGCATCGCCTTCGGATGAGCAATTACAACATACTGCTTGCTCACCCTAATCCTGGCTCTAAAGAGTTATGCAGTGCAGCGACCATTATGTGGAAATGGGGGGCTTTAGTTAAAGGGGTGAATGTGACTCCAACATATGTGAATCAACCACCTGATGCAGACGGTGTATCTTATTCTTGGTATGGCTCCTACAGGAGTGCTGTTGATATCCAGCTCCTGAAATCAAAGGACAACATGGCTTTACCACGGAATACCAAGGTACCTCGAGTCCCCAAACCCGTATTCGAGGCCATTAAGAAAGTGCTCCAGTTTTATCCTGAAGGGATCAGTCTTCCAAACCTTCGAGCAGAGCTTACAAGGATCAATGTTTCTATGGATAGAGGGCTCTTTGGCTTCACAAAGTTCTCTGCTCTTCTCCAAGCAATGCCTGATGTAGTGAAATTTATAGAACCGCTGCCAGGTGATTCCCAACCTGCTGTAGTAGGGGTTTTCGAAAGATCTGTGAAGTCATCTGAACAAGATTTGGACGGAATGGATTCTGCTCAAAGTATCATTGATGAAAAGCACATCAGTGAGACTGAAAGTGAGGAACAATCATCGTGGGATGATCAATCTTCCTCATCCGAATTATCATCATTTGCAGAAAAGAAAACTCCAGAAGCTGATGCCCCATCTTCCCCCTCTGATCAGTCATCTAGCAGCCAGAGGAAAGCTCCTGATGTTTCTCTTTCCTCGGATGTTACTATACAAGCAAGGCCACGTTCCAACCGTGTGGAAGCTGATGTTAGTCTGTCCTCTGATGTCCCGTCATCTGATACAGTATCTAGAGACCAATTGAACGCTCCGGCTGTTGATCAAATTGTTACGCAAACAGAACCACGTGTCAGCCGTACAGAAGCTGATATGGTGGCTTCCCCCGACACTTCATCAGAGGTGCAAGGTAATCTTGGCAAGAAGGGGTTATTTGAACGGATTTTGTCTCTATGGAATGGCCCAGCCCATTAAGCCTCCAATATTATTGTGGTTCATAGAGTAGTTCATTTAGTGGTGTAGAATGTAGGTTCAGATGAGTGTTTATCTGAATATGCTTATTAAAACGAACCACTTGCATATGTAAAGATGATTGTATTCGGGTTACTTTCAATCAAATTTCACCACTGCGACACTTTGAAGTCCAAATGTTAGTACTTGAGGTTCAGGAGTTCTAATCTGGAAAAAGAACTTGTTTATGCCTGTCTACTAAATCTGTTGACGTTTTATGGTCTTGTGATTCTGGTTTTGGGTTACACAGTTATTCAGAATGAGGTACACATTTAGCAACTGTCGTTGTGTATCCATCTAGGAAGTGTTCGCGTAGAGTTGATTCATCCTTGGCTGTACCCCGAGCTTGATATTTGGGCCTCATTGACATAATTGTTTTGAGTTATTTCTCACTGAACTGTCTCTAACAAATGTGAATTTGGGCAGCGAATTTGGGCAGCATCCAAACTATGTATAACCACTCCAAAATCACTGTTCTGAATAGATGGAGACGAGCTACTCCTGCAAATATTGTCTCCGTGTGATATAAATCTTGTTTCAAAGTATACCACCTTAGGATATCTGTTAAGATGAAGCACGTTGATGAAAAAGTACTGTTGGGAGCATTCGGGACACTCAACAAAGTCCGGTCCATTGTAGCATTCTCATTCCTACTGCAGTGAATCCTCCTCCAAACAGTTTCAAGCTTAAGTACTACGCTCCAGATTGTTCTTCAGTGAGCTAGGAATAGCATGCCTTTTCGTTTCCGTATCAAATAACAGAACGCTTCAAAGTCAGCTCATTTGCTCCTCTTCCTTCAAAATCAGGAAACATGTTTCCAGCTGAGCTGAATGTCCGTTCTGGTAGTATGACAGTTTAAATGTTGCCGTCTTGGTTAATCCATGACTCACGAATTCGCTGAATTCAAAATTATTTTATTGTTACCGTGAAAGAATTTGAGCTGGGTTTTCCACCTCCGCCATATGCCCAACATTTATATGATGTAGCAAGACACGAAAATCAAATTCAGCTGAAAGGCCATCGAAATTTGAATGAATAATTGGCAAGACATACCATGCAATCTCTGCTCTATTCTTCTACTGTAAGTAGCCCCCAAGCAAATCTTTAGGATACTACGTTGAAGACACCACTGGCAAAGCTAGCCAGCCCAACAATCACGAGGTCGGCACTCTATTGTGACGGGATGGGCAACAACGATGACCACCAGTTTCAATGGGATTGACGGAATTTTATCGGTGTCGTGTGACCCCAATACTAAAGGCTAGCTTCTCCAATACTCCTACTGATGAAAACACAAAACTTTCTTGGATAGATTGTCGACACAATACAGTATGTGTGATACCTGTGCTCCTAAACCTGTATGACGCTTATATACCTTAATCCAGCATCAGCACTCCTCCGACTCAACTCCAGATATCGTGGTTCATCTCTGACTGCCCATCTGCTCTGATTGCTCCATTTTATAATGTCCATGTATTCTTATACACTGGGCAGAAGCCTTCTACTAATTATAAGTTATTCATTTTATAATGTCCAGTTGTGCTTGTAAAAGAAGTACTTATAGCATCTATTTACTCTTTAATAAATCATATCCAAAAAAGTATTAAGTTGTGGTGGAAATAGGTTAAATGAATAGATTATCCTACTCCATCACAACACACGACCTGATGAGCCTACTCTGTCACATACACTTGTTTGATGGAGTTTCTGGCATGATTGTGAATCTGTGGATGAGATGAGCCTCTATTAGCAATGTTAAATTGGTATCTCTTGTTCATCTACTTTTGCCATTAATTCACAATTTTGTAGAAATAATGTGATTGTTTGTGTTTTGATATACCTTCTTCCATTACTAGTATATAGCATCTCAAATTTATGAAAATGAAGATACTATTTGTGCTCCATGTTTCATAACCATGAGAAAATCGAATAATCAAAATGACTGTTTGGGAAACCTTTACAATTGGTTTTTGCATACAAGCATGTTTTTTTTTCTAAAATGGTACACAGGCCAATGAATTACCATTTGTTTGTCAATATGGAGTCACGTGGATCTCAGTACAATATATTGACTTTTCATGTTGGCAAGTAATGTACAAGATTTAAATTTCTGTAAATATAAAAAATGAAACACATACTGCATTACACAATTATTTTATTTTCTTTTATTTGCCTACCTATCTCCTTTGGAAGTTCAGCTTTGAAATGTTGTAACCGAAGAGGGTGGCAAAGATGATGGGGTAGGCCAACAGAACTACAGCTGCAAGTGGTAGCAGCTCACGACGAAAATCAAAATAATCTCTCACAAATGTAGCAACTGGTCTAGTCTCTCCGAATACCTCAATCTTCTTGTTGTCCTCATATCCAAATTGGGTCGTGAAGAAAACATTAAGTGTCCACGACATTGGGGAGGTGTAGTACATCCATATCCACCATTTCGGTATTTGCTGCAATGCAAGCATCATCAAATATATATGAACTAATAACAATCATTTAAATCTTAGTAGTCTAAAAACATATCTTCATATTCAAGTCTCTCTCTCTCACACGCGTGTGTGTAGATGAAATGAAGAGACCATGTGCAATAAAAAGTAGACGATTTGCTTCCAAATATCTTCCCAATGTGTGTAGCAAGGTGTATGACAATATGAAAAGAAATATCATTGCTTTGTAAAAACATATCTTCATATTCAAGTCTCTCTCTCTCTCTCACACGCGTGTGTGTAGATGAAATGAAGAGACCATGTGCAATAAAAAGTAGACGATTTGCTTCCAAATATCTTCCCCATGTGTGTAGCAAGGTGATTTACTTTTTGGTATCTTAGTATGGGTATTTTTTTGTGATTATCTTATTATGGGTATGTAAACATACTCAAAGTTATAAATGAGTATGTACACGAACCCAAGGTATTGAAAGGTGCAAACTATATGTATTGGATGACAAATGTTTAGATTTTGTGAACATAAAGGAGCAAAACTACTATGCAACCATGTGCGCTTAGGTAGGACTTACCGGAGCAGGCACAATGAAGCCTGACATGAGGTTTTGTATCATGTAGAATACGGATGCCAATATGGATGCCAATTGGACGTTTGGAGTGAGTGAAACCAACATCATTCCAAGGTAGATGTAGTACAACAACGTGCAGGACATGGTATACACGAACCAGAAAAACTTGGCCGCTGTCCAAGCATACCCTATCATTGGGTATGCAATGAACATGAACACGGCTACCTGCAGAAAGACATAAGGAATCTCCATAGAGACCTACTTGAAACAAAGAAACAAGAAAGAAAATCAAGGTCAGAAATGCTAATATCAATTAATCAAGTTTTATGAAACTAGTTTTTAAGACTTTTGATATATAACTTGTACTGAATTTATGATTGACCTGCGCAAAAGAGTAGGCCCAAGGAGAGTACATTCCAGCAAATCGCTCCCTGTACACGACAGAGCGCTCAATGGAGATAAATGGCATCACGGACTGGCAATTGTTGATGCCAGCAAACAGAGTCGTGCCATACATGCATCCCAATATGGTGAACAGACTTTGCTGGTCATTTCTACCATCAAACAAAACAAGAATTAGCACAATAATCATGATTTAAAAACTACTATGGTATGATACGATGCGCAAAGTGGTAGTTTACATACATGTGCTTTATGTTGCCTTGCTGCCAATATAATGCCCCAAAAGCAATGTAAGAGACTGTCATAAATACAAGTCGCACCAAGTTGTAGGAAGGAGTTCTCCAATATGACAAAGACTGCTTCCAGAGGCAAGCTTTGAATTGCTCCCAAGACCCCTTTGGATACCGTGTTGGGAAAACAAGATCGCTCGTACCTGGAGGTGGTATGCTCAAGCGCCTTACAAGTATGTCATTTTCCCTTCAGTCATCAACTAATAAAAATTAGCACAAATGTGATCCAAACTTAATTTCTAAAGACCACTCTCGCAAAAACAAAAATAAAAATCATAACTTCTTTTGAGAGCCACGTCACTTTTCCCGGACAACTAGGAACATGTTTTTCCTGTTGTATTGTGTCTTGATGTTATTGATAATAAATTTCCTACTGAAATAACGTCCATGATCCCAGAGTTAACTATGATGATTTTCCAATACTTACTCACAGATTGACGAGTCTCTGTAAATTTGTGTGAAATCAATGCTCAATTGAGCTTCCATAGATGTTGAAGTAACTTCTAGCATCCAGGTTGATGGGTTGTAGTTTTCCTTGATCTTCGGTATCCCAGGTATTGCCTGGAAAATAGATGGAACAATTTTTTAAAACTCTTAACCTGTGTAACAGTAGTCATCAATGGGAAAATGTTCAGTTTCGATTGATATAGCATGTGCCTATATTATCTGTCGTGTAAACTTATCATCATCTTGTGAAAATACAGCAAAGAAAGGAAAGGCATACAAACAAAATTGGTTTAGATATATACATGTTATACATGTACAAGGAAACTTAAAGATTTTTTCATACCTGGAAATATTGGATGACCTTACATGAATGGTGTCCAAGAGACCCAGCATAGATCAACTCTCCACCCCTTTTCATAAGCATTAGCTGCATCCAAATTTACAAGATAATTAATTAGCAAGATATTATGGTGCTTCACTATTATGTGAGGCATGACATGAACAAAGTGAATATTAGTGATGCATATTCAACTAGATCCAATAATATATCCCGTCTTTTGAAAACAATGTCAATGTAGCATCTAGCATTTTGTCCAAAACAACCAATAAAATGATTTTCTATACACCCCCATTCCATTGTACAAGCGATTCTTAACTAAAATTATGTAGCCAGAGGCAAACATTTTTTTTCTTTTTCTTTTTTGAGAAAAATAATTGTACAAGCTAGTCTTAACAACCCTCCGCTTGTAGAAAGTTGATCTCTGCAGGTCGTACGCTTAATCAAGGGTTTAGGGCTTTCAAACCCTTTTTTGTATTAGTCAAAACAATGTTGAGGCAGGTCCTCTATTGTTTATGCAAATTCATACTCAGCTGGTTAGGTTCCTGGTGTGCTGGAATCAAACCACCCAGGTTCAAGTCCTAGACTCTGACACTATATATATCCCCGTCGATCGATACTGAGGTACCTGTGGGGATTACTTTGTAAATCTCAAGATCAGTCAGCTCAAACTCTCACTGTGTGTTCATAAAGGCGAGTACTCCTGCGTGCATGTGACTGTTTGTGTATGTAATGTGTTTCGCAAAAAAGATTCTCTATTGATCATAGTTTAGGAGTATATAGTATGGCTGGAGAACATTCGACTTCAGTAGATACTTTGGCAGCAAGTACCTCATCTTGTACTTGTTCTAGAAATATGAACAAATGCTCCACACAAGTTTTAGGTTGAAGTTACCTTGTATGTCATGTTTTCTATATGACCAAACTTGTCAATGTATTCCTTAATCCCTCTTAAAGAATAATTTGTTTCATTTCTGTTACTTTGTATTTCTTAATCTAATCCTTGTAACACTCCAGGAAGAATATTATATCAATAGTAAGTACCTCATCAAATGCCTCAAATATTTCAATACTTGGTTGGTGAATGGTGCATGCAACTGTTCGGCCCATGTTTGCAACATTTTTCACTGAACGCATGACAATAGCAGCTGCCCTAGCATCCAAGCCTGATGTTGGCTCATCCAGGAATATGATCGAAGGGTTGGATACAAGCTCAACTGCAATTGTGAGTCGTTTCCGTTGCTCTGTGGATAGCCCATTTACCCCTGGTATTCCAACCAAAGCATCTCTGATTTTGTCCAGCTCAATCGTTTCGATGACTTGATTGACAAATTCCTGCGAGGGAAAATAATAAAATTTGAATTGAAGCTCAATGTTATATAATGATCCAAGCATCTAAAATAAAATTGTGCAAACGAACCCCTGCATCTAGAGTATCTCATCAAGAAGTATAACTGACATTTCTCATATTGGAGTCGATTTCTGTTGGAAGGCGCAACCAAGCTGAATATGCAACAGACTCACCCACTGTGATCTGTGGGGAGTGAACATCAGTTTGTTCACAGTAGCCTGATACCCTGGCAAAAGTTTGTTGAACTTTAGGATAGCCTCCTATTCTTATATCCCCTTCAATAACACCACCAGTTTTCCTCCCAGCAAGAACATCAAGCAAGGTTGTTTTGCCGGCTCCAGTAACCCCCATCAATGCTGAGAGCACACCGGGCTGGAAGGCCCCTGTGATATTGTGGAGCAGTCGAAGTTTTCTCTCCATATAACCGTGCTCCCTCATTTCCTGCAATAAAACACTTATTGTTGGTCGATACATGTCCCCTAAAATATTTTGGTGGCTCCCCTCTGTTTGCCTTACAGGAAGGGATAAGTATCTGGCGCGCCCATGTGTAGATCTATCAAGCTTAGTTTTAGTTTACTAGTAACTGTACATCTTGACTTTAGAGGGTACGATAATTACCGCAGGTGTGTCCACGTAATAGCTTACGTCCTGAAATGATATCGTAAGGGGTGTGAAAGGTAATACCATCCTTCCTGCATGAGAATACGGATGTTGAATGAGTTCCATTTCAGCTGTCTGTCGTTGCACACTGTAATTTTGACTAACCAGTTCTGTTAAGAGGCAAAGGAGCTTCTGTTTGTGGTGGCTTATACTCAATGCCCATCAAAATAGGTTGATCTCTTCCATGAAACGAGGTCATCTTATCACGAGAGATAATAGCTCTAGAAGTTCCTGGAGATGAGAATTGGAAGGTCAACATCTAGTGCTTTTGCCACATTTCCACTGCTCATTTCTTAATCAGCATATTAATTGAGTACGCTTACAATTCAACTGCAGTCGAGAATTAAAGTACAACTATAAGACACTTACGCTTTTTTATAGTCAAGCCGATGGCGAATCCTATATTAAACAGCAAAATAAACCCAATCAATGCTCCAACTGAAATCCAGTAGAAGTAACTGGAGAAGTCTAGCCCGCGGTCCATTAATGTCCTCCTTCCAAGTGACACACCAAGTGTCGTGGACTATTGACATATAAAATTTGTATTATGTCATAGTAGTGCTAAAAAAATGCATTTTATATATGCTTACATGCATGTTTTTGTAATGTGATGATAAGAATCAATTAGAAGGAAAAAGTAAGTCCAATTTATGCTTTTATTGGCACCCTAAAAAATCAAGCCCTTAAATCCACTTAAATCTGTAAACTGGAGTAATATGCAAAAAAAAAAAATGACAGAACGAGAGAGGTTTGTAGTTGCTTCAAGTCCAGGAGATCGGATTTTAGTTAGAGGGTGTCCGCTCTTATAATGACTGCCAGTAGGCTATGTCAAATTGTACCTTTAACCACCTTGGTGCCAAGAGCTCATTTCCTGTTAAGCCAATCTCAGCATACGACAATGGAGAGAGCCAAAATCCCCACTTCAGCCAATTAGGCAAGGATGCTGTAACATTGTGACCGAAAAATTATTAGCGTGCCTTACAGGAGGACGAATTTCTAGGAGTATAACCCCATGAAACAAGTGGGTGACTTACGCCTAGGAATGATGAAACCCCCAAATAGAAGGATGACGAGAAATGCAATTGGACCACCCACTGGACCAGCCACCATTGTTTGGCAGTATGAGGCTACGCATCGAAACATTCATAATGATACAGTGTGGACTAGGAAGAGAATGAGGAGATGACAGAAGAATCTGCACACATAAACTTTGTTTGTTAGAACAAACAATGTAGTTATCGTTGCTCAGGCAACAAAAATATATATGTTGTTTTTGACTACTCACTACATGGGCTCGACAACAAAAAATATAGATATACCTGGATGCCTCTAGAGTATAGCCAATGAGGAAGTAAGATATTGATGTCCAAGCAATTGACTCAACAAGAGAAACCGGAACTTTGAGAATAAAAGCTGGTATTGCGTAAGCCCAAGCTGGATAGAAATAATAGTTTCTTTGTTTGTAAAAGACTGGTAGTCTACTTATTGCCATGGCCAGCTCAGGGAATCCATTCACCACTAGCATTACAAGTGCGTAGAAGAGTGAGCCCATGTAGTAGTTTGCATGAACTCTGTCGACACCCATATGAGTGCGCAGAAATACTGTCCCAGTAATAACTGCTAGTATTCCAAGCTGAAGTAAACTATATACTGTTAGAGGTACCATAAACTGGCCATACTAACTTTCAGCAGTCAAGGAAAACGTGAATCATAATCTAGTGATGCCAATTACAAGACATGGTTCTTAACTTTTTCACCCAAAGTAATTATGTTAGTTAATTAATCATCCAACACATGAAAATTCAATTTCTTAAAAGTAACCCTGCCCATATGAAGCAAATATTGATAAAGATTTCTTGACGTTCTCAGAGTGCTGAATATATTTTTCTGTAATGGGAAGTATAGTAGATACGTAATTGTGTACTGTGAAATGGCCACTGAATCCATTTAGTTGGAGGTGCTTTTTCATTTTGAGAGAATAACTAGAGTTACTGCAATAAGAGTTTTGAATCAAGGTCCCCCTATTGTTTGAAGGGTTGGTCATTCCGACGCTGATAAAAATATAGGATTGAAAGTTCACATCTTAATTTCAGGACCTTAAAAAATACATCTTAATTTTAGTGACCACAGCAACACAAGAACTTTATGAAAATACTCATAGCTACAGAAAACAGATAAATCATAGAATCATCACGTCATATGGCCTTTAAGCATTTTCTACGTTACGACCTATAGAAAAACTGCACATGATGTGAATTTTCAAAGCAAATGGAAGTTGAGTCATTGCAGGATCATGAATAGCTAGGTATGCATTTTTAAAACTGGATCTGAGGGTTTTGTGTTTTTTTTTTAAACTATAGAACATGTGTATTGATGCCCAACAGCAATATTTTTCTTTAGACTGAGTGGCTTACCTGAACAGCTTTTGATATGTAGATATAGGCATTCCGTTTCATGAGAAGAAGCTCTCTTGCAAAACATGCCTTGAGGAGTTCCCACTTGGACAACGAGTATATACTGTAGGACAAGGCATTTTTATGCTCTTTCGATTTGTCATAAGGTTTAGATAGCTCCCCAGCAAGACTCCGACCAACTTGAGATGCTTTAAACTTTTCACATAGCTCATCAACGGAAATAAAATTGTATGTTTCTCTGTCATGGCTCCAATACTGCTCTTGATCTTTTTTCGACAAGACCTATACATAAGTGTGGAAGAATGAAGAATTCCTAGTTTGAATAGTAACTTTTAGTAGATCACCCTAATCTATGCTATTCTTCATATCAACAGTTGCTATCTTCATGGTCGTTCAACAGAAGTATCGCTATTACTCCCTTGCAAGTTGCACAGAGGGTGAAACTTGAAACATGTGTCCATAAAAATTTAGTTAATATGAACACTCCGTAAACATAAATATCTGGTTTAGGTATTATGCACATTCCACCAACTGATATGCTAAGTCAGGACACAAAGGTTGACATGCCAGCTTCACTTTCTTCACAATTACCTCATATGCAGTAGAAACAAAGAAACTGCGTGCCCACTCCCCCCCCCCCCCCCCCCCCCCCACCCCCCCAAAAAAAACAAAGGTGCTTATTTTGTTGTAGGAGCAAAATGCAAAACCCGTAGCATGCATGTATCAAGAGATGTTGTCCATAAGTTAATATGCAACATGGATAATAGTTGGCACCTATATTTGCATGCCCACTTTTGTGTAATATTGACAAGTACCTCTTGGAGAAAGTCAGCAGCTCCTTTCCTTTCAGGGCACTTGAATCCACATGATTCAAAGAAACTCATAATGCAACTCTTGGATCCATGGAATACAATTTTTCCTTCAGCCATCAAGATAATATCATCAAAAAGCTCATAAGTCTCCGGTGATGGTTGGAGTAGCGAGACAAGTATTGTGGACTCTGAGATATGAGCTAGGTGCTGGAGGCAAGAAACAATCTGGAATGTCGTGGAGCTATCCAATCCGGTTGATATTTCATCCATGAGGAGAGCCTTTGAGGGTCCTACTATCATCTCGCCTGGTATTAAGACAAACTTTTCAGGAAAACATAATATAAAAAAATCCACGAATGCGTCCGTTTATATTTAGTTATCTTACATTGACTCATTGAGTTTGGGGTTATACATAACGAACGGATCGCTGTAAGAGCTATATATGCCTTTTTATGTGGAAAAGATTGTTGTGTATTCCTTATCCAGGTGACTCAAACGGTTTTCATCAAAAATGTAATTTGTAACTTGCCCTCTATTTGTTAGATAGAACGATACAGTAGTATATATTGGTAGGAACAATTAATATCAACATATATTCAGCAATTTTCGAATATAGCCAAACAGCAGAGAACGATATGGTGTAACATGGCACCAGAAATTGCAGAATTTTAGTTGATGAAAATGATCAACTATATTTCAACCAAATGCCTATAGTAGAGTAGTTGGTGCTACAATAAATTTATATGTTGTGCAAAAAATTGTTGTAACAAGACAATTATATCACACAAATAATTAACTGCCAGTGACATTTCTAGCATTTTCTTCATGAACTCACCTTAGTGATGCATGGGCTGCTAATTTTGCGATGAATACTTTTACGTCATCACCAGATGAATATATAATATTTTTTTAGTAGTTTCTACCGAATCTCTTAATAACAAGACATCATCCTATATTGAACAATTCAAAATGTTGTATAATCACCTGTGGTTAGTCTTTTCTTCTCACCACCTGAAATACCTCTTCTCATTGCATCTCCCACCATTATGTCAGCACATATGTCAAGTCCCATGATCTATCAGTGAAGAAAGAAGAGGTAATATATATGCAGAGGGAAACTTTCTTTCGCAAAGGATGCTGAGAGTTTCAGTACACTTCTTTGGATAAGAATTACCTTCAGTATGTAGTCTGTTTGAATGCTCCTTTCTAAACCTTCGATAGATATCGCCTACAAAAAATGTTATATATCTCGAAATGTAACGTAATATTATAGAATAGATGCATGTTTGCTTTTTGGATAGTGAAAAGAGCAGAGAATCGCATTCATAAATTTTATTAGTTCATTCAGTGTTTTGTCTCGACCTGGTTATGAGAAGCACAATAAAGTTAGTGAAGAAGTACCTTCATATAGGTGTCTAAGTCAGGGTTAGGGGTGATCCCAGCCTCCTTCTCCCTTCTAATCACCTCCTTCATGATTTCTGATTTACAAAAGAAAAGCTTGGTTTTAGTAGTGGCCTGACTAAGTCAATACTTCGCTTGTAATAATATAATCAAGGTAATGGTCATGTTTAGTTAAGACGCGTTGATTTAGTTACCAAAGAAGAGAAAGTGACCTGCTCTGCTGCCAACACCCTGGAATCTTGCAGAGAAGTCGAGGGTCTCTCGCACGGTCATCTCAGGGACATGAAGGTCATACTGGTCGATGTAAGCCGCCGTCTTCTCCGGAACAAACTCATCCAGGTTCACGCCATTGTACTCGATCTCTCCCGTTACTTTGAGGTTATTGGCGTCGAGCTTTCCGGCGAGCGCTTTGAGGAGCGTGGATTTGCCGCAGCCCGGGGGTCCCAGGAGAAGCGTCAGCCTCGAAGGCCTGACGATGCCGCTGACATTGTTGAGGATGGGGACCCTCGCTTGCTCGCGGTTGAATCCCAGCATCCTGCTCACCCCCTGATGATTCAAAGTGATGCCTCGGTCATGCATGCACCCTAGCTAGTTTCAATTGCAGACGGGGTCGCCAAAAAAGAAGAAGAAAAAAGTTCCAAATGCAGATGGAAGAGGCGTACGTACCGAGAGGCTGGAGACGGCGGCGTTCCAGATGGTGGGAAGCGGCTTCCCCTGCACCACCTGGCACTCCGCGTCCACGCACACGTCACGCCACCGCACCTCTACCGTCGGCTGCCGGACGCCGACCCTGTCCATCCGCTGCCGCTGCTTCCGGAGCAGGCGAAGGTTGTCGCGGTGGTTGTTGGCGACGAGGGCGTCCACCACCATCCGCCGCTCCGCCGCGCCCAGCCGCCGCACGTCCACCACCTCCGACGACGGCGGCGGCGCGGCGTCGCCATTGTTGTTGTCGTTGAGGCGCAGGCGAGCGTGGAGCAGCGCCGTGTGGAGCCTGTCGGATGTGGGCAGCCTCTCGACGGCCGCCCACTTCAGCTCGAGCTCGTCGTCCTTCTCCTTGCAACGCTGGTCGCCGGAGAGGGAGAGCGAACGGGACAGGCTCTCCCTGAAGCTGGACGCCGCGGCCCGTAGCGACGACGACACCGTCGGCATGGTCGTCGACGTGTCGTCACGGTTGATCTCCGGCGGCACATGATCGTCTTGGTCGTCGTCGTCCTGACGACGCATGTTGTGATTGATATGAGGGGCAGAAGCAGCAAGCAGGAGGAGCGAGATGGATCGACTCCGTTTGGTCTATGCCATTGCTGCTAGTAGTAAGTGATAGTAGTACATGGTAGTGACGGAACTAGCGAGTCAAGCCAACCGCTTCGACCTGGTTGCTTGTTCTTTATTACAACTGATAGCTCTGCTTGCTTATTTATCCAAGATTCTGTGCAGTGTGCCTCCCTCCATCACGCGATCCGATGATCAGATCCGAAAAGAGTGGCCGGAGCTTACTAGCCGCCAGGTGCTGATTTGAAAAGGAGCTTAATTGCTGGTCACATGCGTGGCAAGGCATACTGCCAGGACTCCGAATTAGAGCAGAGTTAGAGCAAGGATAATAACCACGCCGGCTTGCCGGCGTCTCGCGTGCAGAGCTGGCGAGCGGTGGTGGTGGGCTCCACTTTTTTTTCAACGCGATGTGCAGTTTGTGTGCAACGTGGGGGGATTTGAGAGGAGAAGGGGTGGGCCAGGTTCCAAATCAATGTGTTGCGCCTACTTGCGCCGGCGACTCGAGAGACGCTCGCTTTTGTCTCTTTCATGCTTTCTCTCTCTTCCACCTCAGATTTAGCTGGTTTAAAAAGGCTTAGAGCAGGTATTATGGGCGGGCGTAGAGCGAACGAAATCCTATGTGGAAGAGAGAGAGCAGGAGAGAGAATGAAGCCGGCGGCTGGCGAGACGCCCGCTCCAGCGGGCGGATGCACGAAACTGCTGCTGCTATTGGTTGCTTTTGCTGCTGCACGTTGAATACTACCGGGGTCCACCACCATAACTTTGCTCCTTGCAGCCGGCAGCCGCGTAAGCAAGGATAATGGCATACGCCGGCTGCCGGCTACGAAAGTGCCAGCTCACTCAAGCACGGTGAGACATGATGGCGGACCCCATTACTATTTAATACACTTTGGGCAGAAGCAGCACCGGGGAACGAATAGAGTGCGCGGGATGGTAACTGGGGCCCCACAAAACAGCATTGGCCGGCTTGGTGCCGGCGCTTCGCACGTCGCCCGCTTCTATCTCTCTCCTCTTTTCTCTTTCTCCCACGTCAGATGCTGCTGAAGTGTCTCCACATTTCGCCGGCTGTGTCAGCACCATAATACTTGCTCTTATAATACTTGCTGGGTTGCCGGCGCATGGGCAAGCCAACTCATCCCCCAGCAGCATCAGTCGCCTGCATGTATAGCGGGCCGGCTATTAATCACATGTTTTCTATAATATTTTAATGCATGAGTAGCAATTCTTTCCTGATGACTGGTACAGAGTTCGGCACTTTCTCAGGCGAAGTGTTTCGCCGGCTTTGTGTTGACGATTCACGAAACGTACGCTCTCCTCTCTCTTCTACTTTCTCACTGCTCCACGTAAGATTTCGGTGACGTGGTACTAGTTTTCGCCGGCTGAAAAGCCAACATAATACTTGCTCTTAGGTGAATAATAATGGGGCTTTTGAGTTTTTAACGGCGCAATGCAACTGGCGTTGTTATCAGAGATTCAGAGGGGAGAACAAAAGTGTTGCTGAGGTTGAAGCTCGTTGGTATCACCACTTGGCTGCCAACCGATGCGAGGTGGACTTATTGTGGCAGCAAGCACCGACAACAGCAGCCGAATCCCAAACGGGCCAGCTCACCGCTGTGCTAAACAAGCTGATCTGGTGTTTATGATATGTAATTTGTGGAACTGTGTTCCAGACAGACTTCCTGATTCTTAATAATATAAGCTCCTGTACCAGTACCTTGTCCTCAAAAAATGAAACTTGGGTCTCACTCGATTACTAGGCTCCTAATCTTTTTTTTTTAATTGTTGCTACTGCTAGTAGTAGTATTATTGTTCTCCTTCTTGTTATTGCAGCTGCTGTGAGCAGAATTTCGTAGAGTAGTTCATTTTAGAGCAGGTAAATAACTATCCACGTCACACAAATCCTAGGTGGAGGAGGGAGAGAGAGCAGAGCTGGCGTGTGGCGAGTCGCCCGGTTGAAGCAGCAGAACCGAGACATTACCGCCGGCTCCCAGCCCGCTATGAGCCAGTAAGCCGGCGTCGGCTCCCTCCCCCGATCCCATTCTCCGCATGCCTCCCTCGCGTCTATCTCTACTGCTCCTCCAAAACAATCTCTTCTGCTCCCACTCGATCTTGCACATGCCAAATCCATTTAAAAGGAATCCAGTGTCTGGTCTGGATATGCTTATATATATTAAAAGGAATCACATGCATATGTAAAAATGAATCCATTTAAATTACTTTCGATCAATTTTCACGACTGCGTCGCATATAGCTGTCAAATGTTAGGACTGGGACCTAGGTTATGTTCTTGTCTGAAAAGGTTGGTTATGCATACTAAGGCCTCCTTTGTTTGAGCTTGTGATTCTTACAATTCAGCTTTTGAATTGTGGATTGTAGAATCTGAAGGACAAAATCCGGACGGCACTGGCGGAGCTTGACCAAATAGCTGGGGGGGGGGGGGGGGGGGGGGGGGGGGGCAATGCTAATTTGATCACAAAATCCTAAAAACAGTGCTAAATTACTGTTGATTTAGTGTAAATCTTGCTTTGGCAGGGGGGGCCATGGCCTACTTTGGCCATAAGGAAGCTCCGCCTCTGCCGGACGGTGTTTGTTTGTCTAGATTCTACAATCTAGCTTTCAGCCACTTACAGTGAGGTCACAGCGGCAAATAGGGGCACATTGTGGATTTTGCTTCTGATCGTAGAATCCAGACTTACAAGCCGGCCCTTTGTTTCAACTTCTGCTTTTAGCATCCAGAATCACAATCTCAAAGGAAGAGGGCCTAAATCTGTCTTGTGATTTTGGTTTTGGATTATATAGTTATTCAAAATGAGATACAAATTTAGCCATTGTTGCCGTGTATCGATCTCCCATTTGTGGATCGGGGGTGTTCACCAGAGTGCAATTTGTGGTGTTTGGTCCTCGTTCACCTAGTGGGGCTTTTGAGTTTTTATTAATGGTGCTCCTGGTGTTTTTGTCAGAGATTCAGAGATGAGAATAAAAGTGTTGCTGAGGTTGAAGCTCGTTGGTATGACCACCTGGCTGATGCCTTCAGAGTGGAAAGCCTTGGCAATGCGAGATGGACTGACTGTGGCAACAAGCACCGGCAACAGCAGAATCACAGTGGAGTCCGATAATATCTCAGTAGTTAATACGCTGAGAGCATATTTCTAATGGGGACATCAAATTCTGATATATATATATATATATATATATATATATATTGCACCGTAGGGATCACTCCAGACGCTCAACAAAACCCCATCAATTGCAGAATTCTTCATTCCTACTGAGGTTAATCCGTCTCCAAACAGTTTCAAGCTGAAGTACTATTCTCCAGCTTGTTCTTCAGTAAGCTACGAATAGCATGACCGGCTAATAATTTTCGCTTCTGCATCTAATATTAGAACGCCTTGATGTCAGGTCATTTTCTCCTCTTCCTTGCACATCAGGAGACATGTTTCCAGCCGAGCTGAGTGCCCGTTCCGGTAGTATGACAGTTTAAAAGGTTGCCGTCCTGGTCAATTCATGACTTACGAATTCACTGAAGTCCAGCTGTTGAACTCATCCATTGTTAGCGCAAAAGAACTTGAGCTGGGTTTTCCACCTCCACCATATGCCTGACATTTATATGATGTAACAAGACATGAACAATCAAATTCAGCATGAAGGCCGTGGAGATTTGAATAAATAATCAGAAATACGGCATACCTTTGCAATCTCTGCTGTATTAGTTATGCTGTCAGTAGTCCTCAAGCAAATCTTTAGGATGCCACGTTGCATGAAGACCACTGCTCCAATAGGCCTATTAATGAAAAAGAAAACTTTCTTGAATAAATTACCAACACAATACCATGTATGTGTGATATATGTGATCATGTGGGCCTAAACCTGTATGACGCTCATATACCTTAATCCAGCAGCAGCACTCCTCCGACTCAACTCCAGACCAATTTCGTGGCTCAACCCTGTGTGCCCATCTGCTCTGATTGCCTAATAATATATGTACAATAGCAAATTATATATTTTTAAAGCTGATTCTATAATATTTTCCAAACAAATTGACAAGCAATTTTGAGAGGCCATGCCTGGAGCTGGGCTTTACTCCGGTATCAAACCAAGTTTAAGAATACTTCAGGCATGCAACAACCCAATAACAAATCCGGTTAACAAAAAGAATACACACTCCTTCAAATTTGCATCAAACATCCACTAAGAAAACGGATGGTTTGAGCATGGGCTACTAAACTGAAACATCTTATACAAGCTGCCAGTAGAACAAGTCAATCAATCAAGGAAGAACAACAAAAGGCTGAGCCACAAGCACGTGATTTTGAACTGCAGTCTACAGCTGTCCACTAACTAGTAGCCAACCAACATTAACGGGAGCAAGAGCACTCATGGATGCAGATCTACTTGCTTTTGCTGAAGCAATACAGTTAGAAGGCTTCAGTCAACAAAAAGAAACATTGCACCATGACGCTATAGAAAGGTAGATTAACACTAGTGATGAAATTAGTATAACAATGAGCATTTGATTCATATATACCAGGCATTCACCATATGACCCTCTTCCGATTTTAATCTTGAAAGGCTTGTGTATGAACTCCGCTGCAGCCTGTAGGCGATCATGTGCAAGTGACTTGCCCCTAGTAAGCAGATCGCAAATATCAAGCTGTAGTAGCTGTTTGGGGTACCAATAAAGCAGTTATTGATCATGTCAGCATAAAAAAAGAAAAATGCATGATGACAACAGGTAGATCGAAACCTGCTCAAAAACATGAGGATTTGTCACACAGTTGAGCTTTGCACGCTCATCCCGAAGTACTATCTGAAACTCCTTGGTGTTAGGCAGCTGCCATCGACGCAGATCCGCATCCTCTATGTATTCCAGAATATTTGAAACTCTCTCCTGATCTTCTTGTTCCAACAGGTTATCAGATACGCCCTGGATGATAGGAGAACAGCCTCATTTGCTTGTTCTCAAATTGTGCAAGACAATGAACTTAAAACATAAATAAATGATTTCTCAACTCACAGCATCAGATTTTGTCTCCGCTAGCTTCTTGGAGAAATAATCAAATACAGATCGGGCACTGGTCTTTGTTGTGTCTATGTGAAGCTCAACATTACTTGGACACGGACCAAACTGGGGAATTCTCGCTAGTGTACTCTGCCGGTGATCGAATGCCATCACACTGCATCAGAGTTGTTGTGCCGTGAGGTTATATTATATCCCTCTGCCAAGTTGCTAACTTAAACAAGGTCTAAAAATGTGATATTTATAATCATCATCAAATCTTTCAGCTAAAAGAATTTAAGCTGTTAAGCGGCTCTGTAACTGATTGACAAATATCCTAAGGTGAATAGCTACAAGAAATTTGGTTTCTGAAAGAATCAGCAACTACTCAATGTATGCTGAACAAGCATAACTGCTATCATCAGTATGCAAAGCTGTAAGCCAGGCCAGCAGTATATATATACTCGTTCTTTTGAAAAGAAAAAATTCCCCATAAAAAAGGTACTCTATCTCATCAATTACAAACATAACCCTTTGAACATTGTCAGAAAGCGTAAAACGTGAACTGTCATTACTGTTCCATTCCATCAACTGACTAAGGCATTCATACATAAATGGGGAAAATAACTCATCTATTGTTCCATTTTGACTGCAACTGGTTAGTCTTTGGAAGCACACCTGGGGATGAACCGGGCGAGCTCGAATGCAAACTTGTTGGGCCCAACGAAATCCAAGAGATAGCATGTCTGGAAGCCCGCAGCTTTGAAATCTTCCACTCTGACCAGTCAATTCATCCGAAGAAGTTTAACACTACCAACCAGCAGCCCACACAAGCTATTACAATGCGAAATGACGAACAAGAGTGAGAGGGCAAACCTGAAGGGCTCGACGGAGGAGAAGGGCAGGACGAGGAGGCGGCGCCGTGCGAGGCGGTGGAAGAGGCGGGCGGCGAGCGCGGCGTAAGCGCCGGCGAAGGTCGGGTAGTTGTAGAGCGCGAGGCTGGCGCACCCCGCCTGGTCGTCCGAGTCCGACGAGGAAGAGGAGGTGGATGGGAGGGCGTGCGAGTGGATGGCCTCGAGCGAGGCTGCGGAGCGGAAGGCTCGCCGGAGCACGGGCGCCGGCGGCGAGGGGGTGGCGGCGAGGCGCGGACGGCGCCGGAGCATCGGCTGGTTCCGTTTGGTTCCGGTGACTGACTCGTGTTTGGGCTTGCTAGATGTCAAATCTGTGTGGGCTTGTCCGGTCCAGGGGCTGAAGCATACAGTATAGTATAGGAGGGCTCGCTGAGATAATTAACTGGGCCTCTACATGGCCCGGGAAACGCTTCTGCCTGATGGCCGCACGAATTCAGTCCAACGGAGTTTCGTTTCCCGTTCGACCGTAATGCCGGCTTGGGGTGCTGCCCGCCTGGGCACCTTCATGGACTGGACATTGCCTCCCCTGTTCGCCTTGCCCACTGGACTGGAGCAGGGGCAGAGTCCCGAGTTGACCTGGCTTCAATCTCCCGGTCGATCGTTCCCGTTCAGGGCAATTTCAGCAGCAGCATGAACGTACGCTGACGAACGATGTACTGGATCGCCATTATTAGTCGTGATCCAAATTAGAGGTTAATATGCAAAGTGTTTTGGATCGTGGATGTCTTAGCGCCGACGACATGGCGGCCGGCGAGGTCACGCCGCCGTCGCAAAAATTACACCACTGGACGGCCTTCCCGAGGCTCCGTCAGTGACTCAGTTCCACGCAACAGCTCGCCGTTCACGGCCCCGGATCCTCCAGAGACTCTCCTGCTGCTCCATCGCCTTCCCCCGGGTGCCTTGTTGTCGTTGTTGCTGGCCATGGAAGGAGCAACCTTTCGTCGCGTTTTGATATTCCTGCATCTGTCTTCCTTGCCATGGTTAGAGAAGAACAAGGTTCGTATCATCCTAATTGCTCTCCCTTTCTTGTGCTGGGTCTTGCGGATCTGAGTGATTCTCAATGGAGACAGTGTCATGTTTAGAGAACTTTTATGGTTCTTGTTTGAACTAACATGCAGCATAGTATCGATGTTGATCCTTCTTTGCCCGATGCACCAAAAAGAAAAGGATTTCAGTACTGATGTGATTATTGTTATTACGGAAATGGTAGGCACTTCTTGTGTGATTATTGTTATAAACAAGGGCAGGGATTCAGTGACAGCTCCATAATACTGAAAAGCTGCTGCAAGAATGTTCGTCAACAATTCGACTCGCCTGAACAAATGGAAGAGCCCCTGCCTGCATGATACCATTCATTTCAAAAGTGTGACAGTTATCTGCATGGTGACTACTAGTCTAGCCTTTGAGGAGTCCGATGATGAACCATGGAAAGGGAAAGCGACGTGGGCGTGCGGGATGTACTTCTAGAGAGGAGAATTTAGATTAGAGTGCAACCATAAAATTAAAGTTCCAAAATCAAAATCTTATGACCGTGTATGGCCCTGCAAATAAAGCAGAGCAGTCCATTACAAAACGAAATTTGAATAAATAATCAGCAAGACATACATTGCAATCTCTGCTCCATTAGTTGTAATGTAAGTAGTCCCCAAGCAAATTTTTAGGATACTACGTTGAAGACACCACTGGCAAAGCCACCCCAACAATCATTGGGGTCGGCACTCTATTGCAACGGGGGGATGGGCAACAACAATGACCACCAGTTTCATTGGGATTGGTGGAATTTCGTCGGGGCTGTGTGACCTAAATGCTAAAGGCTAGCTTCTCTAAGACACCTATTGATGAAAAAAGAAAGAAAAAAAACTCTGCTGATGGGGGTAAGACCGCTCCCATGGCTTTCTTTTGATAGAAAAGCTCAACCTTCTTCGGTCGAGAAAACTCCCGAACCCCGGGATCACCCAATAGCACAGTGCAGATACTTGGAGACAAACATTGTTTTATCATGTCAATGACTAGCCCAACTACCCCTAGGTAGGAGAGCTCAAACCAGCCCATGGCCCGGATTCGTGGTATCTAAGTTGGCGTCATTGCCTTGCCACTATAATTTAGGCTGCCAGCGTGGGGAATTTTTTTTTTCCCTAAAATGGTACACAAGCCAATGAATTACCACTTGTCTGTTAATATGGAACCATTTGCTTCATGTGGGTCTCAATACAAGATCTTGACTTGTCATGTTGACAAATAATGCACAAGCTTTAAATTTCTGTAAATATAAAAATAAAGCATATATCGCATTATACACAAGTATTTTGCTTTCTTTTATTTGTCTATCTATCTCCTTTGGAAGTTGAGCTTTGAAATGTTGTAACCGAAGAGAGTGGCAAAGATGATGGGGTAGGCCAACAGAACTACAGCTGCAAGTGGTAGCAGCTCACGACGAAAATTAAAGTAATCTCTCACAAATGTAGCAACTGGTCTAGTCTCTCCGAATACATCAATCTTCTTGTTGTCCTCATATCCAAATTGGGTCGTGAAGAAGACATTAAGTGTCCACGACATTGGGGAGATGTAGTACATCCATATCCACCATTTCGGTATTTGCTGAAATGCAAGCATTATCAAATAAGTAAGTGTGTGTGCGCGCGCGCGTGTGAACGAATAAAAAACATTTTAATCTTAATAGTCTAAAGACATATCATAAAATTCAAGTCTCTCTCAAATGAAATGAAGAGACCATGTGCAATGAAAAGATAACGATTTTCTTCCAAATCTCTTCCCATATGTGTATCAAGGTGTATGACAATATGTAGAGAAATATGGTTGCTTTGTAATCTTTTAATGTGGTTTTTTTGTTGTTGTTTATCTTAGTATGGGTATGTAAACATATATGTACACAAACCTAAGGTACTGAATGGTGAAAACTATATATATTGGATGACAAATGCAGCATAGCTACTATGCAACTAAGTGTGCTTAACTAAGACTTACCGGAGCAGGCACAATGAAGCCTGACATGAGATTATTTATCATGTAGAATATGGATGCAAATATGGACGCCACTTGGATGTTTGGAGTGAGTGAAACTATCATCATCCCAAGGTAGATGAAGTACAACAACGTGCAGAACATGGTATACACGAACCAGAAAAACTTGGCTGCGGTCCATGCATACCCTATCATTGGGTATGCTATGAACATGAACACAGCTATCTGCACAAAGACATAAGGAATCTCCATAGAGACCTACTTGAAACAAAGAAACAAGAAATAAAGTCAAGGCAAGAAATGCTAATATATATT
The DNA here is from genome assembly GCA_007726485.1 of Eragrostis curvula. Classification (NCBI taxonomy): domain Eukaryota; kingdom Viridiplantae; phylum Streptophyta; class Magnoliopsida; order Poales; family Poaceae; genus Eragrostis; species Eragrostis curvula. The sequence goes on along the minus strand of CM017440.1, from coordinate 49,230,303 downwards.
AGTTACTCAAGTTTTGTTGGATCTAAAATCTAAAACTAGTTTTTATGATATATATATAACTTTGTACTGAACTATGATTGACCTGTGCAAAAGAGTAGGCCCAAGGAGAGTACATTCCAGCAAATCGCTCCCTGTACACAACAGAGCGCTCAATGGACACAAATGGCATCACACATTGGCAATTGTTGATGCCAGAAAACAGAGTGGTGCCATACATGCATCCCAATATGGTGAACAGACTTTGCTGGTCATTTCTACCCTCAAACAAAACATTAATTAGCACAATAATCATGAATTAAGAACTACTATGGTGTGATACGATGCTCAAAGTGGTAGATTACATACATATGCTTTATGTTGCCTTGCTGCCAATATATTGCCCCAAAAGCAATGTAAGAGAATGTCATAAATACAAGTCGCACCAGGTTGTAGGAAGGGGATCTCCAATATGACCAAGACTGCTTCCAGAGGCAAGCTTTGAATTGCTCCCAAAACCCCTGTGGATACCGTGTTGGGAAAATAAGATCGCTCGTACCTGGAGGTGGTACGCTCAAACGCCTTACAAGTGTGTCATTGTCCCTTCAGTCATCAACTAATAAAAATTAGCACAAATGTTATGCAAAACTTAATTTCTAAATATCACTTGCACAAAAAAATAAATAATCATAACTGCTTTTGAGAGTCATGGTGCTTTTTCCGGCCAACTAGGAACTTGTTTTGCTTGTCGTAACATGTCATGATGTTATTGGTACCAAAGTTTCTTACTGTATAAACGTCCATGATTCCAAAGTTAACTATGATGATTTTCCAAAACTTACTTGCAGATTGATGAGTCTCTGTACATTTGTGCAAAATCGATGCTCAGTTGAGCTTCCATAGATGTTGAAGTAACTTCTAGCATCCATGTTGATGGGTTGTAGTTTTCCTTGATCTTCGGTATCCCAGGCATTGCCTGGAAAATAGATGGAACAATTTTTTTAATCTCCTAACCTGTATAACAGTACTAATCAATGGGAAGAATGTTCAGTTTTGATTGATATAGCATGTGCCTATTATCTGTCATGTAAACTTATCATCATGAGGGTTGGTTTAGATATATCATATAAAATTTTTGGAAATACAGAAAACAAAGGCAAAGCATGCCAACAAAATTGATTTAGATACGTTTAAGAATAAAAGTTATAAAATGTAGAAGGAAACATTAAGCTTTTTAGTTACCTGGAAATATTGGACGACCTTACATGAATGGTGTCCAAGAGGCCCAGCATAGATCAACTCTCCACCCCTTTTCATAAGCATTAGCTGCATGCAAATTTACAAGTTAATTAATTAGCAAGATATTATGGTGCTTCACTATTATGTGAGGCATTACATGAACAAGCTGGATATCAATGATGCCTATTAAACTAGATTCAATACTATCTTCTGTGTTTTGAAAACAATGTAAATGTAGCATCTAGCACTTAGACCAACAATACTAATAATTAAAATGATTTTCTCAACACCCCCTTTACATTGTAAAGGAGATTCTTAACTAAAATTATGTAGCTAGAGGCGAACCTTTCTTCTTTTTCTTTTTTGAGAAAAAAAAATGAACAAGCAAGTCTTAATAACCCTCCTCTTGCAGAAAGTTGGTTTGTTTACGTCGTAGGCTTAACCGAGAGTTTAGGTAACTTCCCTCTTAAAGAATAATTTGTTTCCTTCCTGTTACTATGTATTTCCTAATTCTTGTAACATTCAAGGAAGAATATTATATAGATTGTAAGTACCTCATCAAATGCCTCAAATATTTCAATACTTGGTTGGTGAATTGTGCATACAACTGTTCGGCCCATGTTTGCAACATTCTTCACTGAACGCATGACAATAGCAGCTGCCCTAGCATCCAAGCCTGATGTTGGCTCATCAAGGAATATGATTGAAGGGTTGGACACAAGCTCAACTGCAATTGTGAGTCGTTTCCGTTGCTCTGTCGATAGCCCATTTACCCCTGGTATTCCAACCAAAGCATCTCTGATTTCATCCAGCTCAATCGTTTCGAGGACTTGATTGACAAATTCCTGCTAGGGAGAATAATAAAAGTTGAGTTGAAGCTCAATGTTATACAATGGTCCTAGCACCTTAAATAAAATTGTGCAATCGAACCCCTGCATCTAGAGTATTTCAACAAGAAGTATAACTGACATTTCTCATTTTGGAGTCGATTTCTGTTGGAAGGCGCAACCAAGCTGAATATGCAACAGACTCACCCACTGTGATCTGTGGGGAGTGAATATCAGTTTGTTCACAGTAGCCTGATATCCTGGCAAAAGTTTGTTGAACTTTAGGATAACCTCCTACTCTTATATCCCCTTCAATAACACCACCAGTTTTCCTCCCAGAAAGAACATCAAGCAAGGTTGTTTTGCCAGCTCCAGTAACCCCCATCAACGTTGAGAGCACACCGGGCTGGAAGACTCCTGTGATATTGTGGAGCAGTCGAAGTTTTCTCTCCATATAACCTTGCTCCCTCATTTCCTGCAACAAAACACTTGTTGTTGGTCGATACATGTCCCCTAAAATATTTTGGTGGTTCGCTTCTATGTAGATCATGTGTAGATCAATCAAGCTTAGTTTTTGTTTACTAGTAACTGTGCGTCTTGACTTTAGGGGGTACGATAATTACCGCAGGTGTGTCCACGTAATAGCTTACGCCCTGAAATGATATCGTAAGGGGTGTGAAAGGTAATACCATCCTTCCTGCATTAGAATACAGATGTTGAATGAGTTCCGTTTCAGATGTCTGTCGTTGCACACTGTAATTTTGCCTAACCAGTTCTGTTAAGAGGCAAAGGAGCTTCTGTTTGTGGTGGCTTGTGCTCAATGCCCATCAAAATAGGTTGATCTCTTCCATTAAACGTGGTCATCTTATCACGAGAGATAATAGCTCTAGAAGTTCCTGGAGATGAGAATTGGAAGGTCAAAATCTAGTGCGTTTGCCACATTCCCACTGCTCATTTCTTAATCCGCATATTAGTTCAGTAAGAGTACAATTCAACTACGGTTGAGAAGTAAAGTACAACTATAAGCCACTTACGCTTTTTAATGGTCAAGCCGATGGCGAATCCTATATTAAACAGCAAAATAAACCCAATCAACGCTCCAACTGAAATCCAGTAGAAATAATTGGAGAAGTCTAGCCCTCGGTCCATTAATGTCCTCCTTCCAAGTGACACACCAAGTGTCGTGGACTATTGACATATAAAATTTGCATTATGTTATAGTGCTGACAAATGCATTTTACATATGCTTACATGCATGTTTTGCACTGTGATGACAGGAATCAATAAAAAGGGAAAAACTAACTTCAATTTATGCTTTTATTGGCACCCTAAAAAAACCAGGCCCTTAGATCATCTTAAATCTGTAAACTGAAGTAATATGCAAGACAAAACAAAAATGATAGCACAACTGAGGTTTGTAGTTGCTTCATGTCCAGGAGACCGGGTTTTGGTTAGGGAGTGTATATTCTTATAATGACTGCCAGTATGTTATGTCAAATTGTACCTTTAACCACCTTGGTGCCAAGAGCTCATTTCCTGTTAAGGCAATCTCACCATACGACAATGGAGAGAGCCAAAATCCCCACTTCAGCCAATTAGGCAACAATGCTGTAACATTGTGACCAAGAAATTATTAGCATGCTGTACAGGAGGACGAATATCTTTCTAGGTGTATAAACCCATGAAACAAGGGGGTGTCTTACGCCTAGGAATGATGAAACCCCCAAATAGAAGGACGACGAGAAATGCAGTTGGACCACCCACTGAACCAACCACCATTGTTTGGCAGTATGAAGCTACACAACGAAACATTGATAATGATACAGTGTGGACTAGGAAGAGGATGAGTAGATGACAGAAGAATCTGCACACATAAATAGTGTTTGTTAGAACAAACAATGTGGTTATCGTTGCTCAGGCAACAAAAATATATATGTTGTTGTTGACTACTCATTACTTGGGCTTGATAACTAGAGTATAGCCAATAAGCAAGGAAGATATTGATGGAATAAACAACTTGACAACTCATTACTTGGGCAGCAAAAATATAGATGTACCTGGATGCCTCTAGAGTATAGCCAATAAGGAAGTAAGATATTGATGTCCAAGCAATTGACTCAGCAAACGAAACTGGAACTTTGAGAATAAAAGCTGGTATTGCGTAAGCCCAAGTTGGATAGAAATAATAGTCTCTTTGTTTGTAAAAGACTGGTAATCTACTAACTGCCATGGCCAGCTCAGGGAATCCATTCAGCACTAGTACCATTATAAGTGCGTAGAAGAGTGAACCCATGTAGTAGTTTGCATGAACTCTATCGACACCCATATGAGTGCGCAGAAATACGGTCCCAGTAATAACTGCTATTAGTCCAAGCTGAAGCAAACTATATACTGTTAATTTTCAGCAGTCAAGGAGAATGCGAAATCATAATCTAGTCCATGCCAATTACAAGAGACAGTTCTTAAGTTTTTCTCCCAAAGTAATGATGTTAGTTAATTAATCATCTAACACATGAACATTCAGGTTATTAAAACTAACCCTGCCCATATGAAGCAAATGTTGACAAAAGTTTCTTAAGTTTTTGTAATGGGAAGTATATACGTATTGTGAAATGGCTACTTAATCCATTTTGTTGGAGGTACTTTATCATTTTGAGAAAATAACTAGAGTTACTGCAATTATAGTTTTGAATCAAGCCCCTCTTTAGTTCGAAGGCTTGTTAATTCCGATGCTGATGAAAATATAGGATTTGAATGTTCACGTCTTAATTTCAGGACCTTAAAAATCTTAATTTTAGTGACCATAGCAACACAAGAACTTTATGAACTTACTCATAGCTCCATAAAACTGATAAATCATAGATAAATCACATCATATGACCGTTAAGCATTTTATACGTTAAGACCTATAGAAAAACTGCACATAATGTGAAATTTCAAAGCGAATGGAAATTATAAGTCATTGCATGATGATGAATAGCTAGGTATGCATTTTTAAAATTGGATCTTAAGGTTTTGTGTTTGTTTTATTTTAAATATAGAACGTGTGTATTGATGCCCAACAGCAATGTTTTCTTCAAACTGAGTGGCTTACCTGAACAGCTTTTGCAATGTAGATAAAGGCATTTCGTTTCATGAGAAGAAGCTCTCTAGCGAAACATGCCTTGAGGAGTTCCCACTTGGACAACGAGTATATACTGCAGGACAAGGCATTTTTATGCTCTTTTGATTTGTCATAAGGTTTAGATAGCTCCCCAGCAAGATTCCGACCAACTTGAGATGCTTTGAACTTTTCGCATAACTCGTCAACGGAAACAAAATGGTATGTTTCTCTGCCATGGCTCCAATACTGCTCTTGATCTTTTTTCGACAAGACCTATACATAAGTGTGGAAGAATGAAGAATTCCTAGTTTGAGATAGTAACTTTTAGATCACCCTAATACATGCCAACTGCTTCATATCAACAGCTGCTATCTTCATGGTCGTTCAACCTAAGCGTTGCTATAACTCTCTTGTAAGTTGCACGGAAGATGAAACTTGAAAAATGTGTCCATAGAAAAGTTAGTTAATAGGAACACTCCGTCAACCTAAATATCCTGTTTAGATATTATGCACATCGCACTAAATGATATGCTAAGTCACCACACGAAGTTTGACATGCAGCTTCACTTTCTCCAAGAAACGTTGTCCATAAGTAATAATATGCAAGATGGCTAATACTAGTTGGCACCTATATTTGCATGCCCACTTTTGTGTAAATTAAATTGTGAATTGGTAATGTGAAGTACCTCTTGGAGAAAGTCAGCAGCTCCTTTCCTTTCAGGGCACTTGAATCCACATGATTCAAAGAAACTCATAATGCAATTCTTGGATCCATGGAATACAATTTTTCCTTCAGCCATCAAGATAATATCATCAAAAAGCTCATAAGTCTCTGGTGATGGTTGGAGTAGCGAGACTATTATTGTAGACTCTGATATATGAGCTAGGTGCTGGAGGCAAGAAACAATCTGGAATGTGGTGGAGCTATCCAACCCAGTCGATATTTCATCCATGAGGAGAGCTTTTGAGGGTCCTACTATCATCTCACCTGGTGTTAAGACAAACTGTTCAGGAACAAAAAATGAGAAAAAAAAAAAAAGGCACCCGCGAATGCATCCGTTTCTATTTAGTATTCTTACATTGATCCATTGAGCTTGGGATTTATACATAACAAACAAATCGCTGCAACAGAACGAAATGGTGTATATTCCTTATCAGGGGTATTGGTAGGAACAATTAACATCAACATATATAGCCAAACAGCAGAGAACGAAATGGTGTGTAACATTGCACCAGAAATTGCAGAGTTTTAGTTGATGAAAATGATCCACTATATTTCAAATAAATGCCTACAGTAGTGTAGTTGGTGTTATAATAAATTTTGTATGTTGTGCCAAAAGTTGGTGTAACAAAAGACAATTGTATCACAAAATCAATTAACCGTCGCTATCATTTTTAGCAGTTTCTTCATAAACTCACCTTAGTGATGCATAGTTTTACGTCACCACCTGATGAATATATAATCGTGTTTTAATATTTTGACTAAGCTTGTAATAACAATTCATCATCCTATCTTGAACAGTTCAAAATGTTATAGAATCACCTGTGGTTAGTCTTTTCTTCTCACCGCCTGAAATACCTCTTCTCATTGCATCTCCCACCATTATGTCAGCACATATGTCAAGTCCCATGATCTATCAGTCAAGAAAGAAGAGGCTATATATATGTATATATATGCATGGGGAAACTTTCTTATGCGAAGGATGGTGAGAGCTATAATACTTCTTTGGAAAAGAACTACCTTGAGTATGTAGTCTGTTTGAATGCTCCTTTCTAAACCTTCCATAGATATCGCCTATAAAAAAATAGATCTCTCAAAATATAACGTAATATAGAATAGATGCATGTTTGCTTTTGGATAGTCAAAATAGTATAGAACTGTGCATTCATAGATTGTATCATTACATTGAGTGTGAACAATAAGGTCGTCAGTGATTACCTTCATATAGGTGTCTATGTCAGGGTCAGGAGTAATCCCAGCCTCCTTCTCCCTTCTAATCACCTCCTTCATGATTTCTAGTTTAAAGAAACAAAGCTTGGTTTTAGTAGCTAGCATGTAACATAATCTATGTAATACTAATCATGTTTAGTTAATTAAGGAGCGTTGATTTGGTCACTGAAGAAGAGAGAGAGTTACCTGCTCTGCTGCCAACGCCCTGGAATCTTGCAGCGAAGTCGATGGTCTCTCGTACGGTCATCTCCGGGACGTGAAGGTCATACTGGCTGATGTAAGCCGCCGTCTTCTCTGGAACAAATTCATCTAGTTTCATGCCGTTGTACTCGATCTCTCCTGTTACTTTGAGGTTATTAGCGTCAAGCTTTCCGGCGAGCGCTTTGAGGAGCGTGGATTTGCCACAGCCCGGGGGTCCCAGGAGAAGTGTCAGCCTCGACGGCCTGACAATGCCGCTGACATTGTTGAGGATGTGGACCCTCGCTTGCTGGCGGTTGAATCCCAGCATTCTGCTCACCACCTGATGGTTCAAACTTTGAAGTCATGCACACTAGCTAAGTTTTAGTGTCAATATTGCAGATGGAAAAGGCCGGAGAACTTTTACAATAGATCCAAATGAATGCACATTGTCTATTTTCTCCATCCAATGATCTAGATCTTCATCATGATATATACTTGATCTATTAGTATCATGCTATCATAGTGAGTATGGCTACATATAAAAATTATTGAAAAAAGTTATCTAAACTAGAGACATATGACGGTATTACCTATTTAAATATAGATAGTCAGGTTTCTTTCATGATACTTTTTACCCAACGCCAACGGTATTAGAGCATCTCCAGCAATAAATCTCAAAATAAAGCCTTTACTTTTGTTTTCCAAGCCAGCATGTAAAAATGAGGCTCAAAATTTGGTTTCAACTCCAGCAATAAAGTAACACAAGACCCTATTTTGTGAAAAAAAGTGGTGGAATCCACAAATGAGAGGGAGGATTAGAGGACCCTAGGAATGAGGGCTTGGAGGTGGAATTTGAGAGGGCATGCAAAATGAGGGCCCAAGTAAGGTCCCTGCTGGAGTTCATTTTTTGACTCAAGACCCTGAAAAATAGAGTAGGGGCCTAAGTAAAGGCCCTGCTGGAGTTGCTCTTATAGTCTACCGACTACCGTAAAAGTGCTCAAAGGCGTAAGTACCGAGAGGCCGGAGACGGCGGCGTTCCAGATGGTGGGGAGCGGCTTTCCCTCCACCACCTGGCACTCCGCGTCCACGCACACGTCGCGCCACCGCACCTCCACCGTCGGCTGCCGGACGCCGACCCTGTCCATCCGCTGCCGCTGCTTCCGGAGCAGGCGGAGGTTGTCGCGGTGGGTGCTGGCGACCAGGGCGTCCACCACCAGCCGCCGCTCCGCCGCGCCCAGCCGCCGCACGTCCACCACCTCCAATGGCGGCGGCGGCGGCGCGGTGTCGCCGTTGTTGTTGTTGTTGTTGTTGTTTTTTTTGTCAAGGTGCAGGCGAGCGTGGAGCAGCGCCGTGTGGAGCCTGTCGGAGGTGGGCAGCCTCTCGACGGCCGCCCACTTCAGCTCCAGCTCGTCGTCCTTCTCCTCGCAAAGCTGCTCGCCGGAGAGGGAGAGCGAGCGGGACAAGCTCTCCCTGAAGCTGGACGCCACGGCCCGTAGCGGCGACAACGACGACACTTGCTGCAACGGCGGCATGATCGTGGACACGTCATCATCGTCGTTGATCTCCAGTGACGGCCGTGGTGATCCCGTCTCCGGCACATGATCGTCTTGGTCGTCGTCGTCCTGACGACGCATGTTGTGGTTGAACAGCAGTCAGTAGCAGGAGGAGCGAGTTGGATCGAGTCCGTTTTGTCTATGCCATTCCTGCTAATCTTTAAGTGGTAATATATAGTAGCAGATGGCAGTGATGGAACTAGCAACTCAACTGCTTCCACCTGCTGCTTGCTTGTTCCAACTCTCGTTCCCCTTGATGACCCGTGGAGAGCGTGCCTTCCCCAGCAGGCACACCCGGAATTCCGACTCTCGTTCTTTATTACTAACTGATAGCTCTGCTTGCTTATTTGTCCAAGATTCTGTGCAATGTGTCTCCCTCCATCACGCGATCCGTATCAGATCCGACAAGTGTGGCCGGAGCTTGAGTGACTAGCCGCCGGGTAGGTAAGGCGGCGTATTACCAGGTGCTGATTTGAAAAGGAGCTTGCTGGTCAAATGCGTGGCACATTGATCCCCACGGAAGTCATACTGCCGGGAGTCCGAATTAGGTGAACGCTGACGGGGTTTCTGACACTACAAGAAATCTTGTAATCCACGATGATTTTTTGATAACGATTTAGAAAAACGTCATGGATCATATATCATCCATGACGATATCAACTTTTTGTCATGGATTTGCAATACCTATTCCACAAGCTACTCATATTCTATGACGAACCCTCTAAAATCGTCATGGATTATACCATGGGTACAATGAAAACTTTGATGACGAATTTAAATCCGTCATAGATGAAATCCATATGTACCCATATGTATAATGATACTACGGTGACGAATATGAAAGTTCGTCATGAATTAGACTTTTTTTTTATATCGATCATGGATTAACCCATATGTATAATGATACTACGTTGACGAATATGAAAACCTTCAAAATTTATTTAGGGAAAAGTTTTCATTGGTTTTCTTAATAGGAACACTTCAGTATCTTTTTCCTTGCCAAAACAAATTTGAGAAATAAAAGAACAAAATGGCTCAGAGAAAGGAGGATTTGAACTCCTGTGCTTCCGTCACACAAAATCAGGGCCAACCCCTCCAGTACGGGAAAATCCCGTTCCGTCCGGCTACCGTTCCCGGATTTTCTGAATCATTTTCAAAAAGCCGGAAAAAAACGGAAACGGACGAAAATGGAATAGAAAAAAGGGGAGCCGGGACCAGAAACGGATTTGCATTTTTTCATCCATTTCACCGGTATCCCGTTTTCAACCGGTAGATTCCCGTATTTTATCCGGTCATAATCCCGTTTAGCATTCAGGCCCATGTATTGTTTGGCCCAAAGCGGAGCAGACGAGCTAACAACGCTACCTCCCCCATCTATTTATCAACAATGCCCATCTATTTATCAATAATGCCTGTGCTCCGATGCTGCTAGGTAGTGGAGGTGGTACAAATCGTAGAGCATCTGATAATTTGGTGGCCGGTAGAGTTATGGGCCGTTTTCACTGCCGGCATCATGCGTAGAGATGGCCCAGTGGAGTCTAGAAGTCTATGTGACTCTGAACACAGCATGCGGGCATTTGTTTGTTTGCGGTTGTTTTCTTTAATCAAGTTCTACAAATTCTTTTGCCAAGTAGTGATAAAAAATATATAATTTGTATTAGGAAATTATAAGGCGTGTAGAAATTTTAAAATATATAATCCTAACATTTTGATCCGGAGGAAGTATGTTTTTATGTTGGGTCGATGTTCCTGTATATCACCGGTTACCGGACCGTTTCCCGCATACACTGTCCGTATTGGTTCCTTTTCGGATGACCGAAACTTTCCTGATCCTTTCCGTTGCTGGCTTTTCAGTTTTCGTTTCCGTCCGATGTTGCAAATGTGGGAGTGGAAATGGTTAGGTTGTTTTCCGACCGTTTCCGTCCATTTTCACCCCTAGATCTACCCACCTTCGTCCCCAAACGCAAGCAACGTCGGAGCCATGGCCGTGGATCGCCGTCGACACCATCCCGAGCCGAACGCCCTCGCCGTGGATCGTCGCCGACACCGTCCCCGCGCCGCAGCCCTCGTCGTGGATCGTCGCCGACACAGCCGTCCCCGAGCCGCAGCCCTCGCGGTGGATCGTCGCCGACGCCGTCGCCGAGCCGAACGCCCTCGCTGTGGGTCTTTGCCGTCGCCGTTCCCGAGACTTTGCTCCCACGCCCTCGTCCACCAGCCGCGCACCCTCATCGTCATGCACCAGCACCTCCGCACCCCCTCTTCAGCTCAAGTCCCTCCCTGGTGGATCTGTGCAGGGGCGCACGAGGGCAAAATTGACGGCTGCACGTTCACCAGCAACAGAGTTCCAACCCAGTGGAGGCTTTACTCCTATGCCTCAAGGTAACAAGGCTCCCCATCTTCCAGTTCATCCCACCGTCCCAGCCCTGCACAATATGTGTTCGATGGAATGCTGCAGTAGACTTACTGATTGAACATGTTTCCTCTTTTCCACGGTGACAATTAGGTTTTACTAGGCAAATTTTCGTGTCAACTAGTATATTGGCTTAATTATTCATCCCTTTCCGTTATTTTATTCCTGCCTGGTTACTCTGCTCAAGTAGTTTGTGACATAATCTGAGTGCCAAATCAAATTCCTATCTCGATTGAACTCCTGCAGCTTCAAGCCTAGACTAATTCATCTATCTCGATTGATGTATCAGGGCAGTTAACTTTAGTTTTAAGTTCAATTGCGTAAAGAATTTCATGTGAATTATCATTGGTGCTTCTGCTTACTGATTTACTGATGGCACATATGGAAGGAGAATGAATGTGGTCAAGAATGAAGGAGTATTGAGAGGTTCTTAAGATGATAAAACACGCAAAGAAGCTCTGAAAGCTATTATTGTACTTTCAAAGTCTGGTGAGTAATATACCATGCTTGATTTTGTTTGTCAGCGACTCCAAAGACTTTTAATTAAATGTTCAGAAATCCTTGAATTTCATTTTTGCCTTTACTGTATGCCTGTTGCCTATCACGTTGCCTGTTGTAGTTTTTGTAGAAACAGGGGCAGGGGCAACTTTCCCATAGTGTGAATCATTATCTAAGTTACAAATGCATGCTACAACAAGAACCACTTCTTTTATCCAGTTCTCATGAGCCATGGGCTTATGGCTGTAAGAGACCATATTTAGTGTTTTGCATATATGCTAGACATACGACAGTGCATGTACAATCCTTTCCCCTCTAGTATTTCTGCTCGTAGCTGTTATACATGCTTGCTATTGTTAGTGCATTGCCTTCTGTTCTTTTCTTCGAGCATGATTTAGTTGCATTATGCATCACAACTTTATTGTCATCAATTCCTCCTAAATGATGCATCAAGGTACTGTGTATGCCAAACCAACTGCTACACTCAAAATGTTATAACTAAGAAATAGATATTAAATGTGGTTCTTAAGTCGGTAGTTTCATGTGAGGATTCAGATTAAAGCTATGATTAACAATCATAAATTTTGAGCTTACTGACTTTACAAAAGTTTTAGATGAGCTTAAGAGTAATCTCTTGGCTGATGACTTTCTGATCCATTTTTTCTTCTACTATTTCTGTATATTAGGAACTGCCCGGAGAAGGACACAATCTTGGTGGACATGAACCGTTAAGGACCATGTTGGGGCCAAGGAACTACACGGCTGTGATCACTAACACGTCTTGGATGTAAGCTGCTGCCATCACTGTCTTCTCCTATAAGCTGTCTAACTGTTTGGCTCTTGTGGATTTCATTAGGACCTCAAGATATTTAACTGTCAGAGAGTTGAATTAGCAATGGTGAACAGGATAAATAGTAGATATGTGTTAGCTCTCTCAAGCATAAACTGGGACATGAAAACCATACATAAACTTCTGTCACAACGCTATTTAGTTATGTGTTAGCCCAGCCTGGTCTAAACCTGAGTCGGCTCTGCTCTTTGCTTAAAAATCAAACTTTGTCTTCCTTCTGTCCCATAATAACTGACCGTAGTAAGCTGAGATTGTAGTATTATGCCAGTAGGACAACGAAGACAATATATTCATAGATAGATACATAATGACCAGATTTAGCTGCAATAGGTCTGAGCTCTCTTCTTATAAATTGTTGTTGATTTGTGCTTAATTGTTCATGATTTTTGACATAGTGAAGTAACAATTGACTTGTAATGTATTTATGATACTCTTTTCCGACGTGCTCTTTTCAGTTTGAGTATCAGTTGTGGCAAGGAAGGAGCAGATAGAAGATATTTGAAAAATTGGAGGCAATGAATGTGTAACTGTTTTGGTCTTTTTCTTTCTGATTTGTGATTAGCCCAGTGCTCCTGCTGGGTGTGATTTGTACTTATGATCTGGATACTGTATGTGTTTGATGAATGTCTATTTTGATTTTTAGGATCTTTTTTTATCTACCTTTGTTTTTGCTGTGAGCCACTCGGTCATGAGTGTAACAATATGATTTTGATACTGTGTCAGTTAACATGTAATCTTGCCTAATTATTGTGTTCTGCCTGTTTTGGTGCTGAGCTTGAGATGTAACGTGCATCAAAATTGGCTAGACAAAGTGCACAACGAGTAGTTGGTGACACAATCTATGACGTTTATTGTTGTCACAAACTCTGGGCTTGGTTCGGACTGTGTGGGCTTTACATTGTCCTATGACGGTTAAAAATGTCATAGATTGTGATAATCCGTGACGGTTTACTAGAAATGTCACGAATAGACTCTGGGCTTGGGTTGGGTTGGGCGGGCCTAAAGCCATTCTATGACGGTCAAAAAACGTCATAGATTGAGTCGATCCGTGACGGTTTGGTAGCAATGTCACAGAGGTTAATCTGTGACTCTCAATACATGACCATTTAGGAAAACGTCACGGATGATGCATTGTGACGGTTTTCTAGTGATCCGTGACAAAATAAATATGTCATGAATCACATGATTTGTTGTAGTGTGAGTTTCTAATGGTGCTCGTGGTGTTGATATATCAGAGATGAGAATAGAAGTGTTCCCAAGGTTGAAGCTCGTTCGTTGGTACCAGTATGACCACTTGGCTGATGCATTCAGAGTGGGACTGACTGTGGCAACAACAGCAGAATAGTAGTGGAGTCTGATAATTAACATCTCAGTAGTCAATACGCTGAGAACATCAGAGTTCGCTCGTTCAGCGATTGCCAGCGTATGCCATGACGTCAAGGAGTTTTACTTCAGTTTCCTTTTGTTATACATTGTGAGCGAATTCGTGGACTAGTTCATTTAGAGGTATAGAATGCAGGATCCAGATGAGTGTCTGAATATGGTTATTCAAAGGAACCACACGCATGTGTAAAGATGATTCTATTTAAATTACTGCCGTGTACCAATCTCCCATTTGAGGATCGGAGGTGTTCACCAGAGTCGAATCATCTTTGGCGGTACCTGAGCTTGGTGTTTGGTCATCCACCTAATCATTTTCCATTTCTCAATGATCTGCATTTGACTCATGCAAATTGGGACAGGAACCAAGCTATGTATAACTAGTCCAAAATCACTGCTCTGAAAAGATGCAGACAGGCTACGCCTGCAGATATTGTTTAGCCATTCGGTGTGATAAAAATCTTGTACCATGGTTCACCAACTCAGGATATCAGTGAAACTGAAGCACATATGTCTAATGGAAACATCGAAATGACATATCTGTTGCACGGCAGGGATCACTCCATACGCTCAACAAAGCCGTATCAGTTACAGAATTCTTCATTCCCACTAAGGTTAATCTGCCTCTCAAGCTTCAAGCTTCAAGTATTCTCCAATCCATCTTGTTCTCCAGTAAGCTAGGTAATAGCATGCCAGGCTTAGCTTTCACTTCTGCATCTAATATTAGAAAGCTTCAACGTCAGATCATTTTCTCCTCTTCCTTGCACATCAGGAGACATGTTCAGCTGAGCTGCGTGCCCGTTCCGGTAGTATGACAGTTTAAAAGGTTGCAGTCCTGGTCAATTCAGGACTTACGAATTCACTGAAGTCCAGCTGTTGAACTCATCCATTGTTAGTGCAAAAGAACTTGAGCTGGGTTTTCCACCTCCGCCATATGCCTAACATTTATATGATGTAACAAGACATGAACAATCAAATTCAGCATAAAGCCGTGGAGATTTGAATAAATAATCAGAAATATGACATGCCTTTGCAATTTCTGATGTATTAGTTATGCTGTCAGTAGTCCTCAAGCAAATCTTTAGGATACCACGTTGCATGAAGACCACTGCTCCAATAGGCCTATTAATGAAAAAGAAAACTTTTCTTGAATAAATTATCAACACAATACCGTGTATGTGTGATATATGTGATCATGTGCACCTAAACCTGTATGACGCTCATATACCTTAATCCAGTAGCAGCACTCCTCCGACTCAACTCCAGACCAATTTCGTGGCTCAACTCTGAGTGCCCATCTGCTCTGATTGCCTAATAATATATGTACAATAGCAAATGAAATATTTTTAAAGCTGATTCTATAATATTTCCCCAACAAATTGACAAGCAATTAGCTGGGTCGTACTCCAGCTGTCCAGCATCAAACCAAGTTTAAGAATACTTCAGGTATGCAACAACCCAATAACAGATCCGGTTAAGAAAGAATATGTGTTCCATCAAATTTGCATCAAAAGTCCACTAAGAAAACAGATGGTTTGAGCATGGGTTACTAAACCGAAACATCTTATACAGGCTGTCAGTAGACCAAGTCAATCAATTAAGGAAGAACAACAAAAGGCTGATCCACAAGCATGTGATTTTGAACTGCAGTCTAAAGCTGTCCACTAACTAGTAGCCACCCAAGATAGAAACGAGCGAGAGCACTCATGGATGCAGATCTACTTGCTTTTGCTGAAGCAATATAGTTAGAAGGTTCCAGCCAACAAAAAGAAACATTGCACCGTGTTGCTATAGAGAGGTAGATGAGCACTAGTGATGAAATCACTATAACAATGATGAGCATTTGATTCATATATACCAGGCATTCACCATATGACCCTCTTCCGATTTTAATCTTGAAAGGTTTGTGTAGGAACTCCGTTGCAGCCTGTAGGCGATCATGAGCTAGTGACTTGCCCCTAGTAAGCAGATCGCCAACACCAAGTTGTAGTAGCTGTTTGGGGTACCAAAAATGCAGTTATTGACCATGTCAGGATATAAAAAGGAAAAAAGCATGATGACAACAGGTGGATCTAAACCTGCTCATAAACATGAGGATTTGTGACACAGTTCAGCTTTGTGCGCTCATCCCGAAGTGCTGTCTGAAACTCCTTGGTGTTAGGCAGCTGCCACCGACGCAGATCCGCATCCTCTACGTATTCCAGAATATTTGAAACTCTCTCCTGATCTTCTTGGTCCAAAAGGTTATCAAATACGCCCTGGATGATAGGAGAACAGCCTTATTTGCTTCTTCTCAAATGGTGCAAGACAATGAACTTCAAAGTTAAAACATAAATGATTTCTCAACTCACGGCGTCAGATTTTGTCTCCGCTAGCTTCTTGGAGAAATAATCAAATACAGCTCGGGCACTGGTCTTTGTTGTGTCTATGTGAAGCTCAACATTACTTGGACGCGGACCAAACTGGGGAATTCTTGCTAGCGTACTCTGCCGGTGATCAAATGCTATCACACTGCATCAGAGTTGCCCCATGAAGTTATATTATATACCTCTGCCAAGTTGCTAATTTAAACAAGGTCTAAAAATGTGATATTTATTATCATCATCATCAAATCTTTCAGCTAAAAAAAATTACTCCCTCTGTTTTTAATTATATGACGCCGTTGACTTTTTTGTTGAACTTTGACTAATAATATATATGAAACTAATTAGTTTCTTAATGTGAAATGTATGTTGTTGGATCTATCATCAAAACCACTTTAAAATTAACTTATACATTTAGCTATTTGTGCAAATATTTATGAATAAGACGAATGGTCAAAGTAACGAAAAAAGTCAACGACGTCATATAATTAAAAACGGAGGGAGTAGCTGTTAAGGGTCTCTGTAAGCAAATTGGTTGAAAAAAATCCTAAGGTGAACAGCTACAAGAAATTTTGGTTTCTGAACTACAGTTGTATGTTGAACAGGCATAACTGAGGTACTACCTTTTTCATCTCATTAATTACAAACATAAACCTTTGAACATTGTCGGCAAGAGTAAAACGTGAACTGCGGTTACAATTCGATTCCATCAACTGACTAAGTCATCCATACATAAATGGGGTGGGGAAAATATTTCATCTATTATTCCATTTTGGCTGCAACTGGTTATTCTTTGGAAACGCACCTGGGAACGAACCGGGCGAGCTCGAACGCAAACTTGTTGGGCCCGACGAAATCCAAGAGATAGCACGTCTGGAACCCCGTGGCCTTGAAATCTTCCGCTCTGACCGATCAATTCATCATGATAAGTCTAACACAACTAATGCCGGTGGAGCAAGCCAGAATGGGAAATGCGGAGCAAGGAGCGAGAGGAAACACCTGAAGGGCTCGAAGGAGGAGAAGGGCAGGACGAGGAGGCGGCGCCGGCGCGGCGGTGGAAGAGGCGGGCGGCGAGCGCGGCGTACGCGCCGGCGAAGGTGGGGTAGTTGTAGAGCGCGAGGCTGGCGGGGCCCGCCTGGTCGTCCGCGTCCAGCAACGAGGAGGAGGAGGTGGATGGGAGGGCGTGAGAGTGGATGGCCTCGAGCGCGGCTGCTGAGCGGAAGGCTCGCCGGAGCGCGGGCGCCGGTTCCGAGGGGGCGGCAGAGAAGCGGGGACGGCGGCGGAGCATCGGCGGGTTCTGTTTGGGCTCCGCTGAGTGACTGACTCGCGTGTTTGGGCTTGCTGGATGTGAAATCTGTGTCCGATGATCTACGGGCTGAAGCAGAGAGTAGGCTTGCTCGGATTCTTAACTGGGCCTCTACATGGCCTTGAAAACGCTTCCTACCTGATGATGTGCGAACGAATTCAGTCCAACGGAGTTTCGTTTCCAGCGCGTGCTGCCCGCTTAGGCGCCCCCCATTTTTTTCCCCCATTTTTTTTTAAAAAAAGAATATATTTCAGTATTTCAACCTCTACATCGACTAATGCATGTAGCTGTCTGAATCCATTATTGCAACCCAACGAAAGGAAACATCCAAATAACGGTAGCATCCAAGAAATTCAGGTGATTCCTCCAAAACAATAAATGTTCAGAGAACTTATATTGTTCTTTTTTTAGCTGACATGTAGCATGGTTTCAGGTTAACACAGCAGTTTGACCTTTCTTTGTCCGATATGCACACCAAAAGGAAATGATTTCGCTAATGTAAATCGTTTACTTCACTTAAACTAATCTTGTTTACGTCTTTTTAGATATATTTAATACTAATTATTATTGATGTAATTCAGATTTAAAGTAACAACTCTTCTTCTATGAATATTATTTCCTCTGTGTCCCATAAAACAGTAGTGGAGCTATGATATTTTCCGGAGTCCCATAAGAGAGGGGGGGGGGGGGGGGGGGGGGGCTTGAGCCCTTCCTTTCCCCTGTTGGATCCACCCACAAAATAATATTTTAATTTGGTCTTGCCTTAGAGTACTGTAAAAAGAGACAACATGGATTTTGTATATTTTAGTTTGGTCTTGCCTCTTCCACGCGACGAGTGACACAAGCGCGTAGCCGATGGCAGCCACGGACGCCAGCAGACTGTTAGCTCGGTTCCGCTTCCGCCTCTGCCCTCGGCGTGGGCTGCCGTTGGCGCTTCGACGTTCCTTGGCGTTCGATACAAAGAAGAACAAGGCTCGAAATCATCCTAATTTCGAGCTATTCTTGTGCCGGGTCTTACAGATCAGAGTGATGTTCCATGGAGACAGTTTTGCATGTGAGATTGACAAAGCTGCCTGAACTGTGAAACAGGTGTCATGTTCAGAGAACTTTTGTGGTTCTTGTTTAAACTGACATGGAGCATAGTTTCAGGTTCTAGATGTTGATCTTTTTCGCCCGATGCATCAAAAGAAAAGAATTTCTATGATGCGATTATTATTATTATTATTATTATTATTATTATTATTATTATAGAAAAGGTAAGCACTTCTCCTGTGATTATTTATTGTTCTTAAAGAGGAAGAGCGGGTTCAGTGATGCTGAAGAAAGCCACTGCAAGAACTCCCATCAGACTAGTCCCAATGAGGGATTTTATTTGGTTGTTTTTAAGAGTGCCATGTCATCTAAAATGATTTGAAATTACAAATGAAACAAACTATACAATGCATGGTTTCATTTTAGAGTTTCATATCACTTTATTCTATGTGGTTTGATTGGTTGTGTGTGGGATGAAATGAAATAGCGCTTCTTCAATGCTAGTTTCATGGTGTTTCATATCTAGGTAAGCATGCATACTCATTTTCATCTAGATGAAACTTCTTCCATCTCTCTCTTTATAAATCTTTTGCCACATTATCAAACTTGCTTATGTGGTAGCTCATTTATTAAAAATAAAACTCTCATTGAGAGTAGCCTCAACAATTCCAGGACAAATGAAAGAGCTCCTGCATCATACTACTACCATTCATTTCAAAAGTGTGACAGATATCTGCATGGTGAGTTAGTGTGACAGATATCTGCATGGTGAGTTGGTGACTGACTCCTAGTCTAACTTTTGATGAGTCCGATGATGAACCATGGAAAGGGAAAGGGAAAGCGACGTGGGCGAGCCGGCGAGCGGGGTGGAGTTCTAAAGAGGAGAGTAAATCAGAGTGCAACAATCATTTTTTTTTTTTTGTAAACCAAATCTTATTACCATGTATGGTCCTGCAAATAAAGCAGATCAGTATGTTACATAACGAAGAATAATCGAGATGCGCTTTGGGACATCATCAGACGTTCAAAACGAGTACTACTTGCGAAACAGAGCATGCAGCCGACGGAGACATTCAACTCGAACGCTAAAATTTGACCTGTCGTCCCTTTGACAATGACACCTCTGCTTAGAAGAAAAGGCAAAATTACTACTACTCCAGGTACACCGACGAAATCAATCACGCGTGTGCACGCAAACGTGCGCACTCGATCTGGACTTCTTTCCGTAAAGGCTGGTACGTATTCGTCGTACACGCCTAATAACCGGGAGAAGAAGGGCGATGGCCCAATGCCATGGCAGGCGGCGAAGGGCGAACCAGCAGTGGCGACGACATAGAACGGCAGCCTGCACAGCGTGTTCCTCGTCGGCAGGCATGGACTGGGGCGAGGGTACTACTCGGCGACGGTCTGGGCGCCCACGTCGCCGAGGGCAAGCGAGCCGGGAGATGAAGCGCGTCGGCGAGGAGCAGCTCTTCGATCGCCGCCGGCCATGGGGCTTCGACTCGGTCGCCCGGGCTGAGCTCATGGGTGCTAATCAGAGCGGCTAGGGACGAAGCCTTGCTCCGGCTGGAAGTTGTGCAGGCCACGCGGTCGCCGTCGGACGGACGGAAGCAGAGCACGGGGCAGACGAACGAACAGAGCAAGCAGGGACCTTCCTGCAAATAACAGGGGCCTATCTGTAATATATTGGAGCGAGAGGTTAATAATCGTGATCCAAAACAGGGGTGTAAATGAGAATTAAATGGATCGCGATTATTAGTCGCGTCCTAAACGAGGGGGCTATCTGCAAACTCTCCGGATCGCTGGGATGTCTTCCAGCCGCCGACGACACGGCGGCCGGTGAGGGCGCGCCGCCGTCGGCAGAGCTACGCCAACGCGCGGGCCTCCCGACGCTCCTACGTCAATTCCACGCGCCAGATCTCCGTTCCGGGCCATGGATCGTCCAGAGATGCTCCCGAAGCTCCATTGCCTTCCCCCAGGCGCACGCAGAGCAACCTTTCTTCGTTCTGGCGAGCCATGGAAGGCGGAGCTGGCGAAGCGCGCCCGAAGGCCTTCAATCGTTCGTGCTGCCGTGCCAGGTTTTACATGTTCAGAGAACTTTTATGGTTCTTGTTTGAACTGACATGGAACACAGAGTTTCAGGTTCTACATGTAAACCTCGCTTCATTTTCAGATTTACCACGAAAGTTTAATAAACTACTGAATGTAATCGGTAATCCAGCTTCGGGGTAATACCACTCCCTCTGTGATTATTCTTTCAGAAAGGGACAGTCGGGGCTCTGTGACAACTTCCCCCACAAATAGAAGAGCCCCTGCATCATCATACCATTCATTTCAAAGGTGTGACAGATATCTCCATGGTGACTACTCCAGTAGTCTAAACCTTTTGAGGAATCCCATGATGAACCATGGAAAGGGAAAGCGACGTTGGCGAGAGGGATGGACTTGTAGAGAGCAGAGTCTAATTCAGACTGCAACCGTCACTTCTTTTTTTTTTTTTTTGACTCAAATGCTAAAATTCGAGACATTCAACGCAAACGCTAAAATTTGACTTGTCCCTTTCGAAATAACACCTCTGCTTTATATAGAAGAACAAGGCAAAATTACAGTACCAGCTGCTGAAAGCGGCATCGGCCAGGTACACCGACGAAATCAAGTGTGGACGCAAACATGCGCACTTGATCAGGAGTTCAGGACACACATATACGTGCACTTTTTCGTAAAGGCTAGTAGTACGTGCTAACCCGGAATGTCACGGCACGCCGCGCGCGTCATCGTCCAGCTCGCCGCCGCCGCCGTTGTCGCTGCGGCGCTGCCGCCTCTTCCACGCGACGAGCGCCACGAGCGCGAGCAGCATGACCGCCGCGGCGGGGCCGACGGCGGCCACGAACGCCGGCAGGCCGCTGGATCGCTTCCTCCCCCTCCTTCGCCGGCCGCTCCTCCGCCCTCGTCGGCGTGAGCCGACGGCGCTTTGCTCGCCGTCGCTCCCGTCGCCGCAGCAGCTGCTGCTGCTCTCCGAACCGGAGCCGCCGGCGACGTCGTAGCCGTGGACGGAGGCGGACTCCCCTTCCTCGACGTGGACCGGCTCCTCCACCGGCAGATGCAGGTGGTGGTGGTGCTCCGCCGACGACGCCGTGGACTCAGCGTCGGCGTCGGCGTCAGCAGCGCCACCGGCCTCGACGTGGAGGTGGAAGCCCGACGGCTCGTCGTCCGGCGGATGGCGGCCCCCGCGCGCCGCCGCGGCCGGCTCCCGTGTCCACGGCCACTTCAGCCTCATGATGCCGCCTCTCGCAATCTCACGCGGCGCTGCGGTGATGCAAATTTAAGAGCACGCGCATGCGCACCCACCTGCTGCTGCAGAAGGAAATGGCGCTGGAGATGACGACGAGGGAGGCGGCCGCGGCTTGTGCTGGATCGATGTCTGAAAACTGTATACAAAAGCAGGGTGCTTTGGGCGCACGTATGCATTGCTTTGTCGCAGGGGAATGGAAGAGATGCTCGCGCCCTGCCGCCTACCTGCCGGATATAGTATACTACATGATGCTGCTTCCATCTGGCAGGAAGATGGATAGTAATGGAGAACACAGCAAGCAATATTTGCAGAGACAATGACGCTAGCTAGCTAGAAGTCTGGAGCTTCTGCCTATATATGCTACTGCCAGGGTAGAAGTAGACGAAGGCCTGCCGGGCACATGGAGTTATTCCATTCTAAGATAGAGCAAGATGCTTCTTGTCCGACCTATGAACTTGTTCTGAACTTTAAGACATTATATATTCACCTCAATCAAAAAAGGAAGA
Organism: Eragrostis curvula; assembly: GCA_007726485.1. Classification (NCBI taxonomy): domain Eukaryota; kingdom Viridiplantae; phylum Streptophyta; class Magnoliopsida; order Poales; family Poaceae; genus Eragrostis; species Eragrostis curvula. The sequence goes on along the minus strand of CM017440.1, from coordinate 49,207,837 downwards.
AAAAAAGCCTTATCCATGAGGTAGGAAAATTATTTTCAGCATATATCAAGCACAATCTGCGCACATTCTCTAGGGGAAAAAAATCGGTGGTACAGGAATTTAGTAAGATTTACAGACAACTTGAAATGATAAAGCTAACATGTGCAGTCCAAAGTTATCTCTTGAGAGAGAGCATTGCCATGGGAGTTCTACGTAGTACAAGGCTTACATCGCCTCTCATTTGTCAGTGGAGGAATAGACGGCTTATGCAATGCAAAGCGCGTCCTAGCCCTAATAAACAATGTAATACATTAGCTATATGTGTGTGCTGATGATGTGCATTACCTACTAACCTCATTAAGTAAATAATAATAATATTCCGACGTAGTATATATCTCATTGACCTTATCTTGATCATATTGTATTATCTGTGTCCATGTGAAACATATGGAAATCAATGCAATAGCATGCAGGTTTTGTCTGGTTACCAGAATCATGGTTTGTTAGCATCGTGTTGACCAGCTATATATCGATACACCTTATTCTCGAAAGCGAAACAAACAGACTTCGCGTAATTTTGCACACGTAATAAGTCATCCTACTGTATTTTCCACATGGCTGTATGACGAAGGAGTTTTAATCAACATCTCAAATTTCAACGCAACGGTTATTGTCTTTCAACATCTGATTAGAGCCTCTCTTTTTTTTTTTAACCCAAGACAAGTCATCTTTTCTTTTTCTTTTTTGTGAGATTAGGAGTAGTACTTTGAATATGCGGGAAGTGTGTTTCCAGGTTGTAAAGAGACAGGGGAATATGATCGCACACGAGCTCGCATAACGGCAAAACGTAATGTTCACATCACATGGCGGTGTGCGCGTGAGCGGGTGCCTCGTTGTGTTGACGGATTGGTTGCCTAAAATTGTAGGAGTAACTCCCTACCTGATCGAGTAATCAATAAATCTCTTTCTTTCTCGCGGAAAAAAGGTTGGGACCTTTTCTCTTTTGATGATTGTACATACATCCTATAAGCCATTGAATCGTGGACCTTTTCCTGTTCTCCGCGCCGTTGGGTGATTCATTACATCAGGCCTCCCTCCACTCACTAGTCCATTTTTCAGCCCCCATGCTCTCATCGGCCGATTATAGCATCATTGCACCACCAAATTGAGTCTTGGTGATTAAAAAAAAATGAGAGTCACATGCCCGGTGAAGATCTCTTCAAATTCCTCAAACACAATATACACTAGCATCACCATTGTCCATTTTTATGCCAGTAATATTTTCTTTTCTTTTTTAAGAAAAAGAACACCTGGTTAAATCAAAAGTGAGAAATTTTGGTCTCCAAATATAGGAGTACTTCATCACACTAGAAGCACGCAACCCACGGTATTGTCCGGTCTCTATCCAACGCACGGTCCTCAGGATACGTCCATGTATGATGATGATCCATCCAATTCAATGGGCTGCGCAATTTGTGCAAGTCGCAGTTCCCAAAATAACCTCGAATTTTCTAATTCCAAAACAATAGAAAGAAATTTCCCAAACCAATGCGAGAATACGCCCCCCTCGGTTTCCGAGGCCATTTTCGTCAGTTCCCGAAAAGAGTTAAAAACACATGGGACCAGGGCCGAAAGAAGGCGCGCCCACCGGCGAGCCGAGCCAGCATCGCGCACAGCGCAGGAGGAGGGGGGCAAGAACGAAACGAAACGAACCAACCACCATCCCCAAGCTGAGCACAGCACAGCCAAATCCAGCCAGCCACACGAATATCGCAGAGAATTTTCCGTCCCTCTCTCTCCTCTCTCTTTCTCTCCCTCCCTCTCGTCCTGTTTCGGATCCACCGCTGCAGCCTTAGCGGGTTCGCGCATCGCTTCGTCTCCCGCGTACCGGGCCGCCGCGCCGCGCTTTGCCGACGGTTCGCGCCGCCGCCGCCGCCGCCGGAAGGGAGCGCGGCTGGCCACGTGGGGACGTTGGAGTTTGAGTTGCGTCGGGCTGTCGGATCTTGCGGCGCGGGTCCCAGGGATCCGGTAGCGGCGGGGCGGGCGGGGTCGCCGGGCGGATGGACCGCGACGAGCGCCTCCGCCGCGCGCTGGCCGCGTTCGGCGGCGACGTGTGGGCGCTGGTGGACGCCGCGCTGGCCGCGGCGGCGCGGGACCGCCCCGAGGAGCTCCGCGCGCGCCGCGACGGCATCGTCGAGCGGCTCTACGCCGCCGCCGCCGCCGCCAGCGGCGGGTGCAGCAACTGCGACGGGCGTCCGCCGCGTGCGGCGCTGGCGGCGGCGGGGCTGGAGGAGGAGGAGGACGGCGACGAGCAGGCGGCGGCTTTGGTGTCTCCTGAGGCCGAGGGCGACGCGGACGCCGATCGCGCGGACGACGCCGACGAGCTCGGCGGCGGCGGCGGCGGCGGCGACGACGGGCTGGAAAGCAAGATCCTGGCCATCAGGGACTTCTTGGAGGACCCCGAACAGGTCTCCAAAGAAGCCCTTTTTACCACCTCGCAACGTGAATTTGCTCCAAATGCGCAGCTTTTTCACACAAACCGAACGTTCCTGGTGTTTTGTCACAGCCCGAGGACGAGCTGGTGAGCTTGCTGCAGAACCTGGCAGACATGGACGTCACTTACAAGGCGCTCAAGGTGACGTTTTTTCTTTTTTCTTTTTTACTATTCTTTTCCCCCTTCTCCTTTCTTTGGCTTACGAAAGGAGGTAGTACAGATTAGTCAAGTTACGGGTTTGAATTGAGCGTCTGCCTGCCATGGAGAGGGTGAAAAGTTCATGTTTGTGTCTGCGCAGGAGACGGACATCGGCCGGCACGTGAACGTCCTGCGTAAGCATCCCTCCGGCGAAGTCCGGCCACTCGCAAAGCACCTCGTCAGGTGAAGAACAGGAACGGGAATACTGTTTGCTAAACAAGCGCTTCCAAGTTGGAATATGCTTTTAATTGTCCTTTCTTTTATGGAACAACATGGCGTTGCTTGCAACTTGAAGGAAGTGGAAGGAGATAGTGGATGATTGGGTGCGCCTGCACAATATGGGTGGTGACGGAGGCAGCTCGATCATAGGTATGTCACTGTGTAAAGTTTTACAGCCTCTTTTGGCTCGGGATTTTTTGTGGATAAGTTCGTTTGCTGCTCCTGATAACGCTGCTGATGCCTGAAACCGGTTGTCTTGATGATTGCAGCTGATGGCGACTCGCCAGATAAAATCCAAGGCAGGAACCACCAGAGCCCTCGGGTAACTAACTGTTCTTGCTTAGGAATGGCTCTAAATAACTACCTCATCACATCTTTCTTTTGTGATTCCATTGTCTCTGGAAAGTTTCTTTTTGGTTAAAGAGTATTGTCCTTGGAATATTCCGCTCTCTGCTATTCCTCAAGTTAGTTTACCAAACAATCCCAGATCTGAAAAATTAATTATACATGCTTTTCTCATGCTGATTTAACTACTACATAACCGATTGAGCCAGTAGCTATTAGCCTAAGAGTAGCTATTAGCTATAGTGGCACCCAGTCCTTGTACTTTAGTGGCCCTTATACATCTAATTTTTCTACATTGATTCCTAACTCTGCAACAATAACACCATTCTTGATACAATCTTCCAGGTTTCAGAGTTCAAGTATTCTCCCAGTCCGCAAAGGCATAGTAAGTATCACACATTTATCTCCTTTGCTGTGGTACTTTGATTTTTATATCTGTAATACCCGCAAATATTACTTATTGATGTATGCTCATTGTTTGTGAAATTTAGATGGTTCCAGTTCAGAGAGGACTAATAATGGGTTTGGGTTGACAATGGATGTGAAGCGTAGAGCAAGCCCTGTGCCGACACATCAAAATTCAAGGCAGATAAACAACAACCACAACCATTCTACCTCTTCGTCATCTGCTCCAGCTGTAAGGCTTTAACCAGGCTGTTCTTATTTTCTAGTCCCCGTTGCTATCAAACAGGTTTTTGGGTGTGTTCGTTGCCTTAGCATTTAGCATTTAGACCTGTCACATCAAAGAGAATTTTATTATTTAAGAGTACTAAATAAAATTTAATGACAAAACTTTTTTACAGATAGGTACATCTTTACGAGACGAATCTAACGAGCCTAATTAATCTATATTTTGTTACAGTGATGCTACAGTGATGCTACAGTAACCAGCGTCTAATCACGTCTTACCTACCCTCGTTAGATTCGTCTCGCGATTTAGACCAGGGGTTCTGCAGTTAGTTTTGTAATTAAATTTTATTTAATACTCTTAAATGACAAGATTCTTCTCTCTAAATTTTAGACCCCATACAACGAACACCTCCTTTGTTTAAAAGTAGAACTAGATCTATCATTATGGACCCCATATGTACTCCCTCCGTTCTTAAATTGATGTAGCTGTTGACTTTTTTAGTTACGTTTGACCATTCTGTCTTATTCAAAATATTAACTCAAATATGCAAAATTATAAGTTATGTTACAAATTTCTTTAGTGATAAAACAAATCATTATAAAATATATGATATTTTTTAAACTTTTTTGAATAAGACGAGTGGTCAAACTTTTTCAAAAAAGTCAATAACAACATCAATTTAAGAACGGAGGGAGTAGCATCTTTTGACCCATCTTTGCCTCACATGTCACTACTCACTGCACAGTTGTGTCTAATCGTGCAACATGCGAATAAGTTTGGTTTTCCACTTTCAATGGACAAAACAATCACAGTTCTTGCTAAATCAGACAATTCATACTGCTATGTAATTGTCCGAATTAGGCTTGTTATTTTCTATGATGGAGGGAGTCTGCGATAATGAATTTAAGCTTTACATGCAGAAGATGGCCAGGGACAACAAGGATAGTCTTCTGGACCTTGATAGGCTGGATTCTGCAAGGAAGAGGCTCCAGGAGAATTATCAGGAAGCACAAAATGGTAAAGTATTAACTTGTGTACATTAATGCGCATTATGCTTGGTTGACATATTTCAAATGGTTCCTTTTCGAAATTGTTATAAGATGACAAGTGGCAAGTGAAATGACCAATTTCGTATTCAAAATTAATTTGCAAGACTGGACCCTTCAGATTTTGGATCAAAGACAGTTTGTTAACCTTTTCCCTTTTTTCATGCTTGCTTTGTGCACAGCCAAAAAGCAGAGGACAATCCAGGTGATGGACATCAATGAGATACCAAAGCCGAAAAACAGAAACACTTTCATCCGCAAAGCCGGCAGCGGTGGGCTCCCAGCAAGACACCGATAGCCTTAGCTCCACTCCACCTTACTTGCAAAATTATGTCGTAAAATGGTAAATGAAGAAGGAAAGAAACAAAAGGTTTCTTCTTCCTTTTCCCTGTCTTGGTTGCTTAGCCTTGCCTCAACTGTAATACTTTCAGGTACATAAGATGGATGTTTATGGTTTTTGTCAAGGGAAAAAAATAGTAGGAATTAGAGTTGCCAGTTTGATCATCATGTTGCGGCTATTAATATTGCTGTTGGTCAGTGACGGTGGATATGCATTTCATTGTCATGCGTTGGATATAGATCCAGCACATGTGAGCGACATTAGCATTCAACCCTATGTTCCTGTTATGCCCTCGCGTTACCAAATATATTCACTTTCGCCCTTTGCAAAAGTGGGATCTGCGCATCTGCACTCAGCAGTCAGCAAACAAAAAGCCAGATTGTTCGTCTGGTATGAAAAAGGCCGAGGGAAAAATAAAACGAGGAGTTTGCAGCGGTACGAATGGCAACTTGAGTGGAGTTTTTATTCGGGGCTCCTAAAAACCACAAGGACTTTACACTACAAATCATCTAAATAAAAGTGGAAGAGGTGCCATTTATCTCCCTGCAATCATGAAATGTGACGATTTAGATATTGTTCGGTCAAATCATTAATATTTGGTTGTAAGTATCTTTAGAAGCATTTGATTAGAAAAATCAAAGCCGTAAGTGAAATTTAGTTCTGTCATGGGCTGAAGTGGGTGGACAGTTGTATTGGTAGGATGGGACATGTGTTCAATTTCATACTTAATTTTCTCTTAAACTGAGTCCACTTGGAGAACCGATGTCACCACTGCATTGCTCATAATTAATGCAGCACAATAATACGAGAATTGTTTTCCCCAAAAGTTCAACATTTCGTGTAAACCGTTTTAGTGGTCAAAATACATTGTTTCGATACGTAGCATAAATGTTGAACATGGTATTGAAATTTATTGGAATATAGTAGATCTTGCAAAATGTTGAAGCAGGTTTTGCAGATAAACGTTGTAATGATACTGTTGAGATAGCTGAAAAAGATCTTGCATGTCATCTCACGGTCACAGTAAATTGTACACAGCCTGATGGTTCCGTTTTGGTCGCACTATTTAGTGTGAACTCAGTGCCGTTGAACATTAGGCTTGTCGATTGGGCTTTGAACTGCATTGGGCCTAAAATCGTGCCATGCTGTGATTCCTTCTTCTTCTTCTTTTTTTCCAGCTGAATCCGACACCATATTTGACACGACTCACTGAGCTCCATCGACGAGCTGCCAGCATGCGTATCACACGCATCAGTCTCGACCTGTCTGTCACTGAGCTCCGGCGTCGGTCCAGCCCCGCAACTGCGTCGGCGAACGCGTCCATGCCCTCCGGCGGCAAGCAAGGACAAGCCCACCTCCATGCCGCGGCATTGCCATTTGCCAGACCTCTGCTCTCCACCACTACCACCGCGCCGGTATTCGCCACGGACACCATGTCCAGTGTTAGATAATCAGCCGCGGAAGCGATTTGTCTAAGAACACAAACGCCAAATCACAAGATTACAGAAAAGAAAACGACACGAGACACGATGTTTTTTAACGAGGTTCAGCGATGTGCCTACATCCTCGGGGCATGACTACGGGCGCTCGTCCCCATCAATATCGTAGCAATACCAGCATCCAGGAGTACATGGTTTGGCTGCCCTTAAGGCACGCCGTTCTAGCCGCCGCTACCCCTTGCCTGCTACATCTGTTGTCGTTGCGGTTGCACAGTTGCTGCCCTCATATTTATGAGCCCGGGAATACAAGTCCAACACAAACTCTATTTCTACACCTAATACAACTCAAGTCTTAATTGCAACCGATTTGTGTACACATATTCGACACAAATACAACAAACTCCACCTTGACGAATATGCACGCCATCTTGAAGTTGTCCATGCGCGAACCTCTGTGTACGCGGACTTGAGTCGTCTCCTCCACTGCTCACCTCGAACAGCCCGGCGAGGCCATCTCGCCGCCAGGACTAAACACCGCAACATCTGCAGCTCCATCTTCCATGACTTCACCTTTTAGCCTATAGTGATTAATATCTGACCTCTCGCCTATCATCACCGTCTTGCCATTCTGCATCACCCTCAAGGTCTTCCTATCTGGCACCGCCTGATACAATCAATCTTTCTCATGCAGAACTCCAAGCGAGATAAGATTCTTCCTCAGTTCCGGCACATGTCGCACACCATTGAGTAGCACCTCTTGTCCATCATACATTGAAAACTTGATGTTGCCAACTCCCATGATACGGTGTTCTGTATCATCTCCAAAGTGAGCAAAACCAAAGTTACCCTCAACATATGAAGAGAACCACTCCTTCCTAGATGTAGTATGATAGGAACTTGCAGAATCCAGCAGCCACGTTTCTCCACAAGACTTCTCATTTGATAGAACAAGAACATCACCCTCGCTATCCGAGTCATCCTTCTTGGAAACCACAAAATTTGCCACGTCCTTCCTCTTCAGTTCTGGACAATCCCTTCTCACATGTCCCCACTCCTTGCACTTATAGCACTGCGGCCCCTTATTCTTCTTCTTCTCAGCCTCCATTCCTCGATCACTCCTGACCACAAAAGCATCTCCAGCAGAACTAGCATCACTAGAATTGTTATTCCTCCTTTGATCCTGAGCAAGCAACGCCGTAGTGACATCATCCACCTTAATCTCGCTCTTGCCATACGTCAGTGTAGTGACCAAGTGCTCATAGTAACTTGGCAACGAACAAAGAAGAATCATAGCCTTGTCTTCATCATCAAGCTTCACATCCACCTTCACAAGGTCAGTCACAACTTGATTAAAGACATTGATGTGCTCAGCAAGATCTGACCCCTCCTGCATCTTCAGCCCATATAACCTTTGCTTCAAATACAGCTTTTGAGTCAGTGTCTTGGACATGAACTGATTGCCCAACTTATCCCAAATTTTCTTCGGTGACATCTCATCCATGACATGGTACATGATCTGATCAGAAAGACATAGCCTGATTGTCGCCGCTGCTTGCTGTTGCATGTCCTCCCACTTATCATCATCTACCTTGGCCGGCTTCGCATCCTTGAGTGCCTTCAGGATCCCTTGTTGCGCCAACAAGTCCTTCACTCTTGTTTGCCAAAGCCCAAAGTTGCCAGTCCCGTCAAATTTTGTCACCTCAAATTTGGACGACATCGACGTCATCCGCCTGTTGTCACGGACCGCCGAAAGAACCTCCCGCACTTGCACACCACTCGCCGAAGCCGCGTACCTCCTGTACGCCCACGAGCACAAGCACGTACCTGAATACGCCGCTGCGTACTCCCGCGTCCCGCCTGAACGCACTGCTGCGTACGTGTGCCGCCGAGCCGCTGCACGCCTCCTGCGCTCACGCCTCCTCCTGCCGCACGTACGCCACGCCGTACACAGCCGTGTACAGTCCACCGCTCTCGAGCCCCGTCGACCGTCACGCCGCTTGCACACGACGAAGTCGACCCGCTTCGATTGCCGCCCGCTGTTCGCCGTTAACTGCTGCAAGCCCCAGTTCACGAACAACACCGATTGCTCTGGATGCAATCTCCGTAGACTCTTCCATGTGTTTTATTTGGAGCCAAACCGACAGCGTACCCAGTCCATATCGAAACGGACTCCACCCTGCCGCCGCAGTCTTTCCTTGTCGGGCACACCAAGCTGCCGTATGCGAAACGGAGTCCAAACCGAGGCAAATTCTACCGCGCAAAGGAAACAAACTCCAAGCCTGCATGCACACCAGATTAATTCCTTAATCAAACATGCGGGCCATACCTTGTCTCCCATGCATGGAACATGCTTGCATGAATCAGTTTCCACATACACCGCATGCCGCCTCCATCTCCAATTCGCACACGACTCAAACATGAAGTCGCACACCACACGCACGTCCACGACTCCTGCCCTCGCACGATCACGTGACATCGCACGCCTGCGCGCCACCACCAGCCTTTCGCCGAGTTCAGTCCGACGAGCCGTCTCCCCGTGCTGGTTCTCTCTGCGAACTCCACGCCTTAATCACGCAACACCAAAACAAACTGCTCCATAAACACGTCGAGTCCACCATGGCCTTCGCCATCATTGTTATTGCTCCACCTTGAACAGATAACAACCGCTCCGATCATGATCGATCCACCATCAATATGATCGAGTCCAAGACGCCGCCATTGTCCGCGTCGTCTTCCGGCCGCACCGTCGAACTCGGCTATCACGTCTGATCAGCCCCTATCGAACAGCAGCCTCCAGCTTCCATCAACATGATCTCCACGTCTGGACGGATCCCCGTTGATGCAGCTCATCGGACGGTTCGAGCCGCCACGCTCGAAGTGTCCAACTCCACCGATCGAGTCGTCGATCGCCGCCATGCTCCACCTTGCGCCATGTCCCTTCCCGGACATCTCGTGCAAGCCTTGCGCGGTGTGAAACATCCCATCATGCCTCCCGTGATCTTCTCTCGTGAATCTGGCTCTGATACCACTTGTTAGATAATCAGCCGCGGAAGCGATTTGCCCAAGAACACAAACGCCAAATCACAAGATCACAGAAAAGAAAATGACACGAGACACGATGTTTTTTAACGAGGTTCAGCGATGTGCCTACATCCTCGGGGCATGACTACGGGCGCTCCTCCCCATCAATATCGTAGCAATACCAGCATCCAGGAGTACATGGCTTGGCTGCCCCTAAGGCACGCCGCCCTAGCCGCCGCTACCCCTTGCCTGCAACATCTGTTGTCGTTGCGGTTGCACAGGTGCTGCCCTCATATTTATGGGCCCGGGAATACAAGTCCAACACAAACTCTATTCCTACACCTAATACAACTCAAGTTCTAATTACAACCGACTTGTGTACACATATTCGACACAAATACAATATCCAGCCTGGTCGTAGACGTGGAACCTCGGTGACACGGCCATCGTCGGCATGCCCATCCCGGCCTCCATTACGCGCTCGTTCCTGTGGCCCATGGTCTCCGTCGCGACGCCAGTTACCTCGTCCTCGATGCCTGTAGCGATCGCCATGCACGTGGCCAGGAGCCCGCCGCCGCCCACCAACTCGGCCTTGGACAGGATCGCGAGCGCGACAGAGGCTTATAAGCAGAACACTCTGCTTCGTTTGCTGTTCGGGAAAAAAACTCTGCTTCATTTAATCCGCACCGCATGGGACGTAAACGATGACGAATTATGGCGCAGGCTTCGAAGCAAACATATCTTCCATTTCAATGGCGAATTCAAGTACATACACGAGCAGCAAATCGATCATCTGAAACAGAGGAAGCAGAGCAAGACGTCGTAACGAATTATACCGCAGGTTTCTTTTCGAAGCAAACATCTATCTTCAATTTCCATGGCGAATTCAGGCACAAGAGCAGTAAATCCTTGAAACAGAGCAGGACGTCGTAACGGAAAACAGAGAGCAAGGAGGACCCCTTATCCGATTAGCAAACGTGTGCCGAAGCGCACCGCGTCTGCATGCTCTGCAAGTTCGAGCTGGTTCCACAGAGTGAACAAGTGCTTCAGGACGGCCACGGCGTCAGCGGTTGCAGCCAGCCAATGCATCATGTGGGAATCGTCTTGCCACGGGCACGAGCGCCACAAGGCACACACCGATTAGCCAGAGGAGAAGCCCGACGAAGGCTTGCACGACACTCCCGGAGAGGTTTCCCGACGACTACGCCTGTCACTGACGAGCTCTGGCGTCGAGGTGGTCCAGCCCCGCGACAGCGTCGTCGAAGCACTTGCGGAACGCGTGCATGCCGTCCGGCGGCAAGCACACGCCGACCTCGATGCCGCCGTCGCCGGCCCGGCTGTCCGCCATGGCGACGGCACCGGCCCTCGCCACGGACACCATGTCCACCTTCGCCGGCGGCCCGATCCTGTCGTTACCATGACTCCCGGGTACCCTCAAGACCAAAGGGCCGAGTAACCTGACAAGGGTAGTCGGACCAGCCCAGAAGAAACCGAGTAGTCCACGATACAAGATGGAAGGTTCTACTACTCGGATGGATGTAGGAAAGGCTTCTTGCCTTGTACTCTGTTGGTATTTCTTACATCACAGATAAATCCGCAAGCGCACGGAATACCGTTGTAGCACTTCACCCGGGAGTATTCCAAGGTATCGTATTTGTTTTCCCCAAGGAACGGAGTTATTCTACCGCAGGGTAAGTTTTACCCAAGGACAACCAAGACAACTAGCAGCCTAGGATCGAGAGGGTGATTATATCTAGCTTATCCTAGAGGATAGACGAACTCAAGCTCTACTTGTCTACTTCGGGCGCCGGCTTAGGCCTGGTCTGCCAAGCCACTCCGACCTGTAGCTCTACTATGTACCCGAACGTGGAGGGTTCCTTTGGACGGACAGGGCTGTCACTTCCTGCCGCCTACCTCTACAAACCGTGGAGCACACAGCAAACAAAGGTAACCTCTAGCCTAGACACCACGTCTATGCCGTTGATTACTACTCTAACCTCGGCCCAAAGCTGAATTTAGAAGGCTAGAGCACCCCTTGCGGAGCGATGATCCCGTAAACAAGTATAACAGGAATTACGCCTAGAAAAGTAATAATGCTCGCTAGATAAATAATCACCACGTATAAATCACAAAGAGTGTTTACACGCCAAGGTAAAGAAATAGAGCTAAACCTCCACCAAAGTGGAAGGAGTATTCCTTTCTCTCCCTTGCCCTCTCTCCTATTCTACTAGTGTACAAAAGGCTCTCAGCCTAAGGATTGGAGTGGAGCTCTATTGGAGAGTCTTGCGTCTTGTGGTGTGTGTTGAGAGGGAGGGGTGCCCCTTTATTTATAGCCTTGGAAGGTCGGCAACTTTGAGGCGGTTCCCGAGGTCGGTGACATTTAATGCAGGGGGAACCGACCTCCAGAAGTCGGTGATAAACCGCCATAAAAAGATGGGCCAGTGGGGCCTCCCTGGCAGGTCGGCCGACCTGGCCAGAGGGGGTCGGCCGACCTGGCCTGGGCCCCTCTGGGCCTGGTCCTCTTCTGGCTGCTTCCTTGGCCTGTGTACTTGCCTAAACCACATGCATTGCTTGATCTTGAAGCCTGATTCTGTGGTTTTGGGCTTTTGGACTAAGTTCTTCAGTCCGGGGAAAATCCGTCGATTGCAAAGTCCACGTTTAGTGCATGTTTTCCCCTGTTTTTGTATGGATTGCACCTGTACTTCATAATTCACCAAGACTAGTGGAATTTGTTAGAAATAAACCCTATGTCTACACTTGGTGATGGTGTTAGGTTCACAAAGGTGCATAAAGTTGACGGTAAAAATGGGTCGTAAGGACCGTCAACATACTCCAAGTATTTCCATGATGTAACCGACTAAGACTCTTTCCATGTAACCCTGTACCCCCGACTATATAAGGCGGGCAGGGATCTCCTCTCAAACACATCCAATCAATACCACGACATACAGGACGTAGGGTTTTTATCCTCCGGGAGGCCCGAACCTGTCTAAACTCTTTGTCTCGTGTTTACCATCGTATTCTTGGTTCCTTCGCCCCCATAACAAATCTATCGAGGTCCTATAACCTCGACAGTGGCACGCCAGGTAGGGGGTGCGTCGGGATCCTCTTCGTCGAGTATGATGGATCGCTTCATCAACAACTTCGCTCCAGGCGCTCGGCTCAGCTTCGGGAGCTTGGAGTTCGTCGCCGACAACATCGACAACCTCGTCCCCGTCAACTTGCCGACTACCGGGGTCGAAATCGAGTCGGACTCTTCTCTTCCCGAGTTAGAGTCCGGCTTCTCCAGGCTTCAGATCGAGTCCTACTCGGACTACTCAGCAGCCGAGATAAGATCTGCTCTGGAGAACATCCGCTTCAGATCCAACTTGCCAAGCTTGATTTACTATCCGGCTCAGCGCTATGGTATGTTTCCCTTCGGTTTGCGTAATTCTGCTGATACTTTTCTCCGGGGAGGCGTGCAGGATCTACTAGCATCAGAGGGAGACATGTCCTTCAACCTGGTTACTTGCATCCGGGAAGATCACATGGACACCTATGATACCTCAATTTGGGACTCCATATACGAGCCGACAGATCAAGGGACCAATGCCGGCTACAGCTCGGACGGCTCATCCTCGCCCATGCCGTACGAGTGCTTTGCCGCAATAGGTGATCTAACTACTCAAGACGGCAACGCGGCCAACTTACCCGGACCTCCGCCGGGAGGACCACCACCGGCAGCAAATACTGTCACTCCTGCCCCGGCAGCCACGACGGCAGCTGATGAAGCAGCCGCGGCGGCCCTAACAGCAATGAACGCTGAGTCCTCTGCTGCAGCCGCAGCTCGGGCTCACCAATCCCGACTGAACAATCAAGGTGCCCTCGGCACGATACCTGAGGAAGACGAGAATCCTGATGACTACAATCGTTCTCCTAGAAGAAGAAACGGTCATCAAGCAGAGGCGATCTCCAACGTTCACTTTTCGTTGACGTCAACGGTCATCAAGCCTTTCGGACACCGGAGCAGAACATGGTTGCCAACAGGACCATCCTTGACCAAGTCGAGGCAGCCATAAACGACCCAAACTTCTCGCCAGCAGCCATCACGCCTCTGCTCGACAAGGCTAAGTGTTACGGCGAAGCTGCCACCCTCCTGAGGAGTCAAACTCCCTCTCGGGCCCCCAGCTCTTCATCGTCCAACAGAAGGCGCAGGCTCCTGGAAAATCCGAGTGACAACCGGCAACGAACTCCGGCAGCCGTGGAAGCACCTCCCCAGCAGAATCTTCACCGCCAGGTGATAGCTCGACCTGGGTTTGATGCTCGCCGAGACATCAACGCCATACGCCGCCAAAGGTCAGAAGATCGAGAACGTGCACGACAGGACGACTATGATCGCTTCGGCATCGGACGGTCACCCGGACGACGATCATCCAGACGATCCCGCTCGCCGCGACGTCGCTCCCCTGACCGGTCACCAACCCCGCCAGCGCGATCACCACCAAGGAGAACTCCACCTCGGGACACACCTCCTCGAGAGGCCCCACGGAGAGAATATCGCCGACAAGAAGAGGAGCGGGACCGCGACAATGACCGCCGTGACGCCCGGCGTCGTGATGACGATAGACATCGGTACGACCGACGCCGAGAGGATCGCCGAGAAGATGGCCAACGCAGGAACGGCCGTGACAAAGATCGTTACCGTGACGGTCATCGCTAACACCGTGACCAGGACCATGACAGGCGCCGTCGCGACGATGAACGCCGAGACACACCTCCACGCCGTAGTGGCTCTCCTCGACGCAACGACCGTCACTCGGATGATGACTCAGCCGACATCGACGGACTACAAGCTATCACCCGACGGCTCCGCAACTCGGCGCGATTCCCCAAGTCAATGCGCCTGCCAGGTGTTGAGAAGTACGATGGAAAGGGAGATCCGACCGAGTGGTTGAATACCTACTCTCTCGCCGTTCACACTGCTGGTGGCAACAAAGCTGTTATGGCCTGCTACCTTCCTATCATGCTAGCTCCACCGTTAAGACGTTGGCTAGCCAATTTGCCACCTGGGTCCATCAACTCCTGGGATGAGCTCCGCCATACAGTCATCGATACCTACAAGCCAACGACACAAAGACCCGCCAAGAGCAGAGATCTCAAGATGATTAAGCAAAAGGAGGGCGAGTCCCTTCGGGACTTCATCCAGCGCTTCTCGCAGAAGAAGAACGAGATACCAAGCATCACCGAGACAGAGGTCATCTCGGCCTTTATCGACGGTTGCACTGACCAACCTTTACTCCACAAAATGGGTCAAGGCTATCCCGGCTCTGTTAGAGAGATGCTGGCCTTAGCCGACTCATATGCTGCAGGGAACGAGTTAAGCGCTGAGCGCGACAAAGACTCCAACCGCAGACGCCAACATGGCAAGAACAAGTCGGACAAACCCGAAGGATCAGGCTCAAAGGACAAGAAGCGCAAGGGCGACGATCTAGTCGCTGTAGCCGACAAGTCCCGGTTTCAGAAGCAGCGTGGGCCCCGAGAACCCACCAATTACGAGCAATTCCTCGACGAGCCTTGCATTTTTCATGGCAGCCCAAAGAGTTCCCACAAACTCCGCGACTGTATGAAACTGAAAGGGCTCATGACCTACACTAACAAGAAGACTGAGGCAGACCCAAAGGCTGAGGATGAGGACGACCAAGATGGTTACCAAGAACCTAAGCAATGCCTCCACATCTTTGGTGGCCCAGATGCATATGAGTCCAAATGCAAGCAGAAGCTCACCAGCCGAGCCGTCAACACGATCTCGGTTGATGCAGCTCATTATCTACGGTGGTCCGAAGTGCCTATCACCTTTGATCGGCGAGATCACCCAGACTACATCCCCAAGCCGGGCAGATATCCTTTGATCCTTTCCCCGATCATTGATGGTGTCCAGCTGAGTAAAGTTTTCATAGATGGAGGGAGTGCTCTTGACATCCTATTTGTCAAAACGCTTGATGATATGAAGATCCCAAGGTCAAGTATCCAGCCGAGTAACTCCCCCTTCCATGGGATCATCCCGGGCACCTCAGCCCTACCACTCGGACAGATCACTCTCCCTGTTCAGTTCGGCAATCCCGACAATTACAGGAAAGAATACATCTGCTTCCAAGTAGCCGACTTTGAGTCAGCCTACCACGCCATCATTGGCAGGCCAGCTTTGGCCAAGTTCATGGCTATTCTGAACTATACTTACCTAGTTCTGAAGATGCCAGCTCCAAAAGGAGTCATTACGCTCCGCTCTGATGTTAAGATTTCCTATGCTTGTGAAGCCGAGTCACTCCAGCTCGCGGCGACCCAAGAGGCAGAACTCGGCAAGACAATGCTCAACCTTGAAGAAGACGCCAACGACGCGGATAACTCGGTCCCTTTAAAGAAGGCTTCCAAATCCAGCGTCCAACCCGTGGAACCTGAGTCCAAGAAGATTACTCTCGATCCGAGTGATCCCACCAAGACGGCTAACATCAGGACATCTTTGGATGCTAAATAGGAACTCGCGCTCGTCAGTTTCCTACGGGACAACATTGACATTTTCGCCTGGAAACCCTCTGACATGCCAGGAGTCCCCAGGGAAATTGCCGAGCATGCTCTTCACGTCGACCCAACGGCCAAACCCATCAAGCAACGACTGCGACGCTTCACGCCTGACCGCAGAGAAGCCATTAGAAACGATGTAACTAAGCTTTTGGCAGCCGGCTTCATCAAGGAGGTGTTCCACCCTGACTGGCTCGCTAATCCTGTATTAGTTAGAAAAAAGAATAAACAATGGCGCATGTGCGTTGATTACACAGATCTCAATAGGTTTTGCCCAAAAGATCCTTTTGGGCTCCCTAGAATAGATCAAGTTGTAGACTCCACTGCTGGGTGTCAATTATTGAGTTTCCTTGATTGCTACTCTGGCTACCACCAAATCCGACTCAAAGAGGAGGATTGTCTCAAAACGTCCTTTATAACTCCCTTTGGCGCTTATTGTTATCTAACAATGCCTTTCGGCCTCAAGAATGCGGCAGCAACATATCAACGTTGCATTCAGAAGTGCCTGGCCCGTCTCCTTGAGCAGCGCAAAGTCGAGGCATATATCGACGATGTGGTTATTAAGACTAAGAACAAAGATGACCTTATCGAAGACATTCGAGCCACTTTTGAATGCATGTGAGAATTCAAAATGAAGCTCAATCCCGACAAGTGCGTCTTCGGGGTTCCATCCGGCAAATTACTCGGCTATATCCTCACCCATCGTGGCATCGAGGCTAATCCCGAGAAAGTCGAAGCAATACTGAAGATGCCGGTCCCAGAGTGCCAGCGTGATGTTCAGAAGTTATCAGGGTGCATGGCAGCTCTGAGCCGTTTCATATCACGACTCGGCGAAAAGGGACTTCCGTTCTTCAAACTCCTCAAAAAACAAGACAAGTTCGTATGGGACGAGGAAGCTCAGAACGCTTTTGTCCAATTAAAGGAGTTTCTGAGTTCACCGCTGACCTTAGTCCCTCCGGACCCACACGAGCCTCTTCTCCTCTAAGTCGCAGCGACGACCTTGTCGTAGAAAGAGAAGAAGCCGGTCAAGTTCAGAAAGTTCAGAGACCAGTATATTTTGTCAGCGAAGTTCTGTCCGATTCAAAGGTCAGGTACTCGCACATCCACAAGATCACCTACGGGTTGCTGATGGCCTCCCGCAAACTGATCCACTATTTCCAAGATCACCCGATTACCATGATAACCTCTCATGGCATCGGGGATGTTCTTAAGAATAAACAGTCGACCGGTAAAATCGCAAAGTGGGCCATTGAGCTAAGCACCTATGAACTCTCATTTAAGCCTCAAACGGCTATAAAAGGGAAAGCTCTCGCCGACTTTGTAGCCGAGTACACTGAAACCCAGGTTCCTCCCAAGCCCGAGAAGACTGAAGAGTGGGTCATGTATTTTGACGGCTCGTTGCAACTCTCGGGCGGTGGAGCAGGCATCCTACTAATCTCCCCTAGTGAAGATGAGTTGAGTTATGCCCTGTAACTACGTTTTAAAGTCTCAAATAACGCCGCCGAGTATGAAGCTGTCTTACACGGCTTACGAATAGCTGCATCACTCGGCATCCGACATCTTGAAGTACGGGGCGACTCTCTCCTGGTTGTCAACCAGTTGAAGAAACACTGGTCTTGTGTTCACCAGGACATGATTGCTTACGTTCAAGCGGTCAACAGGTTTCAGGACAAGTTCGAAGGACTTGATTATGTCCACGTCCACCGGGATCATAACAAAAAGGTAGACCGACTAGCCAACATAGGCTCCGGCCGGGAACCTGTTCCCCCAGGAGTCTTCATGGAAGTCATTACCGCCTCCTCTATCAAGAAGGATCTGGAAGCTCCACCAAAAGAGCCGTTGCAACCACAGCCTGATGCGGAAGCCATGGCTGTAGACATCTCCGAGAACCCGGAAGAAGACTGGCGACTCCCGTTCCTTGACTTTATACAACATGGAAAACTCCCTAGCAAAAAGGAGGAGTATGAACCTCTCTTCAGAAAAGGCAAGGCGTATAAGGTCATCAATGGCGAGTTGTTCCGAAAAAGTGCCGACAGAAGAGATGTCGAAGGACTCGGCATCTACATGAAGTGCATCACTCGGAAAGATGGCCAACAGCTTCTCTAGGATATCCACTCGGGTGTATGCGGTAACCACGCAGCGTCTCGCACCATAGTGGGAAAAGCTTATCGGCAAGGATTCTACTGGCCAACAGCAGTCTCTGACGCAACCAGCCTTGTTAAAAAATATACATGCTGTCAGTTTTATGCACGGCAAATACACATGCCAGCACAAGCACTACAAACCATACCTCCCACCTGGCCTTTTGCGGTCTGGGGGCTTGACATGGTTGGGCCTATGAAAAGGGCTCAAGGTGGATTTACTCACCTCCTAGTTATGGTGGACAAGTTCACCAAGTGGATCGAAGCAGTGCCGATACGTGACCTAAGCGCCTCCCAGACAATCGACTTTGTCAGAGACATAGTGTTTCGGTTTGGCGTTCCCAACAGGATCATCACCGACAACGGCACCAATTTCAAGAACAAAGAGTTCGATACGTTCTGTGAGGACGTCGGCATCAAATTGTGCCACGCCTCCACTTACCATCCTGAAAGCAATGGGCAAGTTGAACGAGCCAATGGTATGGTCTTGCAAGGACTAAAACCTCGCTTGTACAAGCGACTTAAGTCTCATGCTTCTAGGTGGGTTCAAGAGCTCCCAGCGGTATTGTGGGCACTCAGAACCACTCCTACCCGTCCTATGGGACAGTCGCCCTTCTTCCTGGTCTACGGAGCAGAAGCAGTTCTCCCCTCCGAACTCGAATTTGGATCTCCCCGAGTAACCAACTATCGAGAGGAGCCATCCGACGAGCAGCTGACTCAATCCGTTGATCAACTAGAAGAGCTGCGAGAAAACGCGTCTCGGAGGTCCGCGGTGTACCTTCAGAAGCTGAGACGTTATCACCAACGACGAGTCCGAGATCGCGCCTTTTCAGTAGGTGACCTCGTTCTCAAGAAGATCCAGTCTACCGAAGGCCGACACAAACTATCACCAGTTTGGGAAGGACCTTTCGTCGTACACGAAGTCACTCGGCCTGGATCGTACAAACTGCGCCGAGAGAATGGGCATCTCCTCCCACATACACACAACATTGATCAGCTACGTCGCTTCTTTGTTTAATGCTTTTTTGCAACTCATACTTGTACAAACAGCCTTATTTATGCCTCACATGAATAAAATGAAATCCCTGTTTGTTTACTTCATCTTTGACTCTGTTATGACCAACTACCTTAGACATAACAGAGCCAGGGGACTAATCAATACATGAGCATATGTCTCGGATCTCTTCTGAATGACTAAGTAAGCCTTGCCCATCCTGATTGTGAAGCTCCAACGGAGAGTGCATAAACATAAGGAGGCAACCGGTCTCTGAAAACAGTCTACAGAAAACTCCGACTGACAAACACTCATCTCATAT
This sequence comes from Eragrostis curvula, assembly GCA_007726485.1. Classification (NCBI taxonomy): domain Eukaryota; kingdom Viridiplantae; phylum Streptophyta; class Magnoliopsida; order Poales; family Poaceae; genus Eragrostis; species Eragrostis curvula. The sequence goes on along the minus strand of CM017440.1, from coordinate 49,188,113 downwards.
CATACATAAATTGTTACAACTGCTCTGATTGTGAAACTCCCATGCTAACTCCTGTGCATATGATGACTCATGGTCTAATACTGCTGGAACGGCTAAGAATGCATAAACATAAGACAGTTAACAACAAAAAGCAAATCATTAATCACTTAGTCACCACAAAGACTTAGTGGCATCAAAATGTTCAGTATTCAACCCTTCATATGATTACTTCATTGTTTTATTTACAAGAATCTCTAATAGCCCTAACTACGGTGACAAGGGAACATCCTTCACCAACTCCTCTGCACAGCTACCGGCCTCCATTGACAGCTGATTTGCCCGTTCAATGGTTGTGCCCTTGGCATAGCCCTCCTTGCAAGACGCCAAGTCAACCTTGGGGTACAGCGACTTGACCACTCCTAAGGAATGACGAGCAGCATACTCGGCGACTGACTTGCAATGAGCTCTCAGTGCTTCAGGGACTTGCGCCAGAGTTGCATGCAGAGGACCTTCAGGCATTTGTTTAGGCACTGGCCAAGTAAACTGGCAGACAACTTTGGCACTTTGAATGAGAGAAGTGTTTTCTCCTTTCAAAGTCATCAGTTCACCTGCAAAATCAAAGTCTTTCAGCAAAAATATAAGAAACTGGTCAAAGACCTTTATTCATGACCTTTACCTTGAATCTCTTCTTTCTCGGTAAGGAGGAGATCCGAGTCAGTCCGTAAGTTGTCTAGTTCAACCTTCAGGGTATCCTTTTCTTGGAGAGCTGCCGACAAGGCCTTAGCTTTGTTTTCAGCTTCAAGATTTGCTTTGGCCACGCTTTCTCTGAGCAAAGGAGCATTTCTCCTCAACAGCTCGAACTCGTCCAGGTCATCCTTGGTCAGTTTGGGTTGAGCTACAAAACAAAACAGGTCAGATGAGTCTGCACACTCAGAAAACCTGACAAGCAATGGCTCCAAGGCATCACCTGCGAGGGCAAGTTCAAATTCAGCTCTCTCCTTATGAGCAATCGACAACTCAGCCTTCAGTCTAGCCAGCTCCTCCTATTGCTCCTGGATCTTCAGCTACTTAGCAGTCAGGTCTTCATAGAGTGAGTCGGTCGCAGACTTCAAAACTTTGAAGAACTTAGTCTTCTCTCGGCTTTTAGTAATAATTTTCTGCAAAAATCACACACGATAAGCATTGACTCCTTTCTAGTGCAAAAGGAAAGGCAAGTAAAAAACTTGACCTGTTGAGTGTCAATCAAGTCGATCAGCTGGTTCTCAGAAAGGTCAAATTCTTTTTCATCCTCCTCCTCGTTGATGACTACTTTCTCTCCAGCAAATTCGAAGGAAAGGCTCCCAGATCTTTTCTGGCTCTCCTTAAATTCGAACAAGGCTAGGTTAAACTCAATAGTAGGAGGAGGAAGATCTTCAACCTCCATGTTAGGCCCAGAAGAGCTGGCGCCACCCAAGCTTTGAGGCCGGTTGACTAATGGGTCTTCTCGGCTCATCATCTGAACTTCCACCACAGGCGATGGAGAAGGATGGAGTACCAGAGCTGATGACTCGGCAACTTCTTGATTGGTCTCTTCGGGGTTCTCTCGGCCATCACCATCAGGAGCGAGCGTCGGCTCTGTGACTACAGTCTTCTCCATGCTTGTTTCGACATCCAGTTCCCCTTCTACGAGAACAGTCTTCTCAGCTGTCATCACTGGCTCTTCTTCAGTAGGAAGGCTGTTACATGAAAAGATCAAGTTAAGCTCAGTCAGCTAAAGCAATTTAGCAGCCAAAAGAATAAAAAAAAGGTTGTCATAAAAGGCTTACCTATCAGAAACCCTCATCATCTTCAATGGCTTTATCCTTTTGCTGGGGGCTGGAATTTGGTGCGTGGTTGAGTCAGGAACTGAGGTAGTTTCCTTGGTAACCATCTCATCAGGATCCTTATCCCTGACGTCATCACCTCCCTTAGCAAGAACATCAATAACTGCCAACTCTTTATCAAGAGTGGCAACAGCCACATTAATGCTTTGCCCAACATTGGCATCAACATCTTCAGCATGCCTCTCAACCATGCTGGCATCCGGAATTTGGGAGCTGTCCTCTCCCTCAATCACATCCTTAGCCTGTGAAAATTATATTGGATTATTAAGCAGAATAAGGCTTAAAGCAAGGTGACCTCTAACATAAGAAGGTAATACCTGTCTTAAAGCTCGAGCAGCTAAGGAAGGATGTCGAACCTGAGCCTTGGTCTTCTTGGCCTTTCTGGCTCCCGAGTCAGCTGGTTTCTCGGGCAAAGGTTCAGCATCTCCCAGATCCTCATGCGCCTTCTCTTCGTCAGAACTGGAGATGACTATTGAGGGGTTCCGTTTACGCTTTGGACGCTCGGGCAACTGCTGGCTAGGTCCTTGGCCTGCAGCATATTCAAGACCTAATCGACGAGCATCTCGGTCCTGATTAGCCTTACTACGCCTTTCACGGTTATAAATCAACTCACCTGCAGGTGCAGGCTGAGTAGCAGCAGCAGGGACCTCCTCATGGCCAGGAGACTGATCTCCATCTTCACTGCTGGTGGCCAGAGGATCTTCTATCTCCTCGCCACCTTCTCGGGCTTCATCATCACCTTCGGCCTCGACATTATCGTCGTCGTCCGAGTCCCCAAACAGGGCCTTGAGCTCAGCATCAGTGATTTCATCATCATCTTCGCGTAACTCAATGTTCTGCTCCCTGATTCGCAGAGGCGCCAAGTTGTTGTCAGTAATCACCGGAGGATCAGGACCAAGGTTCTTGAACTTATCACGACCCTGCAAGAATAGTTCAAGGCGATCAACATTTCATTAGGAAAATAACTCAGAAACTTATTGAGTAATGAGTAAACTCACCGCGGGACGGGGATCATTATGCCAGTAGCCGAACCACTGATACTCATCACCTGAGGGCTTCAGCAAAGTGACAGCGTCCCTTACGACAAAGAAATCATTCCTGGGGCTGATGACTCGGCGTTTCACTTCACTGTATCCCCCAGGAATCGGCTCTTGGTTAGGATCCTTAGGACCTCTCCACAGCCAAGCTGGAAAGTATCTCGCCTTCAAAGGCTGGAACTTCCTCAAGCAAAAATTTAGCGCAATGGCTGGACCGAGAACCCCTTTACTCGGCTCCTTCACAGCTGCAATCAGCCGGTGCAGTTCTCTCAACTCGGCAGCAGCTGAAGGGCCCGGCTTACTTTTCCAAATATCCTCATACACTGGATACTTGTTCTCAAATTTGGGCAGGGCCGGGAGAACATTTGCACAATAAAACCACTCACAGTGCCACCCTTTGTTTGAGGTGGACAACTGGCAATCAAAATATTTATTCTTCCTTCGGAGTTGGATACCGGCGCCTCCCACCAACTGTGGTTTGTCAGCCGAGGGATGCGGCTTCAAGAAGAATAAATCCCGGAAAAGATCGAAATGGGGCTCAATCCCCAGAAAACACTCGCAAAGAGTGATGAACATTGACAAATGCAAGACACCATTCGGATTAAGATCCGTCAGCTGAATCTTGTAAAAATGCAGCAGAGATCTGAGAAAGCGATGGGTTGGCAATCCAAATCCGCGCCGAAAAAAGGATTCAAACACTACGATTTCACCTGGCCCTGGAGATGGGAATGTTTCCCCTTCTGCCGCTCGCCAGCCGATAATCTCCTTGCTCGGCAGCCAACCCTTCTTCACCAAGAACTTCAATCTCTTTTCCGAAGAGATTGATCTAGGCCATGGATGGGCCTTCTCTCCTTTAGCAGCATCCGGGACGACGATCAGAGGACCTGAAGATCCGCCCTCATTGCTCCCTGGAACAATTGCTCCTCGAGATGAGCTTGCACCCGCCGAAGCATCGAATGGCTGCGCCCTAGCAGCAACCATCTCCTCCGTCTCTCTCTGATCTCCTTCTCTAGCCATCTGAGTCGCGAGAATTTCGTGGGACTTAGGGATTTGATGAACAGTATGAGGAATGGTGGCGAAAGGAAGAAGAGGAGTTGCGATTGCTGCGAGACCTAATAATATACGCGGATGATTCAAATCTGACGGTCCAAGACGCTTGGTTTATCTCTGCGGCTCAGATTTACTAACCGTTTAGCTTCTCCTGTACGCTAAGGCTGCTAACAGGCGGGAAATTTGGAACCCTAAGAATTACTCGGCCAAGTTACTCAGAAAATTTGGCTTCTCAAAGCAAAATCACTCGGATTCTGCGTTTTTCAGTCGACTTACAACATGACTCAGTCATATCAGAAATTGAGTCTCTTTATTTCACTGAAAACAAAATGCAATACACATGCAGACACGACGCTTCACCAAAAGATGAAGATGCAGACGAACATTACCAAACAAGAACAATATGCATTACAAGAGACTCAAGCGGGCGTCATTGCTCTAGCCCATTACTCTAACCTACACCTATCCACCACGGTGGCTGCGGGTCCTGTGAGCAACACAGGATGGCTTAGCAAGGAGATCCTTGCGCCCTGGCAGGTACCTCCTGCGCGGTTCACCTTCATCTTCTTCTCCAGAGGAGATGACGATGAACTCCGGCAGAGCTGGGGCTTCCGCTGGAGGATGAATAACCGCGAGTGGAGGCTCGTTGAGCACTTCCACCATCTCCAGGGGAACAGGAGCAGGCGCTGGAACTACAGGTGGCGCTGGGGCTGGAGCTGCTGTAGGCGGCGGCATGTTGCCCGGAGCTGATGGAGCGGCGGCGGATGAAACCCAACGCCTGGAGTCCCTACGGCCAGCCATAGTTTGATACTACGAAGATGAGGAAACGGCCAACACCAACACTTGGTTTTAAAGGCCCAGACGAAGAATCTGAAAGGACGAAAATGATCTGACGTTTCTGCTTCAGGATCTGAAAAGCGCCTGTCCAGATTCCTGCATCAACGACAAACTCGTCACAGTAAACTTGTGACTCGGTGTATAAGGATGAATGACTCGGATAAAATTTAAACGTGCATTATTAGAGTATACACTTAATCTCTCGGATTATTTGTATAACACTCAGCTATTTTTCTGATTAACAATACAGATTTCAGTCCGTGAGTTTCTAGTTCTTTTTGAGTCTGTACATAATTATACTAATTATCCACAGACTCGGGGGCTAGTCCACGTGGACTCACTTGCGTGAGTTCCACGAAAAGTCAAAACAACTGTACTATCAGTAATCCTAGTGTTTCTAGTCTATTTTGAGTCTGCACTTAATTATACTAATTATCTGCAGACTCGGGGGCTAGTCCACGTGGACTCACTTACGTGAGTTCCACCATTCTCTCGGCAGACTTGCCAGGCACACGGGTTGTCTTATATTCTTGACGATTTAAGTCAGATAATACATAGAATTTATCCTCTTCTGCATCTCAATTGTTTTCGTTGAGAGACAGCTTGGGGGCTACGGGTTGTAATCATCTCTGGCTGATTAGCTGGATGGACCTAGACACCAGCTCGGAATGAGAAGTTCTTGGCTGAGACTCATTGTGATTTCCTGTTCTAATTGCCTTGTGCGCAGGAAAACATGAGTTCCTTATATAATGGATGCTACTTTTCAACACATCAGTATGATGCACTGATCGTACATTCATTCACTCGGATCAAGATCTTATTTCTTGGTTCAGCTTACTTTGAGTTACTATACAATTCTACGAATTATACAGTAACTCGGGGGCTACATCAGTATGATGCACTGATCGTGCATTCATAATTTTCAAATTTGTAGACATGCCTTCTTCAAGGCCTAGGCCGACTCAGTCAGTTGGATACTATTTACATAGTATGCTTTCAGCCCTAGCCGACAGATTCGGATGTTGAATTTATTTCCACTCGGATCAAGATCTTATTTCTTGGTTCAGCTTACTTTGAGTTACTATACAATTCTATGAATTACACAGTAACTCGGGGGCTACATCAGTATGATGCACTGATCGTGCATTCATCATTTTCAACTTTGTAGGTATGCTTTTCAGCCTAGGCCGACTCAGTCAGTTGGGTACTATTTACATAGTATGCTTTCAGCCCTAGCCGACAGATTCGGATGCTGACTTTATTCAAATCTCCTCTATGGAGTTAATCAGCTCTGAAAGCTGAGTACTGTTCTATACACGACATTTACATACAAACTTGCTTCAACAAGCATTTATCCAATTTTTCTGATATTATTCAGAGTTGGGTGCCAACTGACAGCATGCCTAATTCAAGGCCCTGTTGGCCTTGGTCCACCCGAGGTCAAGTACCTCAAACTTGATTCAGGTCAAGTCCTTTTTAATTTCTCAATATCACTTGAGATCAATTCCTACATGGAGAGAAGATTAGTCGGAAGCAATTCACTGGATCAATCAAAAAGCACTTGGGGGCTACTGTCGTTACCATGACTCCCAGGTATCCTCAAGACCAAAGGGCCGAGTAACCTGACAAGGGTAGTCGGACCAGCCCAGAAGAAACCGAGTAGTCCACGATACAAGATGGAAGGTTCTACTACTCGGATGGATGTAGGAAAGGCTTCTTACCTTGTACTCCAAGTATTTCCATGATGTAACCGACTAAGACTCTTTCCATGTAACCCTGTACCCCCGACTATATAAGGCGGGCAGGGATCTCCTCTCAAACACATCCAATCAATACCACGACATACAGGACGTAGGGGTTTTATCCTCCGGGAGGCCCGAACCTGTCTAAACTCTTTGTCTCGTGTTTACCATCGTATTCTTGGTTCCTTCGCCCCCCATAACAAATCTATCGAGGTCCTATAACCTCGACAGATCCCCATGTCCAGCTCGTACACGCGGAATCTCGGTGACCCAGACACCATCAGCACGCCCATCCCTGAAGCGCTCTATGAGCACGCCCATGGTCTCCGTCGCGCCGCCGCCGCTCAGTGCGTCCTCGATTCCTGCGGCGACTGCCGCGCACGCGGTCAAGAGCCCGCCGGCGTCCTCCGCTAGCTCGCTCCTCGACGCGATCGCGAGCGCCCCGCCGACGTAGTAGCCGAAATACTTGGCCGGGAGCGGAGGCCTCAGCCGGGACCGGTGGTCCACGGGGAACGACAGGCAGGTGGGCCCAAGGCCGCTGCTGTCGCTGTCGTCGCCGCGCGGTTTGGCGGCTCGCTGGTAGCACGACCACACGAGGCCCAAGGCGGCGACCAGCGAGGTGTACCGGGGCGGCGGCGCGACGCCTTGTGCGGCCGCCGCCGCGGCGACCACATCCTTGACGCGCTGCAGGTGGGCCTTGGACAGAGTGAACGTGGCGAGGAGCTGGAGCTGGTCGCCGTCGAGCAGGAGCAGGCCGCGGCCGCCCAGGTGTGCAGGAAGTGCGTGGAGGCGGCATGGTGCACGGTGACGCCGAGCGCGAGGCCGCCGCGTCCCGCGCGCGCGGGCAGCAGCGTGGCCTACAGCGCTAGCACGGCGCCGCCGTCAGGGAGCGGCGGCGCCAGAGGCGCAATCTTAGTAACTTCCCGGGGCTCGTCGGCGGCGAGGCACTCGAAGTCAACATCGTACTCGGCGACGGTGAAGGCGACGGCGTCACCCGAGCGGTAGTATAGCTCGTACCAGTTGGCCGTGCCGGGGGTGAGGCGGAGGCGGCCGGCGAGAGGGTAGAAGATGCGGACGGCGTGCGAGAGGGAATCTTTCAGGTTGGCGAGGATGGCGTCGGCGTTGTCAGCGTCGGGCGCGAGGCGGTAGAAGAAGACGCGCTGGACGGACGGGGCGGGGAGCCAGGAGACGTCGAAGAAGGTGAGCGGGAGGGATGTCTCTGCCTATGTTTTCCCGATACGCGGCGGAGGCCGACGTACCGGTATCAGATACGGCGCGATACGCGATACGGTGCGATATGTGTATCGCTCGGGTATCGGATAAATACGATACGCAATGGATACCGCCCGATACATCCGACTGATACCTGAGGCCGTAGCACCTCGTTTTGAAGCCCATCCGAAGGACCACAAAGTCAGCCCATTTTCTAAGGCAACGTATCCTATGAGAACCAGGTTCGTGTAAGAACTATGAGAACTCCAATCTGGGCCACATGATCTTGATCCAAGGGGGCGCATAGGGAGAGGTGGGAGGGGGAATTTGCAAAAGTATGACTAAGTGGGCAGTGATTTTGCAAATCCCCCCTTCCCACCTGAATTCATGCGTCCCATTGGATCAAAATCATGTGGCCCAGATTAGAGTTCTCATAGTTCTCACACGAACCTGGTTCTCATAGAATACGTCGCCATTTTCTAAACCTAGAACCCCTCGGGCACAGCACCTCTCTGCTCGTCCTCCTCTCCACATCGTGCGCCGTCATTTGCTTGCGCTGCGCCGCCGACTCGCCGCCACCAAGGAGCACGAGCTGGAGGCATACTGGGAGCTAGGCAAAGGTACTCCATGAACTTGCCAATGTTGCCATGCGATCTGAATTTTGTCCTTGTTTCTATTTGGTACAATGCGATTTAGGGTTCTTAGCTTTTCCATATTTTGTGTCTCGATACAGACTACTGATGGCAAGTGGAAGCCCTCAGTCCCCTATTGTTGTTGTTGATGATGATAGACTGCGCAAAAATCCTCTTTGGAGGCATGTTAAGGTACTTGAGAAGAATGGTCCATCTGGCGGGAATGAAAGATCCGTGTTGACGCAAAATCCGGTCAGCACACCGAAATCACTAGAGCGTGCGGGTCGCGAACTGACCGAACCGAGAGGTGAGGGCACCCAAAGCGGTTAGAACGAGTTTTAGGGCTTTGCCTGAATCGGTTCAAGGGGATATCACGATTACGTTGTGAAGAACGGCTAGGTTTACGAGCAAACCAGCAAAGAGATTACTAACGCACTTACGTGGCGAAGAACGACTAGTTTACGAGCAAACTAGCAAAGACCGTCGAAGCTCTCGCCCGAGAGGGACCTCGTCAGGGCGTGGACGTCGCCGGCGTGCCCTAGGTTGACAAGCAAGCCTAAGAAATCATCAGCAGATGAACAGCAAAGACAGGTTAGAAAAGTAGGGCAAAGGAAAAAACATGATAAAAGTAAAGGTTCGATTGTTTGTTCGATTGTTGATGTTTTCAATCGGCCATGACCCCATCTCTACTCCTATTATTTTCCTTCCGAGTTCACGTGCGTCGCAGCCACGGTTAAACAAATCGGCGCCGACAGGTGGGACCATACACGTACGCGACGTCCACCACCCCGATGGGGGAAAAAAAAAAGGAAAAACACCGCTCTCGCCTCGCACGCTCCGCCCGCCGCCGCCGCCGCTCCTCCTCGGCGTCCTCGCTCCGTGCCCGTCCCCCTCCTCGCCCTTGCAGCGCGCCTCGGCGGCGCTGCGCGCCCACTCCCGTCCCCGCTTCACTGCCGCACTCCCTCCCTCCCTCGCAGCGCGTCGCGCCGCCCTACACGCTCCCTCCTCGGTCGAGCGCCGCACACCCGCCTCCCCTTCCCCACCCTTCCCACACGCCGCCGCCGCACACCACGCACTTCTCCCTCCTTCACCTGCTTCGGGCCGCAGCTCGACTCGGCGACTCCGTCCCGCGCCGCAATAGCTCAACTCCCCTGCCTTGTCTTCCTGCTCCTCCCCCATCCTCTCGATGAGGCGGCCTGGCTGGTCGAGTCTGCTGTCGATGTCGATGACTGAGGAGACGGCCGAGGGAGAGAAGGGGATCTTCTTTGTCCATCCGGCGCAGCCACATCCGTCGCCGATTGGGATGACAGGGAGGTGGATCTCGAAGGGCATCCGCTTGTGCGCAGCCTCCACTGCTCGATGCCGTTGATGACGAGTGGCCTCCGCGAGGTCTCCTATCAGAGGTGGCGCAAGAACTCGCGGCAGGCCAGGTCGTGGTCGACAGAGCCCCCGCCTGGACTCTCGGAGCCTGGTATGGACGTTCGTGGGTGTGATGGTGTGAATACTCAGCGTCGGTGTTCAGTGGCGGACCCAGGAATTTTTGTTAGGTAGGGCGGACGATTAAGGAGAATTTAACTATGAAAAAAAAACGAAATGCATATACGCACGACATGCATATAAAAATTGACAAAAATAGATCATTTATGGTAAACAAATGGAATAGACAAATCTTTAAGATATTACATCATGGTCATATACGTGAAGAGTAAATAACACTTCTAGATCAAATATTTCAGCAAAGGAACTTTAGGCATTTTCATTTTCCCTTTTTTCCATAGCTTGAAACCTCTTCTTAACTTCATCATCAAGATCTCTAAACATCTCCTTCTCAATGTGGCAAAATGCCAAGTCATTTAGCACTCATCGGACATCGTATTGTGCAAATTATTTTCGATTATTTCCATAGCAGAGAAGGCTATTGGAAGGAGCAATGCAAAGTCGACGAGACGATAGACCAATGGAAAAGCAATGCTACTGCGCGATAGGAACAGCCGAACAGAGGGAGGTGGAACGGGCCGGAGGAGCCGCAGGCCGCCGGTTGCCGAAAGGGGGCAAAGCTGGTGCTAGGAATTGGGGGACGGACTGGGAGCGGCGTCGATGGAGTCGTCTCTGCTCGATGGCGCCGGCGGCTGGAAGAGTATCGATGGAAATTGGGGATGGCCGGATAGGGAGCCAGACGCACACCCTTTCGTGGGCCACCAGCCCAAATCAGTACTGGCCCAAATGGCCTACGTAGGTAGCCCGAACTCCACAGCTGGCCAAAATCCCCTGTTTTCTTCTACCTCCGAACAGTCGACCTCCCAGGAACCGCCGGCCGCCATGGTGATGCTGGCCGAGTCGTCGGAATAGGGAGGGGTAAGGGGGTTCCTCGCCGCCGGCTAGGTAGGGCGGCCGCCCCACCATGCCCTACTGGTGGGTCCGCCACTGTCGGTGTTCATATCCAGCTTGGATCTTGCTACATTACTAGATTTTTTTTTCTATTCTGCTCTACCGCACAACAAATCACCCGCATCCAATTGCTCTAACAATGAGATAGTGGCAAATCAATGTTGTCATTTTTTTCCCTCTAAATTTGATTAGTTCTTCTGAGCGATTTGAAACAATTCTTGTACTGCAATTACACCTCAATTCGAAGCTAGGAATTTTGCTGAGCTAAACGATTTACAGGTACTGCAAGAAAGTATATGGTAGCTAGGAATGTGCTATATAGTTTATCTGCCGAGGTATTCATGGGAGGAATTGCTGCGGTGTGTTTCATTTGGTTATTCCTTTAATCGATCAGTCTCATATGTAGGTTCCAGTAAATTAAAATGCATCAGTGGTTTATGCCGGATTAGTTTCGTAGGTAGATTCCAGTAAAGTGAAATGCATCAGAGGTTGCCATTATTACTTTTTCCATGGAATTGATGGATCTCTGCCATGGTTTCTAATTTTCTGGCTTAGAAGATTTATATTATATTACTTATTTACAAGCAATATTCTAAAACCTTTGCACCGAAAACATACAATCAAACAGTCAGTGTTCTGTAGACTGAAACCAAATACTGAACCAAGCAGGAAAGCTAGATGGAAGAACGAGAGGTTGGAGAGGGCAGAACAAGAGGTTCTGAGAAATTTCATCAAATCTTGGTAACAAACTCAATCACTTATTAAGTTTTCCCCTTTATTATGAGGAGCTCCAGTTTCAATTATTTGTACCGATTATTTTTTGGTTCATTTGTCTGGTTCATCAGACATTAGTATATGTTCTTATGAATAAGGGCAGCAATAGTGACTGATATCAATAAAAATAAAATATCCATGAACCGTCCACACAGGGGCGGAGCTTCCATCTGACCATGCCCCCCCCCCCCCCCCCCCTTCCTCTCTCCTGAATTTTAATCGAAGCTCCGCCAGTGCATCCGCAATATAAAGTTTGCTGTTGTTAGTACTTAGTAGCGTTCACCTTTTTGCAGTTTGATCATTTGTTAGTTGTTCTAGATATATTTGCATATTTCTTGTACAAGAAAAGTTGTTTACAGATTGGCGAGCATGTTGATGATCAGATACCTTGATCATCTGTTTCTTGCACATTTGTTGTTTAGCAAAAGTTCTTTGCAGATTGATGATCAGATTGACGGTATGCTGATGATGGTTAGGCAAGAGATGAGAGGAGAATGTGTATGTTCGTATAACAGGCAATCAAACAGGGAACAAATTCATAGTGTGAATTAATACTTTCCTAAGAGAAAATACATGCTAACACACATATTAAATTGGATCCTAATTGTTACTATCTGAGGAACTACTACTACTACTTTATCTTCATTATTTTGTACAACTCTATAAGTTTATCACCTTATTTAGTGTGCAAAAATCCCTTTATTTGGCCTATATAAGTTATGAAGGACCTATGGTTTTTTGTTGTTTCATTTATTTATATTTATTTAGAGACCAAGATGGAGTGCAGGGTCATGGTGTTCGAACTTAGATTTTTTCTGTTTTCGAAAAGAACCAAGCTTTATAAACATTTATCCTTTATACCTCTATAATATGGTCCTCTGTGCCATGTAACTATTCAAACTTTTTCCCTTTTGCAAATAGAGTTCAGTTTTAACTTGACTACAAATCTGGTCCATGAGTAGAAGAACCATTGATAACATATTTCCGGCTGCATCATTTTGTTGTTTGGCATTATGATATATTAATGATAATCTAAATGTTTCTTTTGTAATGCTTATAAGTAGGTCTTACTTTTTGTTCTGCTTGAAGGGAGGGCCATAAATGGAAAAGATGATGGGTCTGTTTTTTCCGATGGATTATTCCGTGGCGTGTTTTAGCTGCAGCCTAAAACAATGATCATCTGTGGAAGTTTCAGATCATCTATGTAAGCTTGTGTGCTTACTGGATTGTAGATTGACGTAGTACAAGTTTCTCGGCCAAGTACAGACTCAATTGCAAGGCTAACTGTCTAATAGAATTGAGGTAGTAGCATTTAATGTCAGAGAAAGTACTATGAGTTATCTCTTTGTCGAGATTGCACTGTGAGTCGATTTAATTGATAATTGGCAATTCATGGTTTCATTTATAATTGGCAATTCATGGTTTCATTTATAATTGGCAATTTAATTAATATGTTCTGCTTATCTATTTCATTTTTCCTTTTCAATATGGAGTAGTGTCGTAAATGTCCTTTTCAATGAACCACTACTAAAAAAATGGTCTCCAGATAAGTTTTTGCTATGCAAGATAGATGTATGGCTAATTTCGGCTCCTGTAGCAGCACTGACAAATTACTAATAGACTCACGAGATACAGGATTCAGAAGCTTCTGATGTGAGAGCTGAAGAGCCAAAGGAACGTGTCCAGCTCCCAGAACGGCAGCGAGGCCTGTTCCTGAGTCTCCTGACACCACACAGCCTCGACTTCATGGCGTCGACCGTAGAGTACGTGCGGAGTGTGGAGGAGACCGACATGTTGCTTATCAGCAAGGAGTGGCGCCAGGTGGCCCGCCGCGTGGGAGCAGAATCGCTGCTATTTTTCTGTCGGTTGCACCATAAATCCCATAAGCCACTAGCCGTACCTTGTAAAGATAAAATGATTTGTGTGAATTGTTGAGTTGTGTTGGTTCTCACACCTGAATTCCATTTTCCATTAGGTACGTCTTTGTCAAGAATTCTTGGATCTTCAAAAATACTACGTATTCATGACTACTTTGCTTTTTTCTTTTTTCTGGGCTGCCAGCAATAGCAAATTGGGTGAAGGCGAGATTAAAATATTTCAAAGATAAAATCCTAAGATTGTAAAGCTAATAAAACTAATAAAAAGGACACCTTGAAAGAGTTGTCGAGATTGAAGACCTTAGATGGAAAACTTGATAGTGATATCTAATTTCATAATGGCGTTCATCATAAAGCTTTAAACAAAACAAATATGGTTGTATGAATAATAACATTAATAAGTTTATCAAACTAATATCAAAGGATTTTTTTCAGCTAGCCCGTGGCAACGCACGGGCACTTTTGCTAGTACTTAAATAGGGCGCTTGGTCTCCAGCTGTTACACAAGTCGGAAAGGAAAAACAAATCCTACCAAACTCAACCCGTACAGCACTTTCCTTTTTTCCCTAAGCCTAATCCTACGCTAAATCAGCACCGCTGCCGCTTCCAGAATAAACAAATAATTTATGCGGCTAGTGTGCATGTATATACCGTGCATGCATGCAGGTATCTCTGATTATTTTTTCTTGCGCTGGTCCTTGCTGAATTTTGTTTCGTAGATACTGGAGTTTTGGTCCTGTACGCCTGCACCCAAATCGACTCCCATCATGCACGATGACCCGAACTTGGTGGACAAGGCAGACAAAATTGATAGCTATCAGACGACGCATGTGGCTTGAGTCTCGGGGAAGTCCAGACAAAACAAAGCTCAAATCTCTGTAATGGACAGACAAAAACAAGCCCAATTCTCTGAAACAGGCAGACAAAACCGAAACCTGTCTGAGGTGCACAGCAGCTCCAATTCTCTAGCTCTATTGTACGCTTGCTTTATTTGCCTGAAAAACACATTCAATATACTAATAGCAGGGAGAAAAACATTAGCATAGGCCAAATTAATCATATAAATATCCAATCCGGCTAATCAATTAATTAAGCACCTAATCAAGCTGGAAATAACTAAAATGCCAATTTTGGGTGTGAACTCGATGCCGTTGAACATTAGGCCCGTGTCAACAAGATTTCTCGATTGGGCTTTGAACTGCATTGGGCTTAAACTCGTGCCATGCTGACTGATCCCTTCTTTTTTTTTTTGTTGCCCCCAGCTGAATACGACACCATATTTGACATATTTGACACGCGCAGTGGCGGACCCACCAGTAGGGCATGGTGGGGCGGCCGCCCTACCTAGCCGGCGGCGAGGAACCCCCTTACCCCTCCCTATTCCGACGACTCGGCCAGCATCACCATGGCGGCCGGCGGTTCCTGGGAGGTCGACTGTTCGGAGGTAGAAGAAAACAGGGGATTTTGGCCAGCTGTGGAGTTCGGGCTACCTACGTAGGCCATTTGGGCCAGTACTGATTTGGGCTGGTGGCCCACGAAAGGGTGTGCGTCTGGCTCCCTATCCGGCCATCCCCAATTTCCATCGATACTCTTCCAGCCGCCGGCGCCATCGAGCAGAGACGACTCCATCGACGCCGCTCCCAGTCCGTCCCCCAATTCCTAGCACCAGCTTTGCCCCCTTTCGGCAACCGGCGGCCTGCGGCTCCTCCGGCCCGTTCCACCTCCCTCTGTTCGGCTGTTCCTATCGCGCAGTAGCATTGCTTTTCCATTGGTCTATCGTCTCGTCGACTTTGCATTGCTCCTTCCAATAGCCTTCTCTGCTATGGAAATAATCGAAAATAATTTGCACAATACGATGTCCGATGAGTGCTAAATGACTTGGCATTTTGCCACATTGAGAAGGAGATGTTTAGAGATCTTGATGATGAAGTTAAGAAGAGGTTTCAAGCTATGGAAAAAAGGGAAAATGAAAATGCCTAAAGTTCCTTTGCTGAAATATTTGATCTAGAAGTGTTATTTACTCTTCACGTATATGACCATGATGTAATATCTTAAAGATTTGTCTATTCCATTTGTTTACCATAAATGATCTATTTTTGTCAATTTTTATATGCATGTCGTGCGTATATGCATTTCGTTTTTTTTTCATAGTTAAATTCTCCTTAATCGTCCGCCCTACCTAACAAAAATTCCTGGGTCCGCCACTGGACACGCGACTCACTGAGCTGCCAGCATGGATATCACACACGCTTCAGTCTCGACCTGTCACTGAGCTCCGGTGTCCAGGTCCAGCCCCGCAACAGCATCGGCGAAGGCGTCCATGCCCTCCGGCGGCAAGCAAGGACACGCGCGCCCAGCTCCATGCCGCGCGCGGCATCGCCCAGCCCTCTGCTCTTCACCACAGCCACCGCGCCGGTCTTTGCCACGCCCACGGACACCATGTCCAGCTCGATCGTAGATGTGGAACCTCGGCGACCCAGCCACCGCCGGCATGCCCATCCCGGCCGCCTCCATTACGCGCTCCTTCCTCTGGCCCGCCCATGGACGCGCCAACTCGGCCTTGGACAGGATCGCGAGCGCCACAAGTGAATATGGACAGAGTGAAGATGGCGAGGGGCTGGTTATCGGGCATCTTGATATAATCCGCACCGCATGGGACGTAGACAGTGACAAATTATGCCGCAGGCGTCGAAGCGAAACATATCTTCAATTTCCATGGCAAATTCAATTACATACACGAGCAGGCAGTCAATCGTCTGAAACAGAGGAAGCAGAGGAACAGAGCAAGACGTCGTAACGGAAAACAGAAAGCAAGGAGGACTCCTTATTCGATTAGGAAAGGTGCGCCGGCCGAAACGTGCCGGCACGCTCTGTAAATTCGAGCTGGTTCCACACAGTGAACAAGTGCTTCAGGACGGCCACGGCGTCAGCGGCGGCTGCAGCCAGTGGAGGAGAAGGCGGAGGATAGGATAGCGACATCGGTGGTCGCGCCGAGCAGCAGCAGCAGCACGCGCGCGGCCTTAACCGGCCGGCCGAACCCCGTGTCCAGATCGTACACACGGAACCTCGGCGACCCGGCCACCGTCAGCATCGTCCCCATCGACGCCGCCTCCACGATGCGCTCCTTGCTCGGTTCCCTTGCCGCGCCGGCCGCCAGCTCGCTCCTGGACGCGACCGCGAGCGCCGGCCCCACGCAGTTGCCGAAATACCTGTCGGGGAGCGGCGGCTTCATCCGCGACCGGCGGTCCACGGAGAGCAGCGAGCTGCAGGTTCGAGCGCCGTCGCGTGGCTTGGCTCGCTGGTAGCACGACCAGACGAAGCCCAGGGCGGCGACTAGCGAGGTGCACCGCCGGGGCGGCGTCACGGCCACGACGACGTCCTTGACGCGCTGCAGGTGGGCCCTGGACAGTGTGAACGTGGCGAGGCACTGGTGGTCGTCGGGCATCCTGTTGACGAACCCCATGTCCTCGGTGGTCGAGGACGCCGGCGGCGGGCAGAAGACGTCGTAGAGCCGGCCTTTCGGGTCGGAGACGAGGGTCCGGTCGATCACGGGGGGCGGCGGTCGGGCACTACCGGAGGAGCAGGCGGCGGCCGCCCAGGTATGCAGGAAATGAGTCGACGCGGCGCCGTCGCAGGCGGCGTGGTGCACGGTGACGCCGAGCGCGAGGCCACGTCTCCCTGACAGCAGCGTGGCCTGCAACGCGAGCACGGCGCCGCGGCGCCAGTGGCGCGATCTTACAAACCTCGCGGGGCTCGTCGGCCGCGAGGCTATCCAGTTCGTGGTCTCCGTCGACGTACTCGGCGACGGTGAAGGCCACGGCGTCGCCCGGGCGGTAGTGGAGCTCGTACCGGTCGTCCTCCGTGCCGGGGGCCAGCCGGAGGCGGCCGGCGAGCGGGAAGAACGCGCGGACGGCGCGCCTGAGGTTGGCGAGCACGGCGTCGGTGTCTGCGTCGGGCGCGAGGCGGTAGAAGAGGACGCGCTGGACTGGCGGGGCGTGGAGCCATAAGACGTCGAGGAAGGTGAGCGGGAGAGATGTCTCTTCTTCCGGCGACGACGAGGGGTGCACAAGAGCTGTGTCGAGGACGCGGATGGTAGGAGGAGGCGATGAGGATGCGGAGGAGGAGGCTGCATCAGGTTGACGCATCTTCTCCTCCGCCATGGCCACACCTAATTAAGAATGCCTTCGGCGATCGATGTCAAGGGCTCAAGCTAGCTAGGCTGGATGGAAACGGCCAGAGTGAGATAGCAAGCTACCTCCATCCATGATTATACCATGATCTATCATTATTGTTCATTTGTTCGTCCATTCGATCCATCCATTAACATATATAATATCCAAGGTACAGATCGAGGCCTATCCCACCTGGAGACAGGGTTTCATAACGCTACAGTGTAGCAATCGCACACAGAGAGACACGAACGCACGTATGTGTCCACTCTTGCTAACACGCGTCAACAAGAGATGGAGCCTTTTATGGCCAATCTGAAAGGGCGGCTAGCTGTTGGTGTCACTATTCGAGATCATAGTGGCAAGGCCTTGCTTAGAGGAGGCGGTGGCTTTGGCTTGCTTGGAGGGTGTTCGACCGGCGGCGAGGTGGCTGGATGCTACTTGTGTCTTGAAGGCTGACTGTTCAACGGTGGTGGAAAGATCTATACGAAAACGTCGGACAGGTCAATTGTCTCCCTTACTATGAGGGATATTCAGTGAAGATGGTGCAGTTTCAAGGCTTCAGTGTCTGCAATTGGCGGGAACAAAATGAGATTGCCCATGAACTCGCGCAGTGAGCAATCAAATCTAGCAGTAGTAGGGTTTCCTTTGTTAGTTACATTGACTGTTTTTCTTCGTTGATTAGTGTCAAGTAAAAAAATAAAGTGTCACTGTTTTTTGTGCAGTTGTTTTGTCAGCACTAAACAGCCCAAAATAGCTGTCGCAACCCATGGACCACGACAGACAAGATACTTGCATGCCAGATTGTTCGTCTCGCTGTTTTGCAGCAGCTGCTTTGCAGCAGCTACAGTGTTCGCAGTTATTTTTTCAGCAGCAGCTACAGTGTTTTCAGCAGCAGCTACAGTATTCGCAATTATTTTTCTGCAGCCGCAGCTGCAGCGAGACGAACACGCTGACAAATTTTCCCACACAACTCACCATCCAGAGCATGCCTAGATAACGGCCCGTTAGGCATCCGCTGCCATCTTTTTCCTAAAATTGTGAATGAGCTTAGTCCTAAACAGTCTAGTATGCAGTGTAAAAGTATTTTTTTGCCAAAAAGCTGGGGTGGAGTTGTTGGGGGGGGGGGGGGGGGGGGCATGGGCCCCTTTAGTCGACAGGAAGCTCTTTTTTTGCGCCTTTCTATCGTAAAAAAAATGTACTGTTTGAAAGCCTATCGACATGGTGATTAGTTACAGCACGAACTAGGCTTTGATTATGTGTTATGTTGTGTTTGGGCAGGGACAGTGGAAGGTTGGGATTATCGTTGTGGTTTGAAGACGTGTTTGGTTTGGTACTTTGGTGCGTTTGTCTGGGAACGGCCATAGGGTCAGAAAAACGGCATAAAAGCGGCATGTCCATGTGTTCGCGATCACATACAAGCACGGCGAAGTGTGCCCCTCTTCTTAGGGTGCAACGCATAAACTCTGTGTGTGTCGCAGCTTCTGTCAGCATCCAATTTTCTTCAGCGAGATGTCCAGAGTCCGGAGGCGCTTCATTGCACTGGCTTGGAATGATTCTCTGGTTTCTTCCTCTTCTTTCCCTCTCAACGTTGAATGCACATTGTTTCGATAGGCCAAGCCTAACACGCGTCACCATTGTTGCGTGTTAAGAACTGAAATGGATATGAAAAGTTATCGACAATATGTTCTGACATTTAGGTCGCATTACACATACGCACTATACAATGATATTAGCATTTCCATATGCATATATTGGAAGCAGTAGTCAAACACTTACTTGAGCAGTAAAGCCATTTTTATGCCACTATCTAGTAATACAATAATTGGTAATCCGATGGCACCATATTTTTACGCGAGCTCCATTGATCGACGACCTACCAGCTCCAGCACACGCCGCATGCATGCATGCAGTCTGGATCAGCTCTCACTGAGCCTCCTCCAGCCACGCGACAGCATCAGCGAAGCACTTGCGGAACGCGTCCATGCCCTCCGGCGGCAAGCACACGCCGACCTCGATGCCGCCGCCGTCGCCCGCCCGGCTCTCCGCCACGGCGACGGCGCCGGTCTTGGCCACGGACAGGATGTCCACCTTCGCCGGCCTGCCGAAGCCCATGTCGAGCTCGTAGACGCGGAACCTCGGCGACCCGGCCACCGTCAGCATCCCCCCCATCGCGACCGCCTCCGTGACGCGCTCCTTCAGCATGCCCATGGTCTCCGTCGCGTCGCCGCTCACGGCTTCCTCGACCCCCGCGGCGACCGCCGCGCACGCGGCCAGGAGCCCACCGCCGGCGCCGGCCGACAGCTCGCTCCCCGACGCGATCGCGAACGCCCCGCCCATGCAGTTGCCGAAATACTTGTCAGGGAGCGGAGGCTTCCACCGAGACCGGTAGTCCACGGGGAGCAGCAGGCAGGTTCGCCCGTCGCGCGGTTTGTTGGCTCGGTGGTAGCATGACCAGACGAAGCCCAGGGCGGCGACCAGCGAGGAGCACCGGGGGCCGCGCGCCGCAGCCACCACGTCCTTGACACGCTGCAGCTGGTGCTTCGACAGAGTGAAGGTGGCGAGGAGCTGCTGGTCGTCGGGAACCTTGACGAAAGCCTTGTCCTCGGTGGTCGAGGACGCCGCCGGCGGGCAGAAGACGTCGTAGAGGCCTCTGGGGTCGGAGACGAGGGTCCGGTCGATCACGGGCGGCGGCGGCAATGTTGTTGTTCCGGCGCCAGCGCAGCAGGCGGCCGCCGCCCAGGTGTGCAGGAAGTGCGTGGAGGCGGCGCCGTCGCAGGCGGCGTGGTGCACGGTGACGCCGAGCGCGAGGCCGCGTCGCCCCCCTGACAGCAGCGTCGCCTGCAGCGCGAGCACGGCGCCGCCGTCCGGGAGCGGCGGCGCTAGCGGCGCGATCCTGGCGACATCCCGGGGCTCGTCGGCGGCGAGGCTGTCGAAGTCATGGTCGCCGTCGTACTCGGCGACGGTGAAGGCGACGGCGTCGCCAGGGAGATAATAGAGCTCGTACCGGTTTGCAGTGCCCGGGGTGAGGCGGAGGCGGCCGGCGAGCGGGAAGAAGGCGCGGACGGCGTGCGAGAGGGAATCTTTCAGGTCGGCGAGGACGGCGTCGGTGTCGGCGTCGGGCGCGAGGCGGTAGAAGAAGACGCGCTGGACTGGCGGGGCGGGGACCCAGAAGACGTCGAAGAAGGTGAGCGGGAGGGAGGTCTCTTCCGGCGGGGACAAGGGGCGCACGAGCATGGTGTCGACGACGCGGACGGCTGGAGGTGACGAGAAAACAGAGGAGGCTGGCGCCGCTCCGCCTACACCAGCTTGATGAAGCTTCCCCGGCGCCGCGGCCATGGTCCACCTACGTTCGTATACGCCTCCGGCAGTGTCAAGGCCGCGTGGAAAGGACTGGCAGCTAAATTGGCACACGATCCTCGTCTATCATTATTGGTCATCCCTTCCATTGCTGATGACGACGGCTTGTCTAATGACTCAAATTCAGCATGAAAGAGGAGGTGACCCGGAGCTATCTCGACCCATGGTACATCCATCCATTAGCATATCATGGTACATTTTTTTTTTTTTTAAGGAAACATCATTGTACAACTTTAAAAGCACGGTTGGTGTGGGTCGGGAACCTTTGAATTGGATGAATCAATTCAGAGAATGTCTTTGGGTGCATTGGCCCGGCCGTCACTATTGAGATAAAGGGGTGTCGTTGCTTTGCATAAATGCAAGGGCTCACAACAAAGCTTGACGACGACACGGCTTGTGGAGAAAAGTAAAATGTGCTGCCGTGTCCGTGAAGAAGGAGAAAAGGGATCGGGAGAACTCAAGCTCCATGGTGAAGATGACTCTGTGCCCCTTGACCCCGGTGCAGAACATGGAAAAGAAAACAATGGTAGTGATGGGTCCCACGAAGAGATGCCTGCGTTGGAGCACTATTTTTGTGGAGTGGAGCTCGACTTTTGGCTGGGGCTACCGATGCTGATAGCCCGCGTTGTACATGGCCTGAAAGAGGAGGTGAGCCGGAGCTATCTCGACCATGGTACCACCTTCAAACATCCATCCATCGAATTGAATCAATCAATTGAAAGAAAGTCTTTGGGTTCATTAACCCGGCCATCACTATTCAGATTGCTTTGCATAAATGCAAAGGGTTTACACCGAAGCTCGTTCCTCTTTCCGAGTCCTCGCTTTCTTCCTTTTCCAACTAGTAAGATGATCCGCGCAAATTACGCGGACTCTAGAGTTGATATAGCTTTTTTTTTTTATAGAACTTAGAGTTATCTCAGTGAGCATATTCATGTAACACGTTGATCTTTCTCATTTTAATGTTCCTTCGGTCATCATAGGTTTGCTTCATCATCAGTAGCTTGCCGGGTGTGATTGCCTGCCTAGTGCCACTACCAAGTTGGACAATAAAACTGAAAATGCTCCTAACAAATTCGTAATTGTGCTTTGCATTTTTATCTTCATGCCCAGAGGCTAAACACTTCCAATATGTATATTTACAACAAAAAAGTTCGTACTTTGTTGAACTAGGATGAAATCGCAAAATTTGAAAATCGATGGTTGTTTCACAATTGGACTTCAAAAATGTGGTTAATATGCACTTGGCCATTTAAAATTGTGTCTTCCTGCCAACAAAGTACCTTATATTTACTAATTGGAGGCTCCTTTCGGTGCCTCCACGTTAATCAGAGAAAAATACTAGAAATTACCACAAAAAAGCAAAACATCTAACCGTTGATTTTAATGCTTAGCTAAGAGTAACCATTAGATCTACATAATCTACCAAGCTACGGCAGCCTACCCCACAGCCACGACGCCAGCCTGTGCAATTTACATTGTCTAATAAACTGATCCAATAATCTATGGAAAGCTAAGAGTCCTGATAACATTCATGTGTCTACATACATTACGTAAGCATATCAGACTCCGAATGAAGCAAGAGAAGATCCTTTTATAGTAAAATATAAACGGCCACGAGACATCACATGCCTTGACAATCAATTATATTTTCTATCTTCATCTTTCCTTCACAGGTATCGGTCAAGCATGTTTTTATCACTTCTACCTTTCGCCATCTTCTTAATGCTGCCGCAAGGGCTTTCTTGATGTTGATTAACTTGCAAAAATCCATCTCTCAAGTGTTTTTGTTTCTTCTCCGTGAAGGCTTTCTTGCTGTTGATTGAATGATCAGACCCACCAGAAAAAATCAAATTATTTCGGACTCCCAGGTTTGCATAAATCTATTTCTGAATGCAAAATACTTCTGTTTTAGTAGCACAGGATCCTTAATCATTGTCATCATCATGAACTTATTTAAGTCTCGACATGGTCCTTGATCAGGAGTTATAACAATTCCTCTATGTAAGTAAAAGCTATTTGTAGCTAATTTCAGTTTACAAAAATCAGGAGCAGTCACTTAAAAGGTTGGACTCTATTTACCTAAACAAGTCATTAGACATGGACAACTTTATGTAGCCATATTACAAGAGACAAGCAGAGGGCTGAAGATACAAATCTCAGATGAAGAACTCACAAAAGATGACGCGGCAAACAAAAATGAAAAACTATCTACTTCTACCATAGAAGTACTGCTTAGCCATGTTAAGGATGCTGAAAAATATATTATACATGTATTGAAATTCCTGGATACAAATCAATTTACAGTCAGTGTGGTGCCGTCTCTATTTTCAATGCTGCTTAAGAAAGGTAATATATGTTCACAGGCACCCCCGCTACTGGCCGGGCACCCCTCCATATATGTTGTGCAAATGCCAAGCATCCTAAAAAAGGGTCGCGCCTCATCCAACCAGGACAATGCATGCAGCCTCCACAAATTACTTTGAGTTGGGTCAGGAAGGAAATGAAGAGCAATTGATCCGAAATTCATGGCTAAATTAGAGCTGCCGATGATGAAAAAGTACAGATTGAAAGGTAAGAGTACGGGAAGTAAGGCGGTAGTTAAAAGGGATTAAACCTCACTGTGGAAACTTGCTCAGTAAAATGAACTGAAAAGATTGGGAAGATGAAAGGATAACTTTTCTTTTCAGACCAAGTATCTCAAAAAATTCTTAATTAGTGCATCATCCACACAAAAAAAAGAGAGAAGAATTTACGTTTGAAATTTAAACGTCCTAGAACAGTTCTAAAATGTATGGTCAAGGCAACCTAGAAGGCTGCCAATGTAGCTAGAAATAGAGAGAACGTGCACCCAATCTCAAATTCCCATCGTTTTCAGCCTAAAAAAATAAATTTGTGTCAGCTATGACCATGTCAAAAATACTTGCACAATAATTACTCGACACACTAATGACTAACATGATGAAAATTAGGAGGAGAAAATCTAAATGTATATGGATGAGAAAAAAATCAATTAGCCAAGAAGTTTTCCCCAATAGTCTGTTAAAAGGAAATTTCCAATCTGCAAGGTAAAAATATAAAACTAAATACTAATAATAGAAAAAATAAAAACTTTACAAAACATTACAAAGTTCCTAGCCCGCGCAAGTGCGCGGGTTGAAGGGCTAGTGGTCCTAATTCAACAGTTTTATCTAGAAATCTTTATTTACAGTGTACACACGTTGATCGACCACGTACAGATAGAGATCAAGGACCTAGAATCAGGTCATGACCAGCAAAAGCAGCAACTTCAATCCAGATATTGCTGGTAGTAACATGTTACGGATCCCCATAAACACAAGCTAGCTTTATGAAAAAAATCCCGACCAAAGTTAATATTAGCTAAAATATAGTTTGAGCTAGACTTGATGACAACTAATTGAACATCTTCAGCCCACATAAGCCACAACCCACCCGAAGAAATACCATTAGCAGGGACAATGAAACTATCAAAAAACATCAAAGTTACAGACGAGATCACTAACTGAAAATTTATTTGACTTAGTGTAGGAGATTAGCCTTTGAAGATGGCGCATTTTAGAACTGTGGAGAGAGCCACCCACCCTTTGACAGTTCCATGAAAGAAGATTGAAAGGAGGAAGGGGGTAATTTGATCTGGTATGATTTGAGAGTGGCATGGCATAGAATTGAGAAGGAACAGAGGAGGGAGGGAGGTAGGAAGGCATCACGCCTACGTCCATATAGGAAAGCTTCAGAAATAAAAATGCAAAAACAGAGAACAGGGGAAGTGGAGGGGAGAGCTCTAGTGCATAGCTTCAGGTGTTGAGTAGCAGCAACAGGAGACCACTGAGTAGTAGCAGGCTAGCAGCAGATTGCTATCAGGCATGAAGCCATATCGCACAAGGATCTTGGAATCTCACATTTTCGTTGGGGACGAGTTTGAGTTCAGCCAGCTGGCGATGCCATTAGCGAAGCACCTGGCCGAAATCTCCATTTTTGTTCCACCAATTGTATTAATCAGACACCGTATTCGACACGAGTCACTAAAAGCTCCATCGACGAGCTGCCAGCATGCATGCATCAGAAGCATCAGTCTCAAGCCGTCACTGAGCTCCGGTGTCCATGCCCAACCCCGCGACAGCATCGGCGAAGCTCTTCCGGAACGCGTCCATGCCGGCAGGCGGCAA
The DNA here is from genome assembly GCA_007726485.1 of Eragrostis curvula. Lineage (NCBI taxonomy): Eukaryota > Viridiplantae > Streptophyta > Magnoliopsida > Poales > Poaceae > Eragrostis > Eragrostis curvula. The sequence continues at coordinate 49,163,010 of CM017440.1, read as the reverse complement.
CGCCACGCCGACCTCCATCCCGCCGCCGTCTCCGCCCACCGCGACGGCGCCGGTCCTCGCCACTGACACGACGTCCACCTTCGCCGGCCGGCCGAACCCCATGTCCAGCTCGTACACGCGGAACCTCGGCGACCCGGCCACCGTCAGCATGCTCCCCGACGCGGCCGCCTCGACGACGCGCTCCATCCTCTGGTCCATGGTCTCCGTGGCGAGGACGCTCACCGCGTCCTCGATTCCCGCAGCGATCGCCGCGCACGCGGTCAGGAGCCCGCCGCCGGAGACGGACGCCTCCTCTAGCTCGGTCCTGGGCGCGGCCGCGATCGCCGCAGCCACGCAGTTGCCGAGGTACTCGGCGGGGAGGGGAGGGTTCAGCCGCGACCGGTGGTCTACGGAGAGGAGGAAGTAGGTTTGGTCGCCGCCGGCGCCGGCGCGGAGTAGTTTGGCTTGGTGGTAGCACGACCAGACGAAGCCCAGGGCGGCGACCAGCGATGTGCACCGGGGCGGCGGCAACGCGCCGCCGTGCGCCGCCGCGGCCAACGCGTCCTTGATGCGCTGTAGGTGGGCCCTGGACAGTGTGAACGTGGCGAGGAGCTGGTCTTTGGGCATCGGGACGAACCCCACCTCGGCGCCGGTCGACGACGCCGGCGGGCAGAAGACGTCGTAGAGGCCTCTCGTGTCGGAGATGAGGGTGCGGTCGATGACGGGCGGCGGCGGTGGTGTTCCAGTGCCAACGCAGGCGGCAGCCCAGGTGTGCAGGAAGTGCGTGGAGCCGGCGCCGTCGCACGCGGCGTGGTGCACGGTGACGCCGAGCGCCAGGCCGCGGCCGGCGCGCGCGGGCAAGAGCGTCACCTGCAACGCGAGCACGGCGCCGCCGGCCGGGAGCGGCGGCGCGAGTGGCGCGATCGCGGCGACCTCCCGAGGCTCGTCGGCGGCGAGGCTTTCGAAGTCTTGTTCGCCGTCGTACTCTGCGACGGCGAAGGCGACGGCGTCGCCCGGGCGGTAGTGGAGCTCGTAGTGGTTGGCCGTGCCGGGAGTGAGGCGGAGGCGGCCGGCGAGCGGGTAGAACGCGCGAACCGCGTGCGAGAGGGAATCCCTGAGGTTGGCGAGGATGGCGTCGGCGTCAGCGTCGGGGGCGAGGCGGTAGAAGAAGACGCGCTGGACTGGCGGGGTGTGTACCCAAAAGACGTCGTAGAAGGTGAGCGGGAGGGATGTCTCCGGCGGGGCGGGGCCGCCTGACGACGGTTGCACGAGAGTGGTGTCAAGGACGCGGACGGTTGGAGGAGGTAACGAAGCAGAGGAGGCTGCTGCTTCGCCTACACCTGCAGGTTGATGCATCTTCTCCAGCGCCGCGGCCATGGTCAGTGGTTGGTCACCTGCGCCTCCGGCAATGCTGATCAAGGCCGGATGGAAACGGGAAGGCGAGCCGGAGAGATAGATATAGATGGGAGGTCCTTGCAATGGCAAGAAATTGCTCTGTTACTGTCCGGGCGTGCTAGCTGCTCCTGCTGACCCAGGCGTACGTCCGGCCACCGTCTCCATGGATAAGTCGCATGTAAACGTCATCCCTGCTGCCCAAAGGACGCGCCGTTCGTGTCCTGGCAACGAAATTCGGCACTCGATCCCCTTCTATCATTTGACAATTTCCCTTCCAGGGCTTGTGACGACGACTTGTCCGTGCTCTGATTTTAACAACAAAGGAGGAGAGACTAAGCTACCTCGATGCATGATTGTACGATGATCGGATGATCTATCACAGTCGTCCATCCATCCATTACTATGGGTCCGTTTGGTACAGCTCCAGATTCATCCAGAATCAGAAACGTTTCAGATTCTACCCAGAAACGTTTCAGAACCTGAAACAGAATCACTTCAGAAACCGTTTGGATGGTTTTCTGGTTTCAGATTCAAGAATTAGAGGAGGAGGATCAAAATGACTCATTTACCCTTGGTTGCACAATGTTGTTTCTACCACGTTATAATATATAATGAAGTCTCGACAATAGTCTCTAATATATACATTATGTATAGAGATGTCATTGCAAAATACATGCCATCATGATCCACATGTTCGGATGTCCAACCCACAAGTGGTCTCAACACGTACATGTTTCCAAAATACAAGCCAAAAAGATCCAAATATTTGCTACCTATGATCTAGACTGAAATAATGCAGCTGCAATATCATCACGGATCCGATCCATACTCATGTCATTTGTAGAGGAAGTGGAGGCGTCAGATGCATTTGGAGGTGGCGCATGTCTTGCATACCTTTGAGGTATTGTAGGCATATACTCCGGATTCCGATCGCATCTCCGAAAATGCCTATCAAGTGCATGATTTTCACGGATGAAGTTATGAAGACACATTGTTGCAGCCACTATCATCTTTTGCTTGGACATTGGATAGCTTGGCATCTTAAACAGAATTCTCCACTTCTGCTTCCATACACCAAAGGTGCGCTCAACTACATTGCGAATTTTTGAGTGATAATAGTTGAATGTTTCTTGTTCACCACTAGGAGCAGCACCCCTCCTCCAATCAGGAACATGGTACCTTTGTCCCTTGTAAGGTGTCATGTATCCCAACCTGTTTGGATAACCCGCATCACCTAAGTAGAACATTCCTAGATACACAAATTTGGATACATGTTACAGCAACAAGAAGACTAATTGCAGTGAAAAAAGCAAGAAATACGTACCCTGTGGAGGATGTGGGAATGTTGGGTCATGGTCAATAGCATGGTAAAGGACACTAGTGTCATGCATGGACCCTGGCTGTCCTATAGAAGCATATGTGAAGCGCATAAAAAAATCAACCACCGCCATCACATTTTGAGTTGGAGTGCCTGATCTGCCAATATATCTCACATAATCACGTGGAGGTGGTACTGCACCAATGTGAGTGCCATCAAGAGCTCCAATACAACCTTTGAAATGTGGCCAGATACTTTGATCACCTCTGATTCTATCAGGCACAGTAGTGAAATTGCGATCATGAGGTCTAATATAGTGGACAGCCATCTTGATTAGGCTTCGCAATACTTCATCAAATTTTCTACTAATTGTCTCTCCTGAGTGCTTGAATGTGTTTTGAACTGAAGTATTTGATCTATTCTGACCACAAATGCACAAGAAAATAGCAAGGGATTCAAGTGAACTCATATGAATGGTCGACTTCAAACCATAGTCCTTGACCAAAAGATCATGAAGCTGGATAAAGAGCCTTTCATTCATCCTGAACATCCTATGACTTTCACCAGGAGTATTCAGTGTTTCCATTACCCATGCAAACCCACTAAGCTGAGAGGTTCTTGGAGGATTCTTATCATAATATGTCATGTAGTAGTCATAGATAATGCTGACAGTGCATACCAATGAAGCCTGTATATCCAATTCATGTTGGAGAACTTGTAGATCAGAGGAACTCACATCATCATCATCATCAGAGAGACTCAAATCACTTCCAATTTCACTTTCACTAGATGACATCTGTATGAAAAAAAAAATCACATTAGATGGTTGTATGAGTGGTTGCAACAAATTAAAATAGTCACACATGTAACTGCACTTCCAACAAAATAAAATGATCATACATGTCACTCCAGCATGACTGGTTGCAACATAAAAAAAAAAATTCACGCATGTGACTGCATCAAGAGTGCACAAGAAAACATAATATAACAACACAAGTTTGACATAACACTTGTCCATAGTTTTACAATACCGGTTCATGCATAAAGGAAAATAAATTGTGGCCACACAAGTTCAGAAATAGAAGGGAAATAAATGATACAATACACATGCTGCATTAGCATGTGTCACAATCTAGTGCCCATATTTGACGAAATGCTTCATAGTGAGCCAGTCAAAGCGATGTTCTGGAGTGTCCATTGTCATGAACATTTCCCTCTCCTCCTTCTTGGTAAAAAGTTCAGAAGCAATGAAAAATTGTTTTGTCCCGGGAGCAGCCCCACATTCCTTCACAATATCCATTACTTCCTTTCTGGACAGCCCCTTGTCCGTCACCTTTCTTGCTGCTATAGACTGAACCGAAGCTGCGGACTTTTCAACCGAAGACCTAATTTTAGTAACTTGCTCTTGCATCCATATTGCTCCACTTGTCTTGGGTTTTTTTATTTTATCATTTGTAGCAGCAGCAGCAACCCTTTTCCCTTTGTCTTTTGAAGGAGGGGTCACTTCTTCTTCTTCTTCTTCTTCTTCATTGCTATCCACATCATCCTCGCTGTCATTTTCATCACCATCTAAATTGATAAGAGGGCTTTCTTCGGGTATGAGACCAGATGAAGCACAAAAATGGTCGTCACCCGTGTTTCTAATGTCTTCAAACATGATCTTCAGTTGATCCTCGTTTTGAAGTCTCTGGCCTTTAAACTTGCCACAACCCGGAATATCCTGTTCACAAGTGAAACAAATTTTTCACACATATTGGTAACTACAGTCCATAAATAAGTGCTCTCATTGACAAAAAGAAACTTATACCTTTCTAGCCTTCTTCCACCAACTCTCTGGCATGTTGATATTTTGCTTCCGCTCATCCCAACCTAGCCCTGTCTGCTTCAACAATGTCTTCCAACAAGAATACTCAATCCTTAATTTCGACCACTTGTTCTTAAATTGCAATCTTGTGTACTCAATACCGGTCTTCTCTTTAAACTTCTCGATTACATTTTTGAACCCTACATTGTTCAGGTGGGTACTCGATCTATTTCCAGCTTCCACTTGTTCAGCAAACAACTTACAAACAATTCTAACATGCTCCTCACTTGTCCAATCAGCCTCAGGCATCTAGACAAATTTTCATGTCAATTTCTATTTGAGATACATGTGAACCATGTTCAGCATCAATACGTATCCCAATCGGTACCACATTGCTAGGGGTGAAAACAGTGACGGAAATTCCCGATCTACCGACGATCGTTTCCGAGAAAACAAGAAATGGGAAAATGAAAATGGGAAATTTGAAAACGAAAATGAAAATGGGAAAAACTAAACGGAAATGAAAATGAAAACGATAGAGGGGATTTTCGATCGAATAGACAGAATATCGTATTACATCGGAAATTTCCGTCAAAAATACCGTATTTATTACTACAGTAGGCACCGTCAGACCTTTTTTCTTTACCCAACTAGCCCAAGCAACAAGCCTAACTTCCTTATGTGGAAATAATACTGGCATGGAAGTAATCACCGTGACTTTGTCATGATAGTGATTACTGCCCAACTACCTCCATCGTGATTGATTGACTACCATGTGCATGAACGTCTCATTCCATCCAGCCCTTACCAAACAGAGTCGAATCCCAATATGAGCGTCACCGCTACACTTGTTATGATGGTTCACTTTTATTCTTCATTACTTAGCCTATATTCACGTTATTTTATTATTTATATTGGAGCTCGTTATTTTCGATCCCAATTATCGGTTCCCGACCGATATCGACATATTTTCGTTCCGATAATTTCGTTCTGATCTCCCGACATTTTCGATATCGTTTTCATTTCCGAGGTTACCTGTTTCGATTTCGTTTTCGACTAAATAATATGGTTAGGAAATGATAACGGATTTTTTCGATCGTTTCCGACCGTTTTCATCCCTACACATTGCAATCAGGTAGAATTCGTAACAGTAGAGGAAAAGAAGAAAAGGAACAGAGGAAATAAACCTTGCTTCTGCCGGCGACGACCTGCAGATCCTGCGCGGCGTCGAGTAGCTGGTGGGTCGGTGTCCTGCTGGCGCTTCGCGTTCGCGTCGGTGGCGGCGACCGGGCGGGGCGGCCAGCAAGGAGGCGGTGGGGGCGGCGACCGAGCGCGGTGGGGGCGGCGACCCGAGACGAGGCGGCGGCGGCGCTCGCGGCGCGGCCAGCAAGGAGGCGGTGGGGGCGGCGACCCGAGACGAGGCGGCGGTGGCGCTCGCGGCGCGGCCAGCAAGGAGGCGGTGGGGGCGGCGACCCGAGACGAGGCGGCGGCGGCGCTCGCGGCGTCCTGCCTGGAGGTCACGGCGGGGAGGAGCTGCGTCCTGGCCAGGCGAGATGCGTCGGCGTCCAACCAAAAAATGGAGCCGTGGCTGCTCTTATCCGGGCTGCACAGAACAGAGGAAGGCGGTGGCAATCCCTGTAATTACTATTCCAAGTTGGAGGGCAGTTTGGTAGCGGGTCGGCGCGAATCAGCGCGGAACGGCGCGGAACACCATTTTCGGCGATTCACGCGCGCAGTGCATTTCGTTGGAACGCTTCGCTCCGATTCTGTGGTGAAACGTTTCCACTTTTTACCGTTTGGAGGTGATTCTACCGATTCAAGGCAGAAACCGAAACGTTTCGGGCTGCCAAACGGACCCTATACATCCAAGGTACAGTCTGAAAATGCACAGTCAGTGGGGTGGTGAAGTTACAGAGATGCATAAGATTTATGGTACCAACATATTTAGATTTGGATGGAGCTAAAAATTAAAAATGAAATGAGGAGGGCATGCATGTGCTAATACATGTAGATTAATTAAAAGAGGGCTACATTAAGCTTCTAACTAGCACATCAACTCCATGCATCTGCACAGACTATAGCATTTTTAAAGGATACATTATATTATTAGTTGAAATTCTCAAAAGAAAAAGTTTATTGGCTCCCTTTTACGGCTTTATAGAAGTATATATCACATAAAAAATGATATAGCTTTCAATTTGTATATTCATCTTTGCAAATTTTTAGTTCTCCATCATGGATTTGAGATAAGCGTAGCCTAATGGATACATAGCATAATTACCATATAATTTATTTGAGTTTTCTTCTTACCATCTTTTTATGGTATCATCAATTATAACTTAAAGAGTATAACTTAAAGAGGACATATCAGGTGCACAAAGAGTATTTGGTGCATATGTGCACAATTTTTTTAAACCGTAAGATCTAATCTTGATGGCCTAAAATATTAGATGTTTGGAAAGTCTCGACCATGATTTTAGCAACCATAAATCCAGATTGTGTTTTCAAAAACATTTTCTTCATCAATGGAAATTCCCACCCATGATTTTAGACGTCTAGATGCAATCCAATGTCTCTCAATGAGTTTACGCATATGTGCATCAAATACTTCTTGTGCACATGATATTTCCCCTAACTTAAATGATATAAAAAAAATTAAAAGTAATGCCACTGGTATATTATATTATATATAATTAACTCGGTCTAGGCAAAAATTTTCAGCATGAATCAAGACGGCATGGTCTTGTATTTGTAAACATAATGTGAAATATAATATATATGTATATATATTAACTCGGGCTAGGCCCGGTTTTGTTCAGCTCAAATGGTGCTAACCAGGCCGGCCCTATAAGGTCATTGGACCATTTGGGGGTCTTTTGTGGGCCAAGGTTGGGCTAGGCCTGATTTACTCAAGCCGAGCTCAAACTTCACGTTTGTTCCTCGTATGTTCAAATTTCTTTCACTAATTCACCCGATCACTTTTGTTGTCAGCTACAAGCCTGTCACCACACGTCATTTTAAGGACAACGTCCACTGAATGAGATTCGTAAGATTATGTTATGTGAGCACGACCAAGAGCCAAGACTGGGGGCAGAATGTCCGCAACCATCAGGTGACAACTGAACGGCGGTAGTATTATCATTGGTGGAAAGATCAAAGAACATCATCGTTTGGCACAAAGCATACATACTCCATTCCTTTTTATGACACCCATTAGCTCAAGAGGGAGTATCATTTATACCTTTGCAGAGAAACATTGACATGAATTTTGCTGTGTCTTTTTTCGTCATAATATAAAAGGTGCTAGTTTGTGTGTCTTTTCCCATCTAAAACAGTACGCAGCCTAGTAATCTGAACAACCGATTGGCACTTTTGGAGCTAATTTTCCCAAATGAAAGAATTTATTCAGCAGAAAAATTTCTGAAATGGCGATATTTAGAGCTGCGTCTTTTTCTGTTCCCCTGCTTTCTTGTGACACACCTTCGTGCAGAGAACATGTTTTGGCGAGGGACTCACGTCGTCGCAAGTTAGCCAGCACCAATGCTTTCTTTAGCAAACTTGCACAGCGCCACGAGGAGAGAGAGCGACGTGAGACGAGAGACTCTGTCAAATCATGTCTCCCTCAACCTCCGGCGACCCCTCCTCTGTCTCTCCCTAACACCTCCTCTCTCCTCTTTCTCTCTCCACCTAGCTTTGCATGCCTCACGGGCCATACGCGCCATCGATTGACGAACCGTTGTTGGGAGCATAATTGAGCATTGCTCGGTCGATCGGCCGCGGGGCGAGACATGGATAGGATCCCGGTCCCCATCCCGCCGCTGAAGTCGAGCAGCTTCTCGGCGACCACCGCCCGCGAGGAGAAGCTCGCCCGCAACCTCTCGCTCGGCCCCATCAAGCTCAACGAGCAAATCAAGGAAGCGGCGCGCCTTGATGAGAAGGCCGAAGGAGGCGACGTCGGCAAAAACAATGCCGGCGAGGACGCCGCCGCGGCGCCGGCGGAGGCCAGCGAGCCGGACCTGGCCACGCTGTCCGCTGAGATCGACGCCTTCCTCGCCGCGCGCGAGGCGGACGCGGATGCGCCGGTGGTGTCGGAGGTGACGCTGGACCGGTTCGCCAACGCCGTCGAGATGGAGATCGCGCAGTCGGAGGGCGCCGACGACAAGTGGGCGGCGGTGGATGGCGAAGCGCCGCCGCCGCTGCTCGCGGCGATCCGGCGCATCGCGGCGCTGGCCGCGGCGCTGACGGCGAACCACGCGGAGGGCGCAACGTACACCATCGGCGTGCACCGCGTCACCGGCGTGCTCCACCGCACCATGACGTTCGTGGAGGACGAGTTCCACGCCATGCTCGAGGACCCGCGCGTCGCCAAGGCCGCGGCGCTCGGCGGCGGCGACACGGGCAGCGCCACGGCGGCGGGCCGGTCGATGAGGCGCCCCCCGTCGTTCGGCGGGCACTGCGGCGGCGAGCCCGACCGGTGCGTGCTCGTCTCGTCGGACTCCGGGGTTGGAAACGACGGCTCGTCCTCGGCGGCGCCGCCGTTCCCGCCGGAGACGGTGGCGCGGCTGCGCGCCATGGCGGACGCCATGTTCGCGGCGGGTTACGAGACGGAGTGCACGCAGACGTTCCTGGTGGCGCGGCGCAACGCGCTGGACGCGGCGCTGCAGAGCCTCGGGTACGAGAAGGCCAGCATCGACGACGTGGTCAAGATGCCGTGGGAGGCGCTCGAGTGCGAGGTGGCCACGTGGATCAAGGCCTTCCGCCACACCGTCGACGCGGGGCTCCCCGGGGAGCGCGACCTCTGCGCCCGCGTCTTCGTCTCCGGTGACGGCGAGCGAGACCGCATCGGCCGCGCCATCTTCGCCGACCTCGCGCGCTGCGCCGTGCTGCAGATGCTCAACTTCACCGAGGCCGTCGCCATGACCAAGCGCGCCGCCGAGAAGCTCTTCAAGGTGCTCGACATGTACGAGGCCATCCGCGACGCCGCGCCCGTCATCGACGCCTTTAGCCTCAACGACGGCGAGGAAGACGACAGCTCATCCGCCGCCGCCAGCGCCCTAGCCGACCTCAAATCGGAGCTGGTCTCCGTCCGTTCCCGGCTCGGCGAGTCGGCGGCGGCGATCTTCTGCGACTTGGAGAGCTCCATCCGCGCCGACGCGGGGAAACAACCCGTCCCGGGCGGCGCGGTGCACCCGCTAACCCGGTACCTGATGAACTACCTCAAGTACGCGTGCGAGTACAAGACCACCCTCTCGCAGGTGTTCCGCGAGCACCACCTCCCCGACTCCGACTCCGGCGACTCCACCACCACATCCGACCCGTTCGCCGCGCAGCTGATGGAGGTGATGGAGCTGCTACACGGGAACCTAGAGGCCAAGTCGCGTCTCTACAAGGACCCAGCACTCAGCAGCATCTTCCTCATGAACAACGGCCGCTACATGCTGCAGAAGATCCGGGGCTCGCCGGAGATCAACGCCGTCGTCGGCGAGGCCTGGTCGCGGAAGCGGTCCACGGACCTAAGGCAGTACCACAAGAACTACCAGCGCGAGACGTGGGGCCGCGTGCTCAACCTGCTCCGCGACGACGGCGTCATCACCGTCAAGGGACACGTGCAGAAGAACGTGCTCAAGGAAAGGTTCAAGCAGTTCAACGCCGCCATGGACGAGATCCAGCGGACGCAGGGCGCGTGGGTGGTGAGCGACGAGCAGCTGCAGTCGGAGCTGCGAGTGTCCATCGCCGCCGTCATCGTGCCGGCGTACCGGTCGTTCCTTGGAAGGTTCGCGCAGCAGTTTAGTCCCGGGAGGCAGGCGGAGAAGTACATCAAGCTTAGCGGGGAGGACCTCGAATCCATCATCGAGGAGCTCTTCGACGGAAACGCCGTGTCCATGCCCAGGAGAAGGACGTAATTAATCAAGGATCCAGCCATATATATCCTCCGTGGACACGTTGCAGGATCGACTAAGTTGATTTAAGCAAATTATTACTACTATACTGTACTATTTATTTTGTTTCATGCTCCTGTTAATCCTACATTGGTTTAATACTTATGACAGTTTTGGTCCAACAGGTGACGGTGTAATATATCCTACTTAAACTTTCTGTATTGCTTTTTCGGCAGATAGATATGTTCATTGATACTTGTATATTACCTGTTCATATTATTAACACTCTTCTTCTATGAATTGTACTTTCAAAGGCTTGACCAATCATACTGTAGTCCTTTGACATCTTTGTTTGATATAATCGTTATTTTTATTATACATGCAAGCACGTAGTAATAGTAGTACCAATTTTTTTTTTCTTTTTTAAAAAACTGAGATGCAGGGGATCTTTTAGGTCCTGAATTCTTCGTCATGGGTCGCATTAGGACAAGCAAGTGAAATCTTTTGTATGGAGGTCACGTTCCATATTGGGGTCATCTAACCAGTTACTTATGTGATTCAGGACATCCAATCACTTGAATTTATTTTTGGAGCGTTGGATCAGGATACAGCAGTCCACCAACTTTCTTCTTCTGCATGTCTCTCACTTCCCTCTTTTCTGACCTCCAACGCAATGACCGTCTCTGTTCAGACCGAAAACGCATTCTCGCACCTACCCTCTGAGCGGACCTTATCCTGGCCCTTTATTTTCGCCTCGATCCCGCCCATGATCGTGTGGTCCCCCGTTTGTTGTGCCAATTGTTTTGCCTCGCTGCCCGCCGCGCGCCTCGTGAGTTGTCTGGTTTCTATCCTCTTCCCCGCCGCCACTTAATCTGACGAGTTTTTCGTACTACTTTTTCGTCTCCCCCCACCCCGCCGCCAATTGATTCCCCTTCCAGATCTCCGCCTCCAGTTGCTCTTTATTGATGCAAATCTCGTTAGCTTGTCCTAGTCCCCTAGCTCTCTCAATCCCTTCCTGGTTTATTTCGTGCTATATTTTATTTCGACTTCTAATCTGATTTTCCCCCGTTCCCTCATTTACTTCGAATTCTACTATGATCTGTTCCGATTCGTTCGGTTCGTTTTCCTCTGATTTGCCTACTCCGATTTTCCTCTTCTGATACCGTAAGGTTGTACAGGATTGGGAGTCCAGCCGGCGTTCCATGGATTCTGCTACTTCGGGTTCCAAATCCACTTGGGGCTACTACATTTTTCTGGTCCTCCCTTGTCACCATTTCCTCACTTTGGTATGGGTACGTCATCAGATCTTGCACCACACCCTGCGACAGGTTAGTTTTCTTCTCCTTCCTTCCCATTCTATTACTATTTTTTTCCATTGTGGATAGTCCAAGTTGGGTACACAAACATGATTTCTTCTGTATTATTAGATATACCAACATATTAATGTTTGTATTGACAGGATGCTATTCCGTTTTTGTTTATTATTAAACTTTATTCATAGTTAAACGACCAATCAAATATGTTGTTTGATGCATGGTTAAACGCCACATTATTTACCATGTATTTTAATCAGTATACCTAGTCAGCTCTCATCCTCATTTTACACATCATTTTCTTTATTTGGTATTCAGCATAATTTCCATTTTTACCCATTATTTCCCTAGTAATTTTTTCTGCACCTGACTTCATGTTTGTTATGCACACAACGCCATGCAATCTACTTATTTGATCCAAATGAATTTTCATCCACCTGCATGATAAGCATGTCTTCCCTGATATAAAAAGACTATTAGACAAATTTCATGAAGCACCTTGCATGCTACTATACATCCATGAGTGGTCATATAAATCATTCCAAGTGTGTGCACCTTGTGTCCAATCATACTCTGTTCTATCAGCGTAAATGCATAATTTTAGAACACCCAACTCAAACATCGATTTATCATTCTTTGTTTCGAAAGACGTATCTTATTTCACTGCTAAGTACCTTTTATGTCTGCCAATGATATTCCTTTTCCCGCAATGCACTTGGCTAACTTTTCCGCTGCTCAAACCCTTTTTTTATTTTTCCATCGAATCAAAATTTATGGGCAACAAGATACTGGTTTATCATAAAGTATTCACATTTTAGCTACCTGGACGAATTGGTATTTAAATGCACATATATTTTCTTGATTGCACAGGAAACATGTGCTCTTTCCAAGATCTTCTACGATCCGCATCTCCCGGATTACTGATGCCCCAAGTTTTTAACTACTGATGCATTTGATTCTGGCTTATGCTTCAACACTGAAACAAGTAATCACTTTTCTGTTGAATTCAAATTTCGTTGTCACATTTCTGTTTCTTAAGTAGCTTTACATCGCCGTGAATAACCATTTCCTCACTTTGGTATTGGTACGTCATCAGTTATTGCAACATACCTTGCGGCAGGTTTATTTTCTTTTCCTTGCCATTCTATTAATATATTTTTGCACAGCAGATAGTACAAGTTGGCTTCAAAGGCTGCCCTGACCACAAGAAGATTCCGGTTGGATCATTTTTATTTTCGTTATTTAATAAACTGCATTCATCCTGAAATGTCCAATCAACGATGTTGTCGGTTGTCATCCTCATTGCACATACTTATCTTAGTTGGCATTCAGCAAATTTACATTTTTTCCCATATCATTTTCCAAGTCATTTTATTGGCATCTGACTTCATGTACGTGATGCTTGTCCTGAATTGTTTCTATTTTTTTCATCCACCTGCATGATAAGTATGTGTTCCTTGCTATACAAAATCTGTTAGGCAAATTTTATGAAGCACCTTGTGTGCTACTACTATACATCCATTAGTGGTAATATACATCATTCCTTTTGCGCACCTTGTGTCCGAGCATACTCTGTTCTATTAGTATAAATGCATAATTTTAGAACAACCAACTCATACACTGAGTTATCATTGGCTGTTTCGAACTTATATCTTATTTTGCTGCTAAACACCTTTTTTGGCTGTCCATGAAACTCATTTTTTAGCTATCCAAGAAACTCCTTTTTATTTGTTGGATCTTGTACACTTATATCTTATTTTCCTACTGAAGTAAACTTAATGGGTGATTTCTCCAAAATTAAGATATAGCATTCACTTTTAGCTACCCAAAACTTGTTATTTGCATCTGAACATATTTACTTGTTTGTACAGGAAACATGTGCTCTTTCCAAGATCTTCTACGATCAGCATCTTCGAGATTACTGGTGCCCCAAGTTTCTCCGTATATGCGTCCTCTACGATCAGCATCTTCGGGATTACTTTATAGGTCATGGTCTTATGCTCAAACTCCACTTATTTAAAATTCAGACAATACTTTTTTTAACTGTATATTCATTACCTTTATTTTTTTACTGTACATAAAAACCCAAACATTTTGAAGACTCATCCTAGTGCACTGTTAATAAGTTGTATGTTTACCCAACCTTCAAACCGTAGTGCCTACAAATCAATCATATGCTCCCAGCTACCTTATAATATGTTGATAAACAATTTCATGTGCTCTATCCACTGTAATAAACTTAGTAACACACCTAGGACTTGATGTAACATACTTACTTCTTTTTACAGAAAACAATGTGCTCTTTCCAAGATCATCTCTGTTCAGCATCCTCGGGATTACGGATGCCCCAATTTGATCCTTCAGTCTCGTGTATACATGTTTGTACAGTAAACATGTTTTACTGATGTCTATGTTCGATGAATCAAACAGACTGCAAACACCATTTCATATCTGGCATATTGTTTGTCCTTACATATTGATTCCTTGCATGTACTATTCTCCATTTCATGTATCACTCATTTCTGGCATATTGATTCTCCTTGCATGTACTAGTCTCCTTGCATGTTTTTTTTTTTTTACCGAAAAACTGTGAGGGAGTTCCCTACAGTGCAGTCTCCTTGCATGTTGATTCCTTTAGTCCGGTATGTAGGATTAAAATGATATAAGATTAGTTTGACATCATAATCTTAGTCCACATTTCATTTCTGACAAACACCATTTCTGTGACCATAGACACAATTTTGGCAAACAACATTTGCTCATAATATTTACAATGCACTCCTCTCTTTCCACATTTGATTCTATGGTCATCGGATGAGGCCATGTGTGAAAAACTAATGTTGTGCTTTTAGTCAAACACCATTTCTGGCAAAGTCAACAGTCCACTTTTCAGTGTTTTCTATATGAGTTGCTGATTGACATTTGTATCCCTCTCTCTGGCTGGGCTTTTTTATTTTTGGGTGCATATAGAGCGTGTTGCGTTAGGTGAAAGTAGGAAGTTGAAATGCTGCTGCCATTGACTTCTCCAATTCCAAATGTCCCTACTTGGAATATTGATGGAGTAATTGGTTATACAGAGTTTAAAAGAACAATGCCATTGGTATGTTGACTTTTTCTGGACAAATATGACATTCCAGTGTATTGTTGGAATGCTCTTCTCATATATACATGAATTTCTTGGATGCTAATGATAGACATTGGATCTTTGTCGATGATGAAGACAGGAGCTGTTTGAAGCTTAGCAATTGAATTATCACCAGGTGCACTCGTGTTGGTGCATAAGCATTTAAAAGATTTGGACCTAGCTACTACTCACCATGTGCACTCATGTTGCTGCATAAGCATTTAAAAGAGTTGGGCCTAGCTACTAATCACCATTTGCACTCATGTTGCTTCAATAGCACCTTCACCTTTTTTTTTTTTACCATCTTCATCTTGTAGTTATTTAGTTGTCCAAAAAATGTTGCTCTCTCCTGATGTTTTAAGAATATGCAGTCGAGGTCATTTCATCATAAATTGCATGGCTACTTTTCTGGGGGTTAAATCAGATAAGCAGTAAATTTTCTTTGTACTTATCTTCTATTTCTAAATTTTCCAAAGCAGGATGAGAACTGGCGTGAATTGAGGATGGTGTCCTGCAGAATAATTTGCCCAAACTGGGTTTAGTTAGTGGGAAAATGGCCGTGTGGATTTGTTGTATAACATTTTTTTATTTTACCTATTGATCTGGATTCTGGACACATTACTGAATCTCTTTAGAATATGAGAAGTATGTGAGGTTTTCTATACGTTTAGTGTAATGTCTTCCAGGTACCAATGGTATACATGTGGCAAACACCACCAAGCCATGAGCATATGAGGTTTTCTTTACATTTATAGTAATGTCTTCAGAGATGGTGTAAGTACAGTGAGGAACTGGCAGGATGAAATGTTTTTGATGACTTTGTTCCACTATATTTTATAACTTATTTTTGTTTATCTAAATCCATTTCCAGGAATTGTTCTATCAGTAGTATCATGTGGCTACTGCGAGGGTGATAACATGTTGTGATTTTTGACATTGGCACTATTGTACCTGAATTTGCGCACTCGGTTTTTAGTATTTCCTACATGAGCTCCTAGTTGCTGACAATCTACGTATGTGGAACAACCTATATCATGTGCTGAAACTAACTCATTTTACCTGAAGTTATCATGAACCACGTCTGGATTGTCTTTCTACTAAAGAACAAGCATGAGAAGCTACTATAGAACATTTTGACTAATGTGGTTGCTTTTTGGGAATGAACCGCTTCTATCGTACAATGAGCTATAGAATGATAGTATGAAATTTCGTTACCAAAATCTTGTATTAATTTTATAGGGATATACTATGTGATGGTAAATTGCCAAACACGGTCATATTTGGCCCTTCAAAAGTCACGTGTGTGACGGAGAGCTCAATGACATTTCAAGATGTCAACATTTATCTCAATAAAATATGCTCTACCCACAACGTTACAGTCTTGCATGTTCCAACTTCCAACAGTTAAGTCTTGACTGCTATAGCCTAGGTATCGCAGATGCCAGTGGTGACTACCACAATATCCAGTGGTTCCATGTGCCAATGGTTGAATGTTGATCACAATTCACAAGGCATATAGTGGTTTCATATGACAATGGCCACAATGCGCAATGGCACAGCAGTTCCCACATCGATACAATATTCACCAATATTGTCCTATAATAATATTGTTCAGTCAAAGTACTAAATAGTCACCAACATGATGTTTCCTCATAATATAGACCATAATACAATTGTTTGAAGAGTGAAAAAAAAGTAGCATATGAATTGTTAGTAAAAATGAAGAATTCATCGTCAAGTGCATATTCATCACATAATTAGTCTACAAACAAGTACAATTACAATGCAGCATTGTTGGTGTCCTTTAGAAAAAAGAATGCAGTCGAAAGTACTTCTACATATTCAGTGGAGCGATCAAATTCAAGGGATACACGAGGTGACAACAGTGCAAACAATGCAAGGAGTGCCATTCATGAAAGGAAACATGCCGCCGAGCCAGCTCCCCTGGTTGCAGCTTGCATCAACATGCAGAATGTCTTGCATTCTTCAGGTCTGCATCAGATTCTGCAGCTTCTCATTGCCCTTAAAGTAGCAGGAAAATGGATGTTGCAGCCTAGCAGCAAGAAACACTTCTTTGAAGATAGATGATCGCCATCTGTAAAAAGTTTCTTGCTTGACTTGAACATTCCAAACTTATTGCTAAATAGCAGCTGTAAGAATAAGCTAATCCATGGGTTATGATATCAATTCTTGAAAAGCTGAAAAGAACAAATAGCAAGAATAAATTTGACCGTGCAAGAATGCTGGAACATTGCCCTTGGGCATGTAGTAGAAGACGATCAACTTCTCCACCTTGAGCCCAGGCATTACCTTGAACCTGAACTTTTCTCAAACTTTCCCAACAGATTCGGATGTACCGGTCCTTTAAACTCATAATTTTTACGGAGGCAGTCTATTAATCTTTAGAATCAACCTTTGAAGGTTTTAGACATAGAAATCGTTTCCTTAGCTAGACTAAAGAGAAAGGCCAAAGAAAATAGATTAGTCTTATTTTTGTCACTTCCGAAATGTGTCACCGCAAAAACATGAGTATTAACATCACAGAGAATAAAGTCTTTCGTCTATATTGAGCAAACAAAAAAACGCTTTTAAGTTTTCCAACACAAAGTTTTTTTACCAGAGCACGCATGTCATAATGAAGAAAAAAAATCACAAAGTAAACCAAATATAATGAGTTCTATTAATTGTCTGCAACAATTAATGAGTTAATACCTTCATCCATATGGGACAAAACTCACAGGTACATAATACATCTAATAATAGGCATTTGATGGAAGGAAAATAATAATAGAATATGCCCTTACATCAACATTAGAGAGATGTATTCACAATTTCTCTGGTGAAACCCTACCTAAACATAGAGGGGAAATAGGAAAAATTATTTATCCAGCATAAACTAATTCAAGACTACTTATGCCAATTGATTTAGTAGTCAACAAAATGTTCGATTGCTTCCATACCTATACCACCATTCGCATCAGGCTGAGCTCCAAATTTGCGACAATTGTCTCAATGAATCTTCCAATCAAATAGGGTCTAGAGACCAAAACAAATCACTTACCGACTCACAGTGGTGCTGGAACAAGCAGGTCGTAGCCTCCCTCGTTGTTAGTCTCTCCGTGCAGTGTTACCTACATTTACTATATCACAACCAATAGGTTTCACACAAAGGCCATAAGTTACTACTCAGCCAAAAAGTTCCCTCTAAAGGCATTGATTTATACATTAAATTTCACAGAACCCACAATTTACAAAAAAATTAAACTGAGGACACTAGAAATATGTGCATCAGACTACTCCATTCTATAAATAGTTCTTGAGCTATTGACTAATGCGCTACCTGTACAAGTCAATTTTTCGGAGTTGTGGACATAGCTAGAAAGCTGTTGCAAGCTTATCAGAATTGTTGTTTATCACAAGCTCTTGAAAAACTGAGACACTCTGGGAAATCCTTCATATAAATTAAAAATATTGCAAGCGCACATATGACACGACAGGGGGGGGGGGGGGGTTGAAATCTTATTTGCCAAGGAAGTTCAATATCAGATTCTACAGTGCAAATATATGACACGAAGATGACAAACATCTTATATACCGTGAAACAAACAAAAATTTTCATTTTGCATGTGGACCGGCTCGTCCAATAAACGATGTATCATATATAGCAGAAATCCGAATTCAAAGTGCCTACACATATGGAAAGAACAGGAAAATAATGAGGTAACTTTGTCATAATAATACGGTCAATGTAGATTTCTGATATTAAGATTAGGTAGCCAATGTACTAATTAGAGTGCGGTAATTTCAGAAAGAGAACAGGAACATCATGGAGTAGATAATTGAGCGCTTTATGATTTCAATCAGAAGTCTACAATGCTATGCTACGTTTGTTCATGCAAATTGATGCATATTTTGAAGATATGTTAAGAACTACTACAAAAAGGGCATTACCAGTTGATGCATATTTCGAACATATGCTAAGAACTACTACAAGCAATGATAAAAGATCATCCAGAGAGATACCAGTTGAAGTGAGTTCAGACAGAAATGATAACATTGAATACAAAAACGGTATTAGTAGACATAAACGGAGCTATGAAAACATTGGAAATAGAAACTGAAGTAAAGTATCCGGACTCATCAATATCAGTTTCCATAGCAACTGAATCCCCATTTGATTGGCTGAACACTTCATAAGGCCCCCGTGGACTAACCTCATCGTTAATATTCAATGTAGATGCTTGTACATCCATTATATTTGTTTCCAAGGTTTTCTTCTCACCTGTGCAACAGTTTGATAACAGCGAATTAGCAGAACTAGAACGGCCATTCTTAAACAGGGCAAACACTTAGAAATAGCGAGGTTTTTACCAGGTGAGGAGTTGAAGCACAAGTCTGTTTCAGATGGCCCAGCAGATGGTATTTGAACATTGTCAACTGTGCAAAATAGGTTGATAACAACGAATTATCAGAACTTGCAACCCTTTATAAAATAGGGCAAACTCTGTGTACAACTTAAAAAATATGGAGGTTTTTACCTTTTGAGGAGTTGAAGCACAAGTCCGATTCAGATGGCCCAGTAGGTGGTATTTGAACATTGTCTGGACAGGATTGGGGCATCAGTAATCCTGATGAGGCTGATCGTAGAAGATCAGAGAACGAACACATATTGCCTGCGCATACAAGAGGACCATATCAGTAATCATGAGCAAACACATGTCGTATAATTGGGTGGGCTGGGCACAAATAACCACGAGAATCTATTGCTTAAAATACTTAATCAAGTGACCATGAATAACAGGGATATAACACCTATTAGCACCAATATCTTATATGAGGTAGATCAAACACTGATTTTGGTGCTACTGCACAAGCTTGTGCAACACATCAGGATTTTGGCACATACTACTGCATATGTATTCGAAATTGCTTATCCTAGTAAAACAAACAATGTTGATGCATTTATAGAAACAAAATATGTATTCGACATTGCTTATCCTAGCAACACATGATTGAAAATTTAGAAGATTACATATGCAGCAACATATTGGAGAAGAGATTTACACCTGCAGCGTTTTGTGAAGGATTTGTGGTAGTCGCCATACCAAAATGATTAAAAGGGGGAAGTGTAAGAGAAGGAAAATTGGTTGGAACATGTTGATTTGGGAGGCCGAAGTTGCAGAATCCCTGGAACGCAACGCTTACTCCTGCATAAGATTCAGGACTAGGTCAGGAAACTGTAAGGCAATAATTCAGAGAGAAGGAACATAAACGCTCGAAAGACAACCTGAGAGGGATGGCGTCATGGGAAATGTGCTGAAACCCATGAGAGATGCCGGCGCTACAGCAGAGGAAACAAGATCCGAAACCACCGTCGGCGGCGACGACGGCGGCGGTGGATCTTCGGCATCCCCCGCGTCGACGGAAACTTGCATCGGTGGGGAGCAGCAGTGCGCCGCCGCGACGGCCGGAGGAAGAAGAGAGAAGAGAAGGAAGTGGAGAAAGGGAGGCGGAACCCTAGCTTTTCGAAAAAAGAAGCGGAGAAAGAAGGGCGGAAGAGGAGGGAAAAGAAAACGCGTGAAGCCTAGAAACCTGCCTGAATGCTGCCTCACGACTGGAATGCTGCCAAAATCGTCGGTCAAAGCGGGGGCATGCAGTAGGAAGAAATCAACGCTGAGATGAAAATGGACGGTGTAGATAAGGTCCGCTCAGTAGCCACATACGAGAAAACCGCGTTCCTGTTCAGACCCTACCCATTTTGGACACCTCTGCAAATTTCGCCAGCGACCTTCTGCTATCAGAAGAACTCAAAAGTGCTTTAAGTCGGTGTGACTTCGAAAATTCAAATTCACCGCGGCCATGCTTATGATTGAATCAAAATAAGTGATAGAGTACTATTGATAGCCTAGAAGAAAGTGGATTGACAACCTGAAACCCTTTCGTTTTAGCTGGTCCTGACCAAGAAACCACCAGCTTTGCTTGGTGGGCTGGAATGCCAGACTTATAGCCCATGCCGGATTAATCGTATTTTGGGCTGGAGCAATGAAACTATTTGAAGTGGTTCATGTCGTACCAGAAAAGCCCAGCCTAAAAGTAAGTGGATTGACAACTAGAGGCCTAAAGGTTGCAAACTCAAGTTTCATGGTTGGGCTGGGCCTTGAAACATTTTCCCGCGCAGATTACACTCAGGTTACCCCGCTCGGTGCTCTAACCTTCAGAGAATCAGAGCTTAACCTACCAATATGTGGACTCTCGCCACAAAACAGAACCAGCCACAGATTTTGTACTCCCTTGTATGTTTGTTGTTGACGCTGCTCTGTTTAATTTGAACGAAGCAACGTGAACCGTACACATACAGAAACAGGGAATCCATGTAAAGTCAACTGCACATCTTCCCCTTTAATTTTGTCTTACAATTTGCATGTGTTGGAACTCCAAGAGAGCTTGAAATCTTCAATGAAAGGACACATCTTCATTTTCGCAACAAAACCCATGCATGGTTTTTTATTTTGCATTCCCTCCTCACTTTAGTTTTCTATATCTCCGTGTCCGCATCTAAACAGGTGGATACTTCTATAACTGCTTTAACATAACCCATGCATGTTTATTAATGGAAAAGTCCTTATTATTTTCTGGATCGACGCTACCCAACAAAATAATAGGAGCAATTTGCTTTGCGAGGAGATGACTTGCATTCCTTATTATTTGCTGGATAGAGGAGCAATTTGAACTCATAAGTTGAAATCGTGAATATAATGGAAGGACAGCTCTTCATTTTCGCAACAAAGTGCCCTCCTCAACCTTTATTTTTCTATATAGCTCCGTGTCATCAGCATCCAAACAGGTGGATATACTTCTAACTTCATTAACATAACACATGCATGTTTTATTATTGGAAAAGTCTTTATTATCTGCTTTGTGAGGAGACGACTTCTATTCCATCAATATATATCTCTTGCTGCCCTGCCATTCGCTATCCACCCGTCTGGTCCTGACAATATTGCCAAAGGCCTAGTAGTTAGTAGACGACCATGGCCGCGGCGCCGGACCAGCTGCATCAACCTGGTGTAAGCAGAGGAGGAGCCTCCGGTTCCTCACCTCCTGCCATCCGCGTCCTGGACACCGCCCTGGTGCACCCGGCCTATTCGTCAGGCGACGGCCTCGCCCCGCCGGAAGAGACATCCCTCCCGCTCACCTTCTTTGACATCTTCTGGCTCCACACTCCGCCCGTCCAGTGCCTACACTTCTACCGCCTCGCTCCCGACGCCGACGCCGTCCTCGCCAACCTCAGGGGTTCCCTCTCGCACGCCGTCCGCGCCTTCTACCCGCTCGCCGGCCGCCTCCGGCTCACCCCCGGCACGGCCAACCGCTAAGAGCTCCACTACAGCCCGGGCGACAGCGCCGGCGTCGCGTTCACCGTCGCAGAGTGCGACGACGACTTCGACATCCTCGCCGCCGACGAGCCCCGGGAGGCCGCCAGGCTCGCGCCCCTCTCTCCGCCGCTCCCGCACGGCGGCGGCGCCGTGCTCGCGCTGCAGGCGACACTGCTGCGCGGCGGCGGCCTCGCGCTCGGCGTCACCGTGCACCACGCCGCCTGCGACGGCGCTGCCGCCACGCACTTCCTGGGCGGCCGCCGCGCGCAGCAGAGACCGAACACCGCCGCCGCCGCCGCCCGTCATCGACCGGACCCTCATCTCCAACACGAGAGGCCTTTACGACGACTTCTGCCCGCCGGCGGCGCCGCCCGGCGACGAGGTGGGGTTCTCCACGATGCCCGACGACAAGCTCCTCGGCACGTTCACACTGTCCAGGGACCGCCTACAGCGCGTCAAGGACGCGGTGGCTGCTTCGGCAGCGACGCGCGGCGTGGCGCCGCCGCCCCGGTGCTCCACACTCGTCGCCGCCCTGGGCTTGGTCTGGTCGTGCTACCACCGAGCCAAACCGCGCGGCGCCGGCGTCGAGCGAGCCTGCTTGCTCCTCACCGTGGACCACCGGTCTCGGCTGAAGCCTCCACTCCCCAACGAGTATTTCGGCAATTGCGTGGGATCGGCGTTCGCGATCGCGCCCACGAGCGAGCTGGCGGAGGAGGCCGGCGCCGCCGGCGGGCTCCTAACCGCGTGCACGGCGATCGCCGTAGGAATCGAGGAAGCCGTGAGCGGCGTCGTGACCGAGACTATGGCCCGGTCCAAGGGGCGCTTCTTTGAGGTCTTCGCGACGATGGGCGTGCAGCCGGTGGCCGGGTCGCCGAGGTTCCGCGTCTACGAGCTGGACTTCGGGTTCGGGCGGCCGGCGAAGGTGCACATCGTGTCTGTGGCGAAGACCGGAGCCGTCGCGGCAGCGGAGAGCCGGGCTGGCGATGGCGGCTTGGAGGTGGGCGTGTCCTTGCTACCGGAGGGTATGGACGCGTTCCGGAAGTGCTTCGCTGATGCTGTCGCGCGTGGCTGGACATGGACGCCGAGGCTCAGTGAATTATCTGTGATAAATGGAACTCAGTGAGTTGTGTAATCCAATTACTACCACCGTTTCAATTCGACAATTGTAATTACAAAACTGCAAATTACGACCACAGTTTGCTTCTTCATGCCGATACGTTCATTACCTTCATAACCCTACAGTCCAGTTGGCATGCGTATAACAGTGACTCACCGTCCAGTTGGCCGTTGACTCCTTGAAAAAACGGCGGGACAAGTAAAATGGCTATTCATACAACTGGAAATCCAGAAACACCATTACTGGCGGAATACGCTCAGTGGTACAAGGCATGGCTTACTTATTGCTCAATTATATTCACGAAGACCCTTTTCTTATAAATTTCTGTGGATTCAACAATTAATCACCGCCCGCATGAGAGTACAAGTGTCAATATCTCTTTAGGTCCCTTGTTATGTTGCCCATCATTTTTTATATATGCTTTCGTTCTCAAATGTTGAGCCAAAGTTTCATCTTATATGCTCAACCTCACCAATAAATGAACCAGATTCTTGGCAACATTTTTTTTGACCATAATATACTGATCGAATTATCTTATTTCAATAGTTTCTTTCACCACTATTACCATATAGTACAGACCATGACATATAATTGTGAAAATTTGCTCTTATTTTTTTCAACTTGAAATTGTTCGATTCAATAATAATGTGTTATCAGCAATAGGGCCATGAGAAGGGTTGGGCATTCGGTCATACCCGATGTTTCGGTCCGGTTTTTTCGGTCTTTTGAAATTTCGGTTATCTAAAATTGCTACCCGAAATGACAATGAAAATTTAGGTACCCGACAACTTTAGGTACCTAAATTTCGGTTCGGTCTTTGGTTATACCCAAACTATCCAAATTTAGCACTAATATCCAGAAAAAAAATAAAATCAACTTAATAGTATCCAAAATACACTATGGAATCAACTTGATAATGAGCTACCATTATATCATATAAGAAACATGAATATGGTACTATGATAAATGAGTAACAAATGATGCTATGTGACCATGTCATGAGTATATGTGCTAAATTCTACACATACCCTACTAATTCGGGTATTTTGGGTAGTTCGGGTAACCAAGGGTACTACCCGAATTTGAACAATAAAATTCGGTCATCTAAGACTAGTACCCAAACAATTACCCGAAGACCGGAATTTTGGTTTTTTCGGTCTCGGTCTCGGTTTTTTCGGTTTCGGTGTTTGGGTATCGGTTTTTATGCCCACCCCTAGCCATGAGGTGTGGCAATGCCACGCAATCTTTCTGGTTTTATTTTTCTATAGCTCCGTGGGATCTAAATAGGTGGATACTTCATGTGGCTATAATAACTTCATTAACGTATCGGCAACTGCGTGGATACTTCATGCTGCATACGTACAGTTTGATGCTGCCTCGAAGGAAACAAATTAGGAGTTGCGGAAAGAAGTTTTCCATGTGTAGTGAAGGGCTGAAGGAATCTGCGCTTATACCGTACTCCTAACTAAAAAATGTAGAAAAAGGTGTGCTATTGACATTAGATGGTTGAGTTGATGCGAGTTGATGTGTGTTAAGCAATTCAGTCATTGTGTTATCTATGTTTATTTGCAAAGGTGTGTCATTTTTATTTGTGGTTGCTCATTACAGTGTCTTGCTAGCCTTAATTATACTTGGAAGAATGGGAATATGAGAATTACATACAACCAGATTTATTATTCTGTGGCCTATAACTCCAGTTTACAAGAAAAAAAAAGATACGAAAGAGATCACGAACTAGTAGCTAGAGATCGATCTGTTGAAACACACAGCTAATTCCACTACTAATCCACGCAACGGGGCAGCGCGTGCCGGCAGAGAGGGCACATGTTGCTCTGCCCCAGCCACACGTTGATGCACTGCGTATGGAACGCGTGCGAGCACGGCATCACACTGAGCTCTTGGCCCTCCTCGAACTCCTCGTCCAAGCAGATAGCGCACCCTCCGAGGTCATCATCTTCTCCAGCGTGGAATGTCCGCTTCTCCAGGCCAGCCACAGCGGCGGCGGACGCCGGGACGGCTCCGAAGCCGCCGTTCCGGTACGACGGCAAGTCATCAAACCCGACGCCGTCGTCCCGGTCCGACGGGAACAACACATCAAACCCGCCGTTCCGGAACATGTCAACCATCAGCGCGAGCTCAAACTGGTCGCGCGCGGTCACGATCACGATGATCCCGGCCGGAGCAGGCTCTTCCGGCACCTGATGGTCATCGTCCGCGCCTGCGTCTTCTTCTTCTTCGTCTTCGTGTTCATCTTGAGCTTGTCCAGCCGCGTCGAGCGCCGCCGTGGCGGTCTGGTTGCTGTACTCGTGGAGGCGAGAGAACCCGGGCAGCTGGCCAGACTCCAAGGCATGAACCACGAGCTCACGGGACTCCCGATCGTTGTACCCGTCGAGGTCGGCGATTCGGTGGATCAGTGCGCCGAGCTGGGCAACATACTCAACCAACGGGCTCTCCATGCTGCCGTTGTGGGGCACTGCTTCTTCGTAGTCTCCTGGCCGCACGGCTTCGTGCTCTGCGGAGTACTCTTCCTGCTCTGAAGGAAACAGATCCGGACCGTGTTCAACGACGACAGCGGCATGATCGTGCGTCGCCGTGCCGTCGACCGCGGTTGCGGCGGCCACGGCGCTGTGTTCTGCGATCTCGTGGTTGACCGGAGGGAAGAAACCCGATGGCTCTGCCTCACGCATGGCCTGAAACGTCACCGAACGGATCTGCGGGCCGTCACAACAATCCGGCGGCGGAGGCGTGTCGTGGTTCCGCGCTTCGTCCAAAACCGGCGTCGAATCGTCTCGGTCTGTGAACTGGCTCTGTTCCGGCATTGACGGGTGTTGTTGAGCGCCGGCGGCAGCGCACGCTGCCGCCGTGCTTTTCTCGGTCGAGGCTGCCTGGGCATGCTCCGTCATCTCGTCGGTCATCGCTGAAGAGACGCCCGGCCGGCGGTGTCGTCGGGTGGGGTGGATGGACAGATGTGTTGAGGTAAGCTATTAGCCCCGGCGTTGGAGGAGGAACATATATATCGGCGTGTCAGTCCGAGTTACACGGTTCCGGAGGAGAAAACTGATTTCGAGTCGGACGACTCGTTCAGCGCCGCAAGAAACAGATTAGCGTGGAACCGCCGTCGCTGAGGAGAAAACAGCTGCTTTGCGGACCCTCTCTCCATTGCTGCCGCGTGAAGCCATCCTACGCCTGTACGTAGTAGCTCGGCTCCTCTACGGCCTCGCGGGCGTTGCAAGCACATGGCTCCCAGCGGGCGACGGCCACTCCCTCGCGGCAGCTCGCCTCGCCCTCGTTCGTTTCTCCCTCTGCTGCCGCCGCCGGTCGGTCTTTTGCTTTCTTTCGTTGGCTGACGTTGGGGAATGGACCGCCTCGCCTGCAGCTCGCGTAGACTCCGTTCGCATCCAAGATTTCTCAACAGCAAACCCCCGTCCTTGTAAAATGAAAATCTGGATGCGATGCCGTGTATAATTGCTTGATAGAAATTCACAGAGCGTGCTTAAAAAGATTGTCAAACATACAAATCGAATTGGACTAGAAGTACATTTAAACGGGAACAATCCCCCCGCGCCTGCTACCGCGTCGACCTCATCGTCCCCGTGACCGGCAGCTACACTTTCCTCTTGCTCGACGGCTATGTGAGCTTTTTTTTTTTTTGCTCTTATTTTATTCAACTTGTTCAATTCTGTAATAACTAGTATAGCGGCCCGCGCATTTGCGCGGCTAGTGTTATATTGTATTAAATATCTCATGAATCAATTATCGTCTTACAGTTTTTTATTTTATCACTATGATCTAGTTAGTTATTTTAATCATAATATTGTGTAATTTTTAGTTAACGTATATGTATCTCGGATTATTTTTTCTAATCTCAAAAGTGGGTACTTTGTTTTTAAACCACGTACTCTAATATCTGGTTATATATGTATGTCAGAATAGAGGGCATTTTGAAATAATGTTTTCATAATGGCAGTGGCATGCACTTTTTTTTTCTCTGATTAATATGGTAATTTCTAACTTTAACAACAAACATGGAGTCTCATTTTTTTGTTCATTTTTTGCTATATTTTAATGCAATAATGGTGGATAATTTTTAAAACATATGCATGGTATTTTGAACTAATTTTTATTAATGCAGAGGTGGGTAATTTTAATGATGGCACTGGTATAATATCGTGGCTCGCATTTGTGCGGCAAGAACTGATGTAGAACAAATACATGTACCTTCATAATAACAATAAAGTAGACATGGAAAACCTTGTATTAATATCTTATAGTGCCAATTCGTGAGATATATCATGATGAAGTTTAAAATAGAAAAAACAATACTAAATATCAAGCCATAGATAATATTAGAGATAAAAGTAAAACTTTTGAGAGCTTGATCTTAATATTTTAAATGATATTTGATAGTCTAAATTTCAAAATATATATTGGAACTATGTCCATACTAATTTGTATTTGTGACAAAAGAAAGTAAATATTTTAATTTTCTTCCACTACTCCTATAAAAAGTGTTATATTAAGCCATATATTTTCCATCCTCCTTCATGAAGAGTATTGATTCGAAACTAACATAAACTTATTTTAAACATTAAATTAGCAAGGGAAATAAGGTATACCCTCGAATGCTGCAAGGCTGTATTATGGTAATCTCTGACTGACCGGCATGAATACTTCACGGTAACTCTGACTGATCGATGTGCTCCAATATTGATTGTTTTTTGCTGAGCTTTTCGTCGGAATACTTCATGGCTGCCGCAGCTCGGAGCTGTTCATATGGTTAACATTGATACATGCAGTTCGAATCCATACATGGAGTAGCTTGCAGTTCCAGCCATTCATGAATACGTGTGATGAGAGTAGTTTCTCGATAGAGCATCGTTCCCATCAGACATCATTGCGCTAATACTATCCTTGACGACGATATCCATACCATTCGAATATTAGTCCTCCATGGTCAGCATCGTCGCAGCTTGAGGCAGATCTCGCCATCAGAAAATCCGTTTGAATATTATTGCCTCGATGGCCGCCTCCCGGCCCTCACTGCGATTGTCCCGCCGTATATTATACTGTGATGCGTCGTGGTGTCTCTGAATACACGTTGGCTTCTACGAAACACCACTTGCACTCTAGCAGGCTACCGATCGCATCGCCGCGTGTGCACGTCTGCAAGCCGAATTGAGTCGGTTGCTCCAACATCGGGGTTCGTGGTGACGGCCTTTTCTCTCTATAGGTCTCCTTCCGAGCTGCCATTAAGTTCATGCCATTATTTAGTTTCACGATGATCGGAGCTGCGTAGCAGATTTGCCATGGCAATGCTATCCGCTCTTCTATGCCTCTTCCAATTGATCTATGTCGTTGTTATCACCATGCCTGTTCGCCGCCCTCTTCATGAGTATATATGATTATTTTTCTGACCGGACTCTTAACATGAAAATTCAGAAAAACGGAATCGACCTAAGTCCCCCAGCAACTAATGTAATGTCACGTGCAATGTAATTTTCCAATTATTCTAATTGGCATACCGAAGCTTTCCAAGTGGATCATGATGTGTGCGTTCTAATAAACTGGTATAGGGGTAATTTGGACTAATTGTTTTATAATGGCAGTGGTGGGTAATTTTCTCTTCTTATTTTCTCCGATTAACGTCGGAATTTCTAGCATTTTAGAGCGAACGTGGTGGCTCCGTTTCGTGGTCAATTATATATATAACAGATAGATGTATTATTAGTAATTCAACTTGAGATTGTTTAACCATGAGAAGATAGCATATTGAGTTGCATGCACTAATCAACTCACCAAAAGGCTAAACTGATGGAAAAAGGTAAGCAATTCACTTATACTCTAACAGTATTGCTTGTTTCTCAGCAGTGCACTGATGCTAAAGGCATTTAAGGTGCATGTGCACCATAATTTTATTAAACTTATTTCAACAGAACTTGAAAAAAAACTACGGGGAACTTTTTATTAAAAAAAGTAAACATGTGGTCAGCATGTATTTTTTTTAGCCACGGCACGCACCATAGTCAGTGTTATTATTTTTTTCATAAAGCGTAATAGTTTCCGTGCTGAAGGAATGCAGAGTAGAACCTCTTACAAGAAGCAATTTGTGAATCGGAACAATAACTCATAAATATGAGTAGCTCCCTGTCAACATTTCTATAAATTTACTTCAACATTTTAGGATACGAAAATCAACAGTTTTTGAAGTGCGGGCACACCGTCTTTAAAGAAAAATTCAAAGTGTAATCTTTAAATGAAACTGTGCATAATATTAATTGTGTTATAATATCAAACATTGAGGGGGGGGGGGGGGGGGGGGGGGGGGGGGGGGGGGGGGGGGGGGGGGGGGGGGGGGGGGGGGGGGGGGGGGGGGGGGGCATGTGTCCACACGTATTGTGGCACTAATGGTTTGGCCATGTATGTCGGATGGTGGTGCGCCCATAGTATTGGGTCATCACTTGATTCACGCCTCATGTATTGAAGTACCAAAATGCCCTCCTGCATTTTTGCTCGCTTAATGGTAGAAGGTTCCGGCTCGTCCGCTCATACTGTAAGATGCTTAGACTTTGTTTGGATCCTCTAGCAAGTTAAAATTAGCTAACTAAACATTTAGCTAGCTAATGGTTAGCCCGCTAATTTTTAGCGTGTATGTTTGGATCCTTGACTATTG
Source organism: Eragrostis curvula (assembly GCA_007726485.1). Classification (NCBI taxonomy): domain Eukaryota; kingdom Viridiplantae; phylum Streptophyta; class Magnoliopsida; order Poales; family Poaceae; genus Eragrostis; species Eragrostis curvula. The sequence goes on along the minus strand of CM017440.1, from coordinate 49,133,038 downwards.
TCTCTAGTGTTTTGACACATTTTTCTTTTTTTGTCTTTTCTATATGTTTAGTCTAGTTTAGTAAGGTTGGTGGCTAGGAGCTAAAAGTTTAGAAGGTGGACTGGCTAAAAGTTTAATCACTTTTAGTCGCTATGTTTGGTCCAAATTGACTAAAATTATTTAGCTAAAAGTTTGGGAGCTAGGTGGATCCAAACAGGGAATTAGCCAAGTGGTATAGATAGTATCTTTTTTATACAACATTTCTAGAGAAGGAAATCAACACTTTTGAAACTATGTTGATTCAATATATAAAAATATTGATTCACTTCATTAGAAATGCTGAATTTTAAAATAGCTTAAAAATAACAAAAAAATTAACCACTTTATTCCCCCTATAATTGTTGATCCAAACGAAAAATGGATTTATGAGTTAGGAGCAAAATGCATTAAAGTTAACCACTTTATTCCCCTTATAATCAACATCCACGTACGTGTGGCAGTATCTGTTCCTTCCTCATTTTCCCATCGCGCAAATCACATGGTGGTTCATGCATGTTTTATTATCCTTTTCTAAAAAAATGTTTATTATTGGAAAAGTCCTTATTATTTGCTGCATCGACGCTACCTAACCAAAATAAGAGCAATTTGATTTGCGGGGAATATATATCTCTTGCTCCCACGCCGGCCGCGATCCACCCGTCTGGTCCTGACATTGACAAATGATTTTGCTATATCACACTTGGGTGTTTTAGAGCCACCCAACACTCGAAATTTTGTGCTGGGTTAGTGCTGGGTTAGAGGCTGGGGCTGGAGGGCTCACCAGAATTGTCGGACTTAGAAGGAGGGGCTGGGGGAGAAAGGTCGGCCCGGCGGTGGTGGCGGGAGAGACGGCGGAGGCGGAGGCGGCGGGGGCGCCGCCGGAGCCGGCGGCGGGAGATGGCGGTTGGTGCGGGGGCGAGGAAGACAACGGCGGTGGTGGAGGCCGCAGGGGAGGGGGTAGGAAGGGGCCGGCCTCGGTAGGCTAGGGTTTTGCCGGAGCTCCGTGCCCTTTAAACCAAGTGACATAGTTTAGGGGGTGAAATGAAAAAAAAATAGTTTAGGGAGTTATGTAGACGTTGACTATACTTGAAGGGAGTAATTTTGACTTTTCTCTTTAATATATGTCGTTTTGGACAGCTAATCTAGTTGGTGGGGGTAGTTACAGATGCCTTTTAACATAAATACAAGAGAACAGCTACAAGTTTGCCTAACATAGTACACATGCCTGTTTTATTATTTGCATGCCCTCCTTCCTCATTTTATTTTTCTATAACTCCGCATCTAAATACGCCGATACTTGATGCGTCTATAGTAACTTCATTAACATAACGACCCACGCCCTCCTCATTTCTTTTTTCTATAGCTATGTGTCGAGGTCATCTAAGTAGTCTGTATGCCATTTCGTGCGACTCCCTCACTTATCCACGGAGAAGGTCGAGGCTACCCAACCAAATAAGAGCAATTTGGTTGCGAGGAGAGAGGACTTGCATCGATATCACTTGCTGCGCCGCGCCCGCGGCGTTTGCACCCGGCCCTGCAAAAACGGCCTATTGCCGCATGTACTTGCTCAGCATGCACTATCCAGACCGTTCATCTGCCCACAATGACCGTCCATTTTTGCCTCGCACGCAGGCAACGCTTTAGCCCTCCTTCTCATATTCCCTGGACCCCACATAGAATCTGCCTAACATTGGTCAGTTTCTCCGCATCCAACTTTCCTTCATGAAATTGGTGCCCTTCTTCCACCTTACGTTTTTTTTCCTTTTAGTCGCCTGTTTGTTTGCTTTTGATTTTGCCTGCCGCATGAAAAATCTAGTGCTGCCGTCTCCCCTCACGGGCACTTAGATCTTGTTCGCTCGGTTTCTTCTTTATTTCAGATCGATTTGTTTCTAACACTGCCACCCGCCCTCGCGGATTCACCGAATTCCAACTTCAGTTCTCCCGGTTAAAGGATTTGTAGAAGCTAGAAGAGTACGTAGCTGACCATGGCCGCGGCGCCAGAGCAGCTGCATCAACCTGGTGTAGGCGGAGCAGCAGCAACAGCCTCCTCTGTTTTCTCATCACCTCCAGCCGTCCGCGTCCTCGACACAGCTCTTGTGCACCCCTCGTCCGGCCCTGCCATGCCGGAAGAGACCTCCCTCCCGCTCACCTTCTTCGACGTCTCCTGGGTCCCCGCCCCGCCTGTCCAGCGCGTCTTCTTCTACCGCCTCGCGCCCGACGCCGACGCCGACGCCGTCCTCGCCAACCTCAGGGCCGCCCTGTCGCACGCCGTCCGCGCGTTCTTCCCGCTCGCCGGCCGCCTCCGGCTCACCCCTGGCACGACCAACCGGTACGAGCTCCACTACAGCCCGGACGACGCCGTCGCCTTCACCGTCGCAGAGTGCGACGACGACTTCGACAGCCTCGCCGCCGACGAGCCCAGGGAGGTAGCCAAGCTCGCGCCGCTGGCGCCGCCGCTCCCGGACGGCGGCGCCGTGCTCGCGCTGCAGGCGACGCTGCTGCCCGCGCGCGAGGGGCACGGCCTCGCGCTCGGCGTCACAGTACACCACGCCGCCTGCGACGGCGCCGCGTCCACGCACTTCCTGCGCAGCTGGGCGGCCGCCGCCTGCAGAACTGCTCCGCCGCCGCCGCCGCCCGTGATCAACCGGAACCTCGTCTCCGACCCGAGAGGCCTGTACGACATCTTCTGCCCGGCGACGGGAAAGACGGCCGAAGACATGGGCTTCGTCGCAATACCCGACGACCAGCTCCTCGCCACGTTCACTCTGTCCAGGGCCCACCTGCAGCGTGTTAAGGACGCGGTGGCCGCGGCGGCGGCGACGCAGGGCGGCGCGCCGCCGCCCCGGTGCACCTCGCTGGTCGCCTCCCTGGGCTTCGTGTGGTCGTGCTACCAGAGAGCCAAACCGCGCGGCGGCTGCGGCGAGCCCGACCGAAGCTGCCTGCTCTTCTCCGTGGACCACCGGTCTCGGTTGAAGCCGCCGCTCCCCCAAGAGTATTTCGGCAACTGCGTTGCATCGGCGTTCGCGATCGCGTCGAGCAGTGAGCTGGCGGAGGCCGGCGCCGGCGGGCTTCTGACCGCGTGCACGGCGATCGCCGCCGGGATCGAGGACGCGGTGAGCGGCGTCGCGACGGAGACCATGGGCGAGAGGCAGGGGCGCTTCAATGAAGTCGCCGCGATGGTGGGCGTGCTGCCGGTGGCCGGGTCGCCGAGGTTCCGCGTCTACGACCTGGACATGGGGTTCGGGCGGCCGGCGAAGGTGGACGTCGTGTCCGCGGCGAAGACCGGCGCCGTCGCCGTGGCGGAGAGCCGGGCCGGTGACGGTGGCATGGAGGTGGGCGTGTCGTTGACGCCGGATGGCATGGACGCGTTCCGCAAGTGCTTTGCCGGCGCTCTTGCGGCGCTGGACATGGAGGCGAAACGTTAAAACTTGAAGACTACTGTTCGTTTCCTTTAGTCCTAAAGTTTAGTCCAAAGAATCTTGTTATTTATGAGTATTAAATAAAGTTTAATTACAAAACCTTTTTACAGATGGGTGCTAATTTACGAGACGAATCTAACGAGTCTAATTAAGCTATGTTTTACTACAGTGATGCTACAGTAACCATCGTCTAATCACAGCTTAATTACCCTCATTAGATTCGTCTCGCAAAATAGCCCAGGTTCCTGCAAAAAGTTTTATAATTACATTTTATTTAATACCTTTAAATAGCAAAAACTTTGAACAAAACTTTAGTCCTAAACGAAACGAACATACCACGTACGAGCCAGGCGTGCCATCTCTTGAATATTGTTACTGTGCGATTTCTAGTACAAGTCCGGTAGCATGTTTGGTGAGTCGAATAAGGAGAGTGTGGTCTGTATGGCTCAACTACAAGGGCGCGCGGTAGACACAATAGGTGGTGTCGTGATCTGCAATTGTCAGTGTTGTCAACTTTGTTTAATCAATTCATGGCTGGATTAGAAATTTAGAATGCGATGTGTTCAATTGGAATATTGTGAGAGGGCTGAATACACGCTGCAGCTCGGCATAAGGTGGTAAAGGACTTTGTGTTGGACAACAAGTGGTGTCTTGTGGCATAGTGTTCGACAACCTGCAAGGGCAGAGGTTTTTTTTTTTTTTTTTTTTTTTTTTGATAATTGCAAGGGCAGAGTTGGGCTTCTCGACACTCATCGAAACTTTGCGATCCGCAGCGCCTACAAGGGCGAGCTGGACTAGAGTTCTAAATGATATCCATGCAGCCAGTGCTTTGATCCCGGACTGCACCTTTGAGAGAAAGTCAAAAGAGAGGCCAATCGGCGCATAATCTTAGCACAGCAAGCCATTAGGAGAAAGGAGTTTGTAGTCAAACATTTTGATTTCCCTTTGTGTATTAAATCTCTAGTAGAGTCGGAGGTGGTGTTGGATGACGGGGCGCACCAAGGCGTAGTCGAGGACGCGGATGGCATGATGAGGAGTTGATGATGCAGCAGAGGCTGTTCTTCCTCCAGCTCCAGCTCGTCGCTGCAGCAGCTTCTCAGACGGGACCATGGTCATCTATCTACAACTAAGCCTTCGGCAATGTCAGGGCGTTGCCGCAAGAGATATAATATATTGATGATGGAATTAATTGCAGTCCTCTCCTGGCAAACAATTGCTCATATTTGGTTGGATGAGTGAGTGGCACAAATGTCATGCCTATTTAGGCTCTGTTTGGATCCCCTAGCCAGATAAATACATTAGACGCATGAATATCTTTTTCTTTCTAAAACACACTTTGTGCGTATTTCATTAAAAGAGAAGAAAAAATAGATGACCCTCGCCATGGAGCTTCACTACGGGAACCTGTTTTTTGCCGAGGGGACCAGTCTTTGCCAAGAGCATTCTTTCGGGCACTCGACAAACACGGAGTTTGCCGAGAGCCACTCTCGGCAAAGGCTAGGCACTCGGCGATATCTTCTTTGTCGTGAGCCAACCCACGGCAAAAATAAACCCTCGGCAAAAAAAAGTTGTTTGCCGAGAGCCAGGGACAGGACACTCGGCAAAAAAGGAAAAGGCTCTCGGCAAAAACTAACCTCTCAGCAATATTTGACGGACGTACGAGATTCGGGACGGCGTCAGGGATGTGAGCCCTGGGTCCCGAGTTTGCCGAGAGCCTACGAGGTACACTCAGCAAAAAAAAATCTTTTTGCCGAATGCTTGTGTCGCAGCTCTCGGCAAAGCGGGCACTAGGTAAAAAAATTGCCTTTTGCCGAGAGCCGCTCTCGGCAAACTATATTTTGCCTAGAGCGGCTCTCGGCAAAACAATTTTCAATCAATTTTTTCATGCACTATATTAGTTCAAATCAAAAAGCTGTAAACTACAAAGTTATATAAAATCTCGAGATCTACACTTTCTATTTTGGTCATTTGTTCATTCGACAAAGCCACAGTAAAATTGGTCACAAACTCTAAATGTCCCGTTTAGTTTCTAGAAACACGAAGAGGCATATTTAAATTTTGTGAACAATGTTAGTGCCATTTTGTCGGATTGAAAAAAGACCAAAATAAAAGTGTTAGATCTTCATAAGTTACACAACTTTGCTGTTGAACACTTTTTAATTTGAATAAATTATGTGAACGAAAAGTACGTTGTATTTCTCAAATTTGAAATTTTGAATTTTTCAAACGACCTCGGATAGAGAAATAGTACAAATAAAAGTTGTAGCTCTCGACAAGTTAAAAACTTTTTAGTTGACAACCTTTTTATTTTAAATCAAATTGTCAATGATAAATACGTTTAAATTTCTCAAATTTGAAAATTTGAATTTTGAAAACGATATCGGATGGAGAATTTGTAAAAATAAAAGTGGCAGATATCGAAAAGTTATGGAACTTTGTAGTTGAACATTTTTAAATTTGAAATCAAAATGTGAACGGAAAGTACATTTGAAATAAAAGTTAAAAAAAAGAAAATTTTTTATTTGCCGAGCGCCGCTCTTCGGGCTCTCGGCAAAGAATAATTATTTTTTAAAAAAAAAATTTCTTTGCCAAGAGCCACGCCGCGGGCGCTCGGCAAAGAATAATTAATTTTTTAAAAAAAAAATTCTTTGCCAAGAGCCACGCCGCGGGCGCTCGGCAAAGTTACTGTTTATGACTTGGTCGCGGGCGCGTCTTCTTCCTCTCTCTTCTTTATTTCTTCTTCACCGCATCTCGCCGCCGCGCGCCTCCACCGTCCTCCGCGCCTTGCCCGCCGCCGTGCGCCTCCACTGCCGCCGCGCACCTCCACTGTCGCCGCGCGCCTCCACCGCGACCCGCTGCCGCCCCCGACCCCTCCAGCACAGGCCCCGACGACTCCCCTCCCGCCCCGGTCCCGGACCCGACGTGCCGGCGTCGACGACCCCCCTCCCCCGACGACCCCCCTCCCGCGACAACCTCCCTCCTCCGACGACCCCCCCTCCCGCGTCGACCCCCCACCCCCGGCCCTGACAACCCTTCTCCCCCGACGACTCGGCGCGGCGACGCCTCCACCAGATCTCACCGCCGCCAGCTGCCCCTCCCTCGGCCTGCGGCCCCACCCCTCCACCGGATCCCTCCCTCGGCCCGCGGCCCCGCCCCTCCGCCGCCGACGCCAGCTGGGGAGATCGACGCCCGGCCATCCCCCACCAATTAGGTGAGCTTTTTTTCTTCTTCTGTTTTTTGAAATGAAATTGCAGAGATGGAAATGAAATTAGTGAATGTAAATGGATAAAATGAAATTAGAGAATTGTAAAAATAAAATTGTGAAATTGTTTGTAAATGAAATTTCTTGGAAATATGCAAATATGAATTGCTAGGTCAATCGTGAAATGCTTGGAAATGAAATTGTGGCTGGATTGAAATTTAAATATAGTTATGAAATGCAATTGAAATTTGATGTTAGATGTTAGCTATGGAATGCAATTGGAGGTGAAATTGAAAATGAAATTGGACCAAGTGATGTGGATGTTTGAATTTGACCAAGTGGTTGCGCCATCGTGCCGTTGTTTCAATTGGATGTGGTTGCCGGCCATCGTGCCATTGATTTCTTGCAGGTTTTGGGAACCTCACCGTGCAGGGGAGGTTCTATCGAAATTATGAATTGACGCTTTTATGTTCCGTTCTTTGCAGGAGAAGGTTGTGCACCGTCTTCCACTCGGCACTTTGCAGACAACAAGGTGAGACATAAAAGCCCTGACGTCAGCACTCGGCAAAGGGTAAAGGGTTTGCCGAGTGCTGACGTCAGGGCACTCGGCAAACCAGGCTGACGGCCATTTGGGCCGTCAGCCCACCTTTATTTTGCCGAGAGCTAAGGTGGCACTCGGCAACCGACATTTGGCTCTCGGCAAACCCCTCTTTGCCGACCAAAATTTGCCGAGAGGGCAAACCCTTTGCCGAGAGGGAAAGGGATTTTGCCGAGTGCTCCTTACACTCGGCAAACCCCCTGTTTCCCGTAGTGCTTATTGCCCCCAGGCTCGCTTTCCACTCGAGTGGAGCAGCGTCAACAATGTGTAAAAAGTCAATTGCACATCTTCCTCTAATATTGAAATTTGAATGTTTTAATCCATAGAGAGCTTGAAATCCTCAGTTGAAAGGACACCTCTTCTTTCTTACAACAAATCTTCAGCTTACCTCCAAAGTAGGCTGCTTTTTTTTAATCAAAAGTCTAATGACTGATTATGTGAGATCCCCCAATGTATAAATTTGAATGCTATGGCACTAATTTATTTAAGTACAAATTTCTGGTATGTCGATCATCATTAACTGGAACCCCATGATCAGTTCAATTATGACACCTAAGTCAAGTCTATATTAGTCCACACGGATGAACAGTAATGTTCGTATACCAAGTACAAACTATATATACAAGAATTTTGTTGCATCATCTATTCAGAAAGTTTATATATAATCACCCAAAAAAGGAAAGGGGGAAAACAAAAAGAAGAGGACCGTTGGCAACATATGCAAATAACAGTATGCGTACAGTCACTCAATATAGTTTTATGCTAAACAAGCTCAATATTATTTTTATCGATGATTACAAATCACATGGTTATTTCTTGTGATTCACATTAAAGCAAAAGTTACATAATTTTTTAAAATATTTTTCAAACACTTAAGTAAATCAGGGTTTAGGTTTTTTGTTTTGAAAATGTTTTGTGTTTCCGGTAGTGGAAAAAAAACTTAGTAAAGAAAATTGAAAGTTATGAGGATTTAGCACAGTCGTAAAACCTTACATGAAAACAAGCGTTTGTCACAAAATAGCTATGGCATAATAGTGACGATTTCTGCCTTGTTTTTATGACGCACATCTAATTTTCGTCACTAAACTCATTTGACCCTTATGAATCGTCATAAACAGGTTTTCTTTGTGACGTTTTGATCAATCGTCACTACATAATCGTCATAGAAGGCTAGATTTCTTGTAGTGAGAATCAACCTTTGGGGACCCTCATACAAGCTGTCTCGGGCAGCTTCAGAACCTGATACACGTCGCCGCAACTGCACGCATCCTCAGGAGACCAGTATTGGGATTGAATGAACTGAGAAACGAAGGCGTGGAGTGCAAAGAGAAAAACGGACCGTAATACCCTCTGGAAGTTTTTTGCAGGCTACTTTTAGGAGAGCATATTGGCTGCGATATTGGGCGCTATTGCAGCCGGAGGAGACAAGGGAGAACATCCGTTCCCTGAGTGCAAAGGTCGCTGCATTGGAGCTATTTGCTAGTCATGGATGGAGATTCCATAATAGACTTTGTCCTCTTTTATTTATTTTCTACTCTCTTGATATTCAGTCGGATGACTGAACGTTTGTAATAAAAAAAAACCCGGGCTGCGTGCTATGCAGAGGCCGTAGACTTTGGTTTCCATTATCTAACACGGTGACGAACACGGTGACGTTCCCTGCCGGCGGCAATGTCATGGACAACGTCGGGAGTGGCCGAGGCCGACTGTGATGAGGTTGGCAAGGCAGTGCATCTATGGCCTCGGACCTCAGTGAGATTGATGGCTACCTTGACAAGGTTCTTGCTTCTACCCATCTATTTTCTTTCTTTCTAAAAACATAAATCTAATACATAATACACCCTCCGCTCTCTCCAGTTCTTGACGCTTCCAACCAGAGGAATGACCTGAAAATGAACTAGGATGTCTTGTCAAAATTTCAGGAATTGGAGAACGGTCGAATTAATTTTTATTGACATTTCTCAAAAACAGGGCCTCATTTTAGATCTCATACAGGGGCCTAAAATTCTCAGGTACGACCCTGACTGGAGAAGAAAGAAAGAAATGGACTTGGGGAGAGATAGGAGCTGTGTATTTGAGCTCTTGCATTTCAACAAACTTCTGGAAAGCAACGACTGCATGCAGGGGGTACCACGGGTGGCGATAGCTCCGGCTCACCTAATGTTTCATGGAGAATTAGGAGCACGGACACGCCGTCATTGACGGAAAGAGAGGCAGGTGTTCTGGCGTTTCATTGAAGGAGTAGAGAAAAAAACAGAGCAAATACAAAATTAAAGGACGTTCTTACAGTTGTGGCTGGCAGCTTATACTGCCACAATGAACGAAATCAATAGATTTAATAAGGAAAAGAAACGGAAAGACAGCCCAAGCTGTGCGAAAACAGAAACCAAAATGACGATTACAGGATTACTCAACTTAAACAACAACGAAGAAGATGCATCCGGCCATGGAATGGAAACTATATATATCTGTCCCGCCCGCCCGTTTCCTTTCCATCCGGCCTTAGACATTGCCGGAGGCGTATACGTTGGTGACTAGTAGCTATAGGTTACTGACCATGGCCGCCGTCGCGTCGGAGAAGATGCATGAACCAGCTGGTGTAGGCGAAGCAGTAGCCTTCTCCGCTTCGTCATCCCCACCTGCAGCTGCCATCCGCATCGTCGACACCTTCCGGGTGCACCCCTCTCCTCCCACGCCGGAAGAGACATCTCTCCCGCTCACCTTCCTCGACGTCTTCTGGGTCCCCAAACCGCCACTGCAGCTCATCCTCTTCTACCGCCTCGTCCCTGGCGTGGACTGGGACACCGTCGTCGCCAAACTCAGAGATTCCCTGTCGCACGCCGTCCGGGCCTTCTTCCCGCTCGCCGGCCGCCTCCGCCTCACCCCCGGCAGCACGGCCGACCGGTACGAGCTATACTACCGCTCGGGCGACGCCGTCGCCTTCACCGTCGCTGGGTGCGAGGACGACTTCGACAGCCTCGCCGCCTACGAGCCCCGGGAAGTTACTAAGATTGCGCCTCTGGCGCCGCCGCTCCCTGACGGCGGCGCCGTGCTAGCGCTGCAGGCCACGTTGCTTCCCGCGCGCGGGGGACTCGGCCTCGCGCTCGGCTTCACCGTGCACCACGCCGCCTGCGACGGCGCCGCCGCCACGCACTTCCTGCACACTTGGGCGGCCGCCGCCTGCAGCGCGGCCGCCCGATCGCCGCCAGTGATCGACCGGACCCTCATCTCCGTCCCGAGAGGCCTTTACAACGTCCTCAGCGCAGCGGCGGAGGGGAAGGTGCTCGTCAAGATGCCCGACGACCAGCTCCTCGCCACGTTCACTCTGTCCAGGGCCAACCTGCAGCGTGTTAAGGACGTCGTGGCCGCGTCGACCCGGTGCACCTCGCTGGTCGCCGCCTTGGGCTTCGTGTGGTCGTGCTACCAGCGAGCCAAACAGGGCGACGGTGGCCGAAGCAGCTTCTTGGCGCTCCCCGTGGACCACCGGTCACGGATGAGGCCTCCGCTCCCGGCCGAGTATTTCGGCAACTGCGTGGGGTTCGCGCTCGCGATCGCGTCCATTCGCGATCTGGCGGAGGCGTCCGTCTCCGGCCGGCTCCTGGCCGCGTGCACGGCGATCGCCGCAGGAATTGAGGAAGCGGTGAGCGGCGTCGACACGGAGACCGCCATGGAACCGAGCAAGGATGATCAGGCGGACGCGATGAGGGGGTTGCTGACGGTGGCCGAGTCGCCGAGGTTCCGCATGTACGACCTCGACATGGGGTTCGGGCGGCCGGTGAAGGTGGACATCGTGTCCGCCGCGAAGACCGGCGTCTTCGCCTTGGCGGAGAGCCGGGCCGGCGATGGCGGCATCGAGGTCGGCGTGTCCTTGCCGCCCGAGGGCATGGACGCGTTCCGCAATTGCTTCGCTGATGCTGTCGCGAGGCTATAGTGCTATACCGTACCTCGTGCTGAAACTTTAAAACTACTATTATCTGTTGAATTCGTGCACGATGTTAGTGTGCAATTTGTATCAGTTTAATATAAGCTAGTCCCAGTTGTATTATGTCGTGAGTTCAATGAGGAGAGTATAGTCTGTATGGTTGAACTACACGGGCAGTAGCCAGAATACGTGTGGTGTCGTGATGCAATTGTCAGTGTTGTCAAATTTGTTTAACTAGCAAGGAGGCCCGCGCAATCTGCGAGGCTAGATTGAATTAATTGTCATTCAAGGCAAGGAAAGTCATAAATAGTCTTGTTAAATAAAACAAAAAATGCCACAATTTTGTTGAATTTATCCCATTGGATTATTAGAAAAAAAAATTAGCCCACAAACTTACAAATATTCGTCAATACTACTACCAAAAAAAATTTGTAGTCATACTTTAATAATCACTATAGTTCCAAACGGAAGAATCTATATTGTCCGTGTTTTGCTAGTTACAATTTTTTATTCTATGCGTGGCATTTCTTTTAATTCTGTACCATTGTATGTTCGTAAATTCCAACTGGTCATATTTTCTTCCAATTAACTTGGTAATTTTGTGACTTTGCGAGAAACTAATTTCGTACTCAATTATTTATCCTATGTGATATGGTTTTTATGTGCCCAATCGATTCTCTCTCTAGGGGTGAAAATGGTTGGATAATTAACCGATCCGCTCTGGTTTGAATCTCAATTTTAAAGTTTTGAGAAATCATTTTAGATATCCTAGCAGATTCAATCTGATCCGACCCTGCATGCGGATGACAATTAGGATATGGCATTACCAAAATCCAATAGATATAGATTACCCGAGATTAGAGCAACACTATAGGTACAACCCAAGCATCTAACGGCAAGTAGAAATTAGAAATCATTATGCAAACGGAAAAGCTATGCCCCTGACTCTAGTGGTATACCTGAGCGATCACGCAATTTTACTGTGAAATTTCTTCGTGCCTGGCCATGCCTGGCCCCACGTGATTGCAATCCTTGTTTTGTGATTGGTCGAAAGACATGGGTCGGACGCCAGTCAGACGTGTGAGTCGGACCTATAGCATCACTTTTTAGCAAATAAGGCACCAAACACGATGGATCACCTCAGTCGGAAAGGAGTCTACCACATGGGTTATTTCCCGAGATATTAAAGCGGGTTATCCAAAGCTTAAATTAGGATTATTGGACCATATTAATCTACTTTTATTTTGTTTTATGGGCTTTCATGATATTTTCAACTAAGAACTTTTAGTTTGGATGGTGTGATTTTTTTTGCTACTCTAATTTTGCTGCTAGCTATCTACATACTCTGATGAACTTTGATCAACATATAATTCTCTAGTGATAGCCATAGGGATGAAAGTGATTATCCGATCCATTTCGGTTTGAATCTGATTTTTTGAGGAGTTGGGGAAGCATTTTAGATATCCTAGCAGATATTCAAATCAGATTAAATGTAGATGGAGATTAGGATGGGATTAGCAGAATCCAATGGATATGCATTATTATCCGAACCTTAAAATAAAATTATCCATCCATATTAGTAAACTTTATTTTTTTAACATGTTTCCCTTGTTATTTTAAACTGAGAACTATTGTTTTGGATTGCTGCTAGCTACTCCTACTTGCTTTGATGAATTATTGATCAACATATACTTCGATAGACGTATTACATGCAACATTCAAAGTCCCTCTTCCGATTCGAACCAACCCCATTTTCAACATTCTAAAAAATATGTATCCTTACCTGTATGCGCATATTATCCGACCCGCTCTGAACCCAATGAAAATGGATTAGGATATGAGGAATGTGCTATCCGTTCTTTTCATCCCAAGATAGACGTATTACATCCTATTCAAAGTCCCGCTTCTGGTGCAAATCCGTCCCATTTCCGATAGAAAAAATTCAGTATCCATGATTTATTATCTAAAAAATACAGAAAAAATCACACAATCCCTTGCTTTGCATGATTGCATAGCATGAGCCATCCAATTATACAAATCCGAGGACACAATTCTCATGCATACAATCATCTCCAAATTTGCCACCTCCCTTGATAAAGCCCCATGCTCTACATGCGCCTAACGCAGGTGGAAGCCACCTTTGTTTCACCGAAGCAATAGACTGGTCTTGCACCACCGTGAGAAAAAGAAAAAGGCCCTAAACGCTTAATTGTTGGAACTGTGGATTCTCCTTGATCTACTATTCAAACTAAGAAAATCCTAAACTGTCTTTTCTTCTCCATCTTGGGCTGCCATCTAGGCTACCCGGCTTGCCAGACGTAGACACGACGAACCGTGCCTGATGCCACCACGTTGCAGCGCTGCTCTCTCACCATCCATCTATTGGTTCCTCACCGTCCCTCCCGCCGCACGTGACGATGTTGCATCAACCTGCTCCTCGTTATTAAACCAAGGTTGACTCCCAATTTTCCAAGCTCGACCAGCCCGCTGCGGAGGCAAATTCAAACAGGTCTCATCTTAGTTCACGGTTTGGTTCAATGCCAAACGTACAGAACCAAATCCAATCCAATGTTGTTTTCACCGTTGTCCTTGCTTTCGGCTGGAGATTAGTCTTCCCTTTGTCACCTAGATCCCTGTAGGTACCCAGTTTTTTTTCTTTTGGAGGAAACAGGTGTAGGTACCCAGATTGAAGCGTCCATCGTCAGAGAATCTGCCGGAACATGGGATTGACGTTTTATCGTAATTCATAGTTTGATCCACCGAGTCTACCTGCCCCCGACGAACGTGTCGTCATCCAATTAAACGGGGTGTTCGGCAGATATTTGGATCGGTACGAGCGCTTTGCTTATATGAAGATCAATCAAGAGAGACACGATTTATACTGGTTCGGGCCTCCCGAAAGATAATAACCCTACATCTAGTGTGTTCTTGTATTGCCGTGTCGGCGAGATGTGTAGTTGTGTGCCTTCGGTCCTCTAACCACCAGCCCCCTTCCCGTGGGGAAAGATGTTTACATTTATAGGTGGGTAAAACCTCTATGTTGCCTCCACACTACCAAAGGTGTGAAACCAAGAGATCACCACATGGTCTTTCAAAGCGCTTCCCAGCCAGCCAACATCCCCGCTAAGGTTTCCCTACTGCCAGTACCCCTGAAACAGTAGACCCCTCTTGCGCCTTGGCTAGAGTATCCCTCAATCACCTGAGTTTGGAAGTAACCCTTCCTCCCCCATTCCATGAACGCCGGCAAAACTGGGAAGACAGCATAATACTTGACCAAGTCTACCATAATCAACCCTGCGCTTTGCGCTGTTATCCTGGGTTGCCGCTCCACGAACCGGTCCTTAGCAAACTTGAGCAAGACTACCACACACCAAAGTCTCGTGCTAACCGCACCATCATCAACATACCACTTGCTCAAGTTACAGCATACCTAAGTTCCAGGTTGCTAAAAAGATTACCGGTCCATGGTGATTAAGTTGAAGTGAAACCATTAGTCAAGATTATTAGTCAAGTTCCAAGCCCAAGATTACAGCAAGCTAAGCAGGACCTACCCTTCCTCATTATTATTATCATCTACCAGAACCCAAGGCGACAAGGAAAAAGTAAAGGAACAAGATAATGACACATGGGATTCAAATTAAACGCAATGCATGAAATAAATTAGAGGGAGATAGAATTAGGTTCAAGATGCATCAAGGAACACTTGCATGTTCCCTCTGCTGCTGGTTGATCAAACTCCAAGTCCTGAAAGTTCTCGATCGGCTCCTCTTCTAATAACGTTAACATGCAAGCAGACAAGCACAAACAATAAATAACAGTACACCAGACAGTACTAACATTCTACAAAAACAGTACCAAAAGATAGAGCTCGATCCTACGATCACGTGAGCGCAAGAATCGCTTAAAACGGAGTTACGAGTAAAAAGTTATAAGCATTTGAAGTTAAAAGGTTTATTTGAACTAAAACAAGGTCGTACAGGGACCTAATTGTAATTTCAGAAAAGTATTTCAGAAAAGTTACGAGGGCTGAAATGTAAAAAGTTAGGATAAAATATAATTTGTGAAAAGTTCAGGTTTTTTTTTTTAAAACCACAGGACCTAAACAATATTAAATAAAAGGTTAAGGGCTTAAGTGCAAAAGATACATTTTAAAGAATTTTAGGAATTATTCTTTTACTGAAAATACTAATTATTGCGCAACGCTGACGTCATAAATCGAATCGATTTAATTTCAAACGCAAAACCCCGTGGACCGAGTCCACGGTGGTCCACGGTGAACCGGACCACCGGAGCGGCCATGGCGCGGCGGCGCTTCACCGGAGCGCGCGCGGGACGGCGTTCCCGGGCGCGGAACCTCGCCGCGAGAGGCGGGGCGGCACACGGAGGCGTCGGGGAGCTCACCGGGGCTTCGCGAGGGGCGGGAGGCGGCTCGACGGCGGCGATCGACGACAGGGAGAGGCGGCAGTCCTCCGGCGGCTTCGGGAGGCGGCGCTAGGGCACGGGAAGGCGGCGGATTCGTCGAAACGGAGCGCGGAGGGGGCCGGGGCTTCGTTTTATAGGCGCGGACGCCGAGGGGCGGGCCCACGCGGGCGCGCACGCCGAGGGCGGCGCGGCGGCTCGGGTCGGACTCGGGGCGGCTAGGGTTGGCGGCGGTGGCGCGCTGAGCTGGGCCGGGGCGAGCGGGCTGGCGGGGAAAAGAGCTGGGCCACGGGTAAGGGAAATGAGGCCGGCCCGATAACGAAAAGAAAAGAAAAGAAAAAGAGAAGAGAAGTTGGGCCTCTGAGATTCGGCCCAGAATCAGTTTTCAAATTTCTTTCTTCTTTTCTATTTCGTTTCTTCTTTCTAAAATCTAAACTAATTCCGAAAACGATTTCTACACGAAGTTTAAATATATTTTCCACACAATAAAATACCTACTGCAAGCTACTCCAGCATGAATGCAACAAACAATTATTTAAAGCCTAGATTAATTTATTTAATTAAGAAAATAATTCTTTAGCCTAGGAAAAATGATAACACCCTAATTAAATAAAAGAAAATTTTAATCTATTGCCAAAAGTGAAAATTAGGGTGTTACAGCGCCACCGACGCTGGGCCTCGCCGTCCTCTCCCCGGAGCCGCTGCCGCAGCGGCGCCCCGCACGACGTCGGCGGGGCCTCGCTCCCCGACGCCGCCGTAGCCGGGCCTCGCCGTCCTCGCCCCGGAGCCGCAGCCTCGCCGACGTCGACCCGCGCGAACTCGCCGTCGTCGTAGATCCGGGCCGCGCTTGGGGAAGGAGAGGGCCGCTGCGCCGCCTCGATCCGCCGCCGACGAGGGAGGGGAAGGGAGAGGTGCACCGAGCCGCGCTTGGGGAAGGGGAGGGCCGCCGCGCCGCCTGATCCGCCGCCGACGAGGGAGGGGAGGGAGAGGTGCGTCGCCTCGACGACGGCGAGGGAGGGGAGGGAGGTGCGTCGCGCCGCGCTTGGGGAAGGGGAGGGCCGCCACGCCGCCGACGAGGTCGTCCTGGCCGGATCCGCCGCCGACGAGGTCGTCCCGGTCGTCCTGGCGGGAGGAGGAGCGGCGTCGCGGGGTGGGCGGTGCTCGTTGAGGAGTGAGAGAGGAGGCAGGAGAGGAGAGTGGAGGAGGGTTGGAGAGGGAGCGCGGCGTGGGAAGGGAGCGGCGGCGTAGGAAGGGAGAAGTGGGAAATAACTAACCCTAGGATTCATTTATATACGGACTCAAATCGGGCTCCAATGGGCCTAAACGGGCTCTTCCGCCACTGTAGTGAAGATGACGCCAGCGCGTCCGCCTCTAGCGCTGCGTTTCCGATGGCGGTCCGCGCTGATGTCATTTTGTCCGTCACTACTACATGCCTTGTGTGCTGATGTCATCGTGTCCGCCATTGCTAGCTGCTACAGTACCTTGCGCGAGCCAGTAGTGACGGATGGAGTGCGTCCGCCGCTAAAGTTTTCTGCCTTGCGTCACTGCAGGCTCTTATTGTACTAGTGCTTCCGAACATGTCATGTACATGCATAAACAGCAAGCAATGCGAATCCGTTGATTAGCACGGTGTGATCAAGCATGAAAAATAAATCAGGCATTGATCAAAGTCCAGAATCATGCTAAATAATAATATTATTAAATCGGCACGCCGGGCGATGAACGAAACAAAATTAGTAGAAAGAAATAATCTTCCCTGTATGCATGTGTGGCTTGCACGATCCCGATCTTCAGAGCTTAGCCAACGATGACGTTGTACGGGCAACGATGCCTTCGGGCAGTCGCTACTATCCTCAGTATCCGCAGCTCGTAATCAGGACATGTGACTTCATTGATCGGAAGGCTTGATCCTCCCGAAGACACACGAAGATCTGGCCACCATCGTCGTGGCCATGCTTGACAAAGACCTCGTCGGCTCCGCAACTGGCTTGGCGAAGATCGGATCGCCGATGCTGCTCTGGACTTGAGACCAGGGTTTCGCCGCCGCCGCGATGCCGATCAGACTAGTCCGAATCGATTTCAATAAACTGGGGTTGCCGCAGTTGCCGTCAACTCGCCGAGTGAGACTCGACCACCAATGAACGGCGTCTTCGGCACACCAATATAGCTGGCCAACTGGGCCGGGCTAAAAGGGCCGGTCCGCGGCCCACTATTTTTGGCCCGGTCCGAGCACGGCACGGCCCGGTGCGTGAGTGGGCCGTGCCGGCCCGTAGCCCGCCTAGGGCCGTGCTTGGGCTTAGGCGCAAGCCCGCCGTGCCGGCACGGCACGGCCCGTTTAGCGGCTGGCCCGTTCAACCCACTATGTGGCCCGTGTAGCACGGCCCGGCACGGCACGGCACGGCCCGTTTAGCCATTTTTTGCATTAAAAAATTAAAAAAATAGGAAAAAAACTATATTTTCAGTCTAGGGCCGGCCCGGCACGGCACGGCCCGTTCGGCCCGCGGCACAGCACGGCCCGTGTAACACAGCTAGGGCCGTGCTTGGGCTTGAAGTGAAGGCCCGTGTGCCGGCCCGGCCCGGTCCGTTTATTATAAGGGCCGTGCTGTGCCTCTTCCTCAGCGGCCCGAGCCCGCCCGGGCCCGTGCCGTGCCGGCCCGGCACGGCCTGTTGGCCAGGACTACACACCAACGTGATGTGATGGTGCAATTCGTCCATGCAAAAAGAATCATCACGCAATTATAATTAAATAGGCAATTAATTAACTTAATTACCACAAAGCAATACAGCGAACAGAAGTTAAGGGAAAAAGGAATCTTCTCTTCTGATCCAGTAGAAGACGCGACGAAGGATTTGTATAGCTCATTAGCCATGCAAAGCTTCCTGCGCTGTTGAAGATGTACGCGTAAACGAGTCTTCGGACGGTATCTTCGCCGTCTTCGGTTGTATGTGCGTGACGAAGATGAAGTCGTCGACTCCGCAGCTGCAGGTGCGCGACGAAGATCGGATTGACGATGTTGGGCCGCCTCTGGATTGAGGCGAGGGTTTCACCCCCGCCGCCGCCGTGTCAGAGACAACGCGACGTATTGGTGACCTTGTCAGCTTGCATCCTTCTCGATCAAGCCGGCGGCAACCCCATTGTACCGATGATTATCTTGACGGAATCTTCAGCGATGCGTCCCTACCTGGCGCGTCTCTATCGTCACCCGATTGAACGGGGTGTTCGGCAGATATTTGGATCGGTACGAGCGCTTTGCTTATACGAAGATAAATCAAGAGAGGCACACGATTTATACTGGTTCGGGCCTCTCGAAGGATAATAACGTTACGTCCAGTGTGTTCTTGTATTGCCGTGTCCGCGATATGTGTAGTTGTGTGCCTTCGGTCCTCTAGCCACCAGCCCCCTTCCCGTGGGGAAAAATATTTACATTTATAGGCGTGTCTTACCCCCTCTACAAGTTAGGGTTGGAACCTATCTAGGAAACTTCCGATCTATCGTAACAGATTCGGAGTCTATCTCTAGGACATGTTCCATATATTACAAGTCTTCGGAAATTCTCTAAATAAGTCTTCAGAATTCTGAAATAAGTGGGTTACACAGAACGTACTCAAGAGCTTGAAGAGTTCTAGCGAGATTTCTTCCGGCGAGAACTCTCGGCGAGCTGTCGAGGTAGGTTACCGCAGCAATGAAGCATAATGTGCGTCGGTTCCCCGTGAATCTATATTTATTGTAAAGAGATCTACTGAGATCCGTATGTAGATGTCCATGATGGGAGACCGATATCCTCCTATGGTGTCAAGTTTTGGATTATTTTACTATGTTTAAACTTTTCCATATCTCTCTCTTCAGCACGTTTGACATTAGATGTGGACGTACATATTACTCCGTATTCCGGTTCCATGCAGAGTCCAAATTTTATTCGGCTATGTGTTTCTACCAATGTTATACGGACTGTTGAGATTAAATCTACACAGTTACCAATTTGGACCCACCAAAATTAGATTTTTTTTCTTTTTTGTCTGTATTAATCGTGAATGTTAGATTATCATTAAAATTAACGGTTAGATCTTTTTCTTTTTATCCGATTAATGTCTTAATTTCGTGGATTTTTGAGCGAACATGGTGGTTTCTTTTTCTCTTCAAATACTAAGATAATAATAGATAGATTAATGGTTGCATTAGAATGCAATGTGTTTAGTTGTGCAGCTCATAGACTGACTCCAACAACAAAAAGCATTTTGGAGAGGCAAAAGGAGTATTGCCTCTCGTCTAAAGTGTTTTGCATCTCCTTCGCGACACCGGCTCCAACAGCTGTTGCAATTTCATCGCATCGCATCGCTCGTCTCTCTCTTTCTCCCCCCGCCGCTCACCCTGCGCCCCTCCGGCCGGCACCACCTGCTTTTATCAGAAACACCTTGCACTCCTCGATTCTTCGCCGGAAAATGCTGCTTCCTTCTTCTTCTCGCCTCCGGCAGGACCGGCCTTGTCGTCTTCCTCGGCCTGCCCGCGCAATCCCAGGGCTCAACCCTGGACAGGCGTACCAACGAGAACGGCTTCATGGGGTTTGCATATCCTTCTTGGAGTCAGTCTAAGAGTGTGATTAGTTGGGTGGCTTAGGTCTAGCCTGAGTACTTACACTAAGACTTACTAACTCCAACAAGCCTAGGCTATTTCGAGAGGCAAATCGACCATGGCCACTTGTGTACAATACTTTGCCTTCTCTTCCCATCCCAGCTTCTCCAACAGCCATCGCATTTTCTAGGACCAGACCGCCTCCGTGCGCGATGACGTTCACGGTAAATTCGTGGCTTTGAGAGCAAATGTGAGGCATCTTTTGACCTTTAGATATACTAATAATAGATAGAAGATAGGGTTTCACATACCAAGGCAAAAACTATGCAAGACGGTAGCTTCTTCACTTAATTGGAGATAGAAACATTTTTGGCATATTATCACGCACTCGTTGATAACGTACACACATTGTCACACCGGAGAATACCGAGTGAGAGTAGGGCACATCATTGTTCAAATGTTCAAGGTTTTGTGTAGATGGCCACGTTCTTCCACCACGACTCCATGCGATGCGACGGCTGGTGGTGCGACTGCTTGTACACGCCGAACTTGAAGTAGTGCGACGTACCCCGCCGTGTCCAGCGCACGCTCAGCCGCGGCGCGCCATCGACGTGCACGGTGACGTTCCCGGCGGCGACGTCGTGGACCACGTTGAGCCGGTAGCCAACGGTCGTAGACGTCGTCGGCGAGCACCCTGGACAGCTCGTGGTAGTAGGTGAGGCTGCCGTTGTAGACGTGCAGCATCAGCGTGGTGGCCTGCTTCGCCGCGCCGAAGATCTGCATCACAGAGGCGCCCGACGTGCCGGCGGGACGTACATGTCACCCTCGAACTGCCACACACCCGAGGTGTAGATCTTCTGCTCGATCGATAATGTGCATGCATCACATATCAGTTAATTAATTAAGCAATCACTGGATCATGCAGGGGTACTAATTAATTAGATCGGTCATTGTTGCTTGTTGTTACGTTGATCTTGATCTCGGTGCGCGCGCCGCCGGGATGGAAGGGGCTGCCGGGCTTGTCGGTGGCGAAGACCCACATGCGGCGCACGCCGCCGGCGAACTCGTAGCGCTGGTCCAGCGGCACGTCCCAGGGCTTCTGCACCACGAACTGCGACTCCCGCAGGTTCACGCGGGTGAAGCCGGCGGTCAGGTTGCCGCCGCCGTCGGCCGAACCGGTCGCGGCGGTGCACGGCGAGGACAACGAACAGACCACCAGCAAACACACTAGCAGGAGGTAGCACAATAAGCTTGAAGCAGCCATGTTCAGAAGCGAAGGGTACTGTAATTTGCGTGAAATTAACTGAGGTGGAGCAGACGCTATAAGGGTGACATACTGGCGGTATTTACCATGCATGATTGGCAGCGACACTGATCCGGTTGGTTGATAAGCCTTGTGGTTGCAGTTAATAATCTGTTTTACCTAAGAAGCTGTCACCCTCCGATGGTGACGGTGGCGATACCACGACGGCAGAACATTTGAACATTTCCGTCGAACGCTTGGAAGCCATGGAACTTGGAAGGAGATCACAAGAGGAGACGCGCGTCCCCTGTCGATTCGTCCAAGCGTTGTGACGAATCTCTTATAAGTGACGGTTGCACGGTGTCAGAGACGTTAACACAAGGTCGTGAGTCTCGTGACAAAAAAAAAAAAAGGATTTTGCACTGCAATGGTTGCCGGCCTAGGCGGCGCGCCTAGCCCATCTCGGACGTACATCACGATGAGCGTCGAAACTCGATCTGTGCAAACCTCTGCGGATAATTACTGAAACGGGTGAGGTATTTATATTACCAGATCAATGAATAGTAAGCAAATGGTACTCTTAAAACTTCGTGTGAGACAACACTAAGATAAGATAAAGGGAAAATTTCTTAGGTGCCATTGCAAATTTGCACAATCCTGAATATGCCACTGTCAGTGACTCAGGTGGGTCCCACCTGTCACTGAGAGGCCAGTGGCATATACGGGATTACAATTTTTTTGCAATGGCACATAAGGAATTGCCCCGATAAATATATGGTGCTTGCATTGGTGGAAATCTAACGTATGACTCTGTATATTTTCTCTACTTGTTTTCTCGTTCCTTTTTTATTTGTAACTTTGAAAGCATTATTAAAATTTGGGAGAAGTAATGAACTGCTGTACGTTTTGATGTACCGGAATAGGCAAACCCGTCGGGAATGTCGCCGGAGATATATGGGATGGAAGCTTGAACACCCTGCCGGAGTTGGAGAAGGAGGTCGTGGCGGGCCTCACGGCATGATGCGGAGTTAAAAAGAAATTCAAGCACTGGAGGTTGTCGAAGCACTCGATTGTCGTTTAGCATCCTCCTTACTTGTTCCACCGTTTCGATTCGGCCATTGTACTTACAAAACTGCATGCAAATTACGACCACTAGAGGCTTGCTTTTTCATATATGTCAATACGATCATTTCATACCTTCATAACTCTATGTATTTCAACCACGCGGCATACGTATAACCGTGACTCACTGTCTATTTGGACGTTGACTCCTCGATAAAATGGTGGGGCAAGTACAGTGACTATTCAATACAACTGGGAGTCCAATTGCAATTATTGTGGAATACGCAGAGCGATTCAGGGCATCCTGTCACTTGAATCTTTTTATTATCTTAATAAAAAAATTCGACGGTAAAAAAGAAGCTACTAGGTTTACTCTCAACATGTCACAAAATTACCATGTTAAAGCTGGGATAAAAAACAAAATATGACCCAATACATTATGGGAGAATCCTTTTACGGTACTCTCTCCTCTCTACTCTTCACCTTAAGGTGCAACTGAACATTAAAATTAATAAAATTTAATAAATAAAGTATGTTAAAGTAGTGCCTTGGTGCAAGATGGCCATCAAATCGTTCAAGCCATGGTGTAGATAGCCACATTCTTCCACCGCGATTCCATGCGGCGTGACGGGTGGTGGTGCGATTGCTTGTACACGCCGAACTTGAAGTAGTGCGATGTCCCGTCGTGCCCGCGGACGTTTAGCCGCCGCTTGCCGTCGACGAACACGGTGACGTTCCCGGCGGCAACGTCGTGGACGACGTTGAGCCGAATCCAGCGGTCGTAGACGTCGTCGGCGAGCACCCTGGACAGCTGGTGGTAGTAGGTGAGGCGGCCGTCGTAGACGTGCAGCATCAACGTGGTCGCCTGCTTCGCCGCGCCGAAGATCTGCATCACGGAGGCTCCCGACGTGCCAGAGGGAACGTACATGTCGCCCTCAAACTGCCACACCCCGGAGCTGTAGATGACGTTGACCTTGATCTCCGTGCGCGCGCCACCCGGGTGGGTGGCGCTGATGGGCTTGTCGGTGGCGAAGACCCACATGCGGCGCACGCCGCCGGCGAACTCGTAGCGCTGGTCCAGCGGCACGTTCCAGGGCCTCTGCACCACGAACTGCGATTCCGGCAGGTGGACGCGGGTGAAGCCGGCGGTCAGGTTGGCGCCGCCGCCGGCCGAGCCGGTCGCGGTGACGCGCGGTGAGGACGACGAACAGATCACTAGCAAACACACTAGCAGGAGGTAGCACAATGATCTACAACATGCCATGTTTGCGTGAAGAGTGTAGGCACGGTATGTGTAGTTTGCGTGAAACTGAGCTGAGCAAAGGCTATTTAAGGGTGATTACTGGCGACGATTACAACGCATGCATGTTTGGCCGTGACCCTGATACGGTTGGTCGACAAGCCTTATGCGTGCAGTTAATCTGCGTTAAGCCGAGTGATCCTTATACGGTTGGTCGATAAGCCTTATGCTTGCTGTTAATCTGTCCTAACCGGCGGCTAGCTGTCAGCAGGCGCCAATGATGGCGACGGTAGCGATACCATGAAGACAGGACATCTTAGTCGAATGCTTTGGAAGCCATGGAATTGGAGATCACGAGAGAAGATGCGAGCCCCGTGTCGGTTCGTCCAAACTCATAGCTCGATCTTGTCGATTCGCTGTCACCGTGATGAATCTCACATCGGTTGCACAATGACAATGCTGAAAATTGGCGTGTTATCACTACAAGAATTTCAATCTTTACCGACAGTTTTAGTAAGGTGGCCAACAGTCCCATCACTCTTCACTATTTGTAAGAAATGGCAACAGTTTTTATAGTATAATTCATATGATTCCCGACAGTTTTACTTATTTCCCAACAAGGTCATTAGCCACAGTTTATCAATATACTTAACTGGATGTATTACAAACTGTTGGCCACTTCATGAAACTGTCGGGAAAGTTTCCCACTCTTGTAGTGTATACACAATGAAACGGGAAATGGGTAGCCCATTCTGAAAACTCGCATGTTCACGCACAACGAAACGGGCCCGAGGGCTGAGGCCCAACCCATACTTTTTTAATGACGATGCTGGATGTGTTTATATTACCACCAGAACTGGAGACCTGATGCTAAAAAAAAACAGAACTGGAGACCACACCATTGTGGACTTTGATGATGTTGCATGTGTTTAAACTTGTATAAGGTGAATAAGACAGATGAGGCAACCTCAAGCGTGCAATCAAAGGTTAGCCCGACTCGAGGATGTTGTGAACTTGATGATGCTTAGTATTCCTTCATCCCGACTTCTTGAAGGTCATATAGTACAGGTCCTACCGTGGTCGTCACCGCATACAGCGATCCTGTTCCCATGGTGAACAAGCCATACACGAACAGAGCCCTGGCCCTCTCTTCTGCATTGGCATTTTCCACACGGGTCCGAACCCTATCGATCCAAAAGGGGAAGAAAAAGGCCGCATTCAATAGAAGTAGCAAGCAAATTGTACTCTTAAAAACTTTGTGTGAGAAAATACTAATTAAGAGATAAACACGGTGCTTGCATCGGTGGAAACCTAATTGTACTATTCTCGTTCCTTTTTATTCGCAACTGTGAAAAACATACTTCAAATTTGTCAGAAATAATGAACTGCTGAATGTTTTGATTTAGTTTTCAGAATAAGTACTTGAACATATATACTCAAAAGTCAAAACGACATATACTGTAAGTGGAAATAACGAGGTTCCACTACAGACAACAAAAGAGTTATAGAATAACAAGAGAAGTTTAAATCGAAAAAACGAAACAACCATGCCCTCACCGTTGCCACCAAGCACGCATAGCATTCACAGATTTGAAGGGGAGCTCCCTACCACCAGTTGACATATTTCGCCAGCTCTGCAACAAAGATGTCTCTTCAGTAATGAAATTTCAGAAGACGGGTCTATGTGTATAAACTGGAGATGGACTAGCTATCAACCATAAAATGTTTGCACCAATTTCTCAAGTTCTGGAGCTGATCCAAAAATGTGAAATCAAACAGAAGTTAATGTGCACGTCAAAGAGGAAAACTGGGAAAAGGATAGGTTGTTGCCTAGTCCATGGGATGGTTAACAATGTGAAATACTAGAAAATAGAAAAACTTACAGAACGACATTAAGGCGACTTTCGGAGTTCTATATCAGTGTATGTGTAAAGCAGCAAAACACAATGAAGTCCCCATGCCAATGGTGGCATTGCCACAGGTCACAGGCACGTGTTGAATCACCTGTTGACTACAAGATGCAAGAGGGCTACGGAGTTGAGGATGCACCTACAGCTACTTCATCAAAACAAAGCTTGTGACTAGATGTAATCGGCCTATATATGGGCCTCAAAACAGCATCAAGAAACATGTAAAATTTTCAAGAAACAGATGTCAAAATTTAAGAAAGGATCACATGAGACCAGTTTCAGGTAATCTAGCTAGTCACCAAATTCACCAGTGGGCATATTTAGCGTGTCCAACTTAAAAGCCCTAACGAGCGGAGGTTCGAGTAGTAGATTCCACAAATAAAGGAGGGAGCTTGTGATGGGTTTGCGTAATTTGCATGGATTTTAAAGGGATTCGCATGGTTTATGAGCGAAGTTCCGTAGAAACATGCAGAGATAATGAATACCATACGAAACCTAAGACGCGTGACGATGTCTCCTCACCTGATGAAGGTTACGGACGGCCACGGGGCGGGGAAGCTGGTGGATCTCCGGCCCTCTTATTCCGTTCGTGGATGCGGCTGCCGAGGATGCAGAGCAGCATCGGCGGGAGAGAATCGCCAACGCCGATCGAGTCGCCGCCATCCTCAATCCCCTCTCTCTCCCTATCGACACCGACCGTGCGACAAAATAAATTGTTGTGGAAACTGAAGGTGCCTCTAAAAATAAAAATTTTCTTGTGGTATCTTAAGAAAGGGGTTGTTTTAACAAAAGATAACCTAGCTAGACGTAATTGGAACGGTAGTAAACTTTGTGCTTTCTGCTCCAATAATGAAACTATTCAACATTTGTTCTTTAACTGTCACTTTGCTAAATTTATTTGGCGAGCAGTGTATTTTACCTTCGGTTTAGATACTCCTAATAGCATCTACCATATGTTTAATGGTTGGATAAGAGGGGTAGGGACTAAACTTAAGGGACAACTTCTTGCTGGTGCTTCCGCTTTATGCTAGGCTATATGGCTAAGTAGAAATGATATAGTCTTTGACAAATGTCCAATGAAAACTTATATGCAGGTACTCTTCAGAGGGACTCACTGGTTCAGGTTATGGGCGCACCTACAAATGCATGATGAGGACACCAACATGTTGAGGGAGGCATGCCACGCATTGGAGACGACGGTTATGCAAATTTTTGCCAATCATGGATGGAGATTTAGCAATAGAATTGCTTTGTAATAAGTCCATTCAAAACTATGTTGGTGTTTATCTCGTTTTAAATTTTGTTGGGGTGCGTTTGGCAGACGGAGTGCTGCAAATTTGATGTAATAATGCAGGCCGTAACCTCTTAGGTGGTCAAGGTCGGGATGCTCTTTTCCATTATCTAAAAAAAATCGACACCGACCGTGAATCGTGAAGGCAGAATTGATGGGTCTCTCTATCCATCCAGTGCGTCGAAAATGAATGGTCGGATCGGAGCGCCGAAGCAATGCAGACGGGCCCGGCCGCCTCGTCCAACTTTCCAAAGGAGCCCAGCCCAACCGCTGGCCCGCTCCCGAGCGTTCGTCGTCGTGGTGGCCATCGTGGCCAAGGCCGACCAGATGGCGGACGACAGCGTCCATCGCGATAGCCGCGAGCGTGCCGGAATGCTTAACACGATGAGTGGACGGGATGTGTTCTAGTTCCATGAGTCACTACGAGAATTCCTTTCTTTGCCGTGTACTGGATGCACACGGCAAAGGGCCAAACACACCCGGCAAAGGGTTTGCCGGGTGTTGCACCCGGCAAAGCCCACTCGGCATCTTTTTCTCGGCAAAAGGGACTTTGCCGGGTGCTTTCTTTCGAGCGCACGGCAAAGATGATTTTGCGAAATAAAAAAAAAGTCCATGGGACCCGCCGCCGCCGCGTCACCGTCGCTGCCTCGAGGAGCCCGCCGGAGCTGCCCGCCGCGCCCGTCGGAGCTGCCCCCGGAGCCGCCGCCGCCGCGTCACCGTCGCCGCCTCGAGGAGCCCGCCGGAGCTGCCCGCCGCGCCCTCGGAGCTGCCCCCGGAGCCGCCGCCGCCGCCGCGTCACCGTCGCCGCCTCGAGGAGCCCGCCAGAGCTGCCCGCCGCGCCCTCGGAGCTGCCCCCGGAGCCGCCGCGTCAAGGAGCCCGCCGGAGCTGCCCACAGCGCCCGTCGGAGCTGCTCCCGGAGCCCGCCGGAGCCACCTCACCGTCGTCGCCTCGAGGAGCCCGCCGGAGCCGCCGCCGCCGCTGCCTCCTCCCAGATCCGCGCCGAGGCACCGGATCCGGGGTCGGCCTCGCGCCGCTGTCCGTCTCGAGGAGCCCGCGCCACCGCCACCATGGTGGAGCCCGTGCGGCGTCGACGCACTAGGGCCGCCATGGCCGTCGGCAGCAGCGGATCCGGCGTCGGGAGCCGCGGATCCGGTGTCGGGGCCCGGATCTGGTGTCGGCAGGTGCGCCACCGCGTCCTCGAGGAGGGAGAAGGTGGGAGGCGAGGCGCGGGGGGAGAGAGAGAGAGAGAGAGAGGCGCTGGAGAGAGAGTCACGGGGAGGGAGAGAATGAGTGGACGAGAGGCATGCGAGAGAGAGAGAGAGAGATAAGGACAGGTGGGTGGGCCCCGCGGGGGAAGGAAAAGGGCCTGCATGCGCTGCTTTTTTCTGCTTTCCGCGGGAGAAAAGGAGTTTGCCGAGCGTTTTCCGCGATTCCGCTCGGCGATGACAGCTTTACCGAGAGTTGTCTCTGGACACTCGGCAAACTAGAGATTTACCGTGTACCCGACAGATTATACTCGGCAAACAATTTAACACACGGCAAATTTTAGATTTCCCGTAGTGAGTGATGAGTGCACGGTGAAAGGGGTCTTGGCCTAGCGGTTAAGGCATCCGAGTAACACCTTTGAGGTCCTGGGTTCGACTCCCGGTGGGAGCGAATTTTCTAGGATTTAACGGCATTTGTGCTTTCAGCGGTAGGCGACGTGGCCGTCGACAGCGAGGCGCCAGTGGTGACTTCGGGAATCTGGAGAATTTGCCGGCTCAGTCTTCAAAGATGCTCATAGGGGTAGGGTTTGCGTATGTGCGTTCATAGGGGTGAGTGTGCGTGCGTTGCGAGTGTCTGAGTTGTACTGTGTAATTTCTCAAAAAAAAAAAAGTGATGAGTGCATGGGAGAAAAAAAAAATCGACACCTCGAGGTATACATAGCAAGCATTATTCAACCACCAATCCATGACCAGCAAGCCACGGGTCTCTACAATCGCACATGCAGAGAAAACCCACAGGCAGGAGCTCGACACACCGACATCTCAGCGGTAATAACGCAAGGATCCGAGGACGGAGATGGACTTATTACAACTCTCGTCAAACACGCAGCGTGCACCCAAGCAAGCAGGCTAGCCGAAGAGGTGGCGGTGCTTCGTTTCGCCGCTGGCCTCCTCGGCGTCCTTGTTCTCCTCGTGGTGTTCGGGGAACGCGTACCCGCCGGCGCCCACCTCCTCCGTGGCCGCAACATCCTCCGTGATCTTGTGCCTGTACTGCTCGTGCTCCTGGTCCTTCTTCGCCTCGCCCTCATCGTACTGCAAAACAAATACAGAAATTAGTTGATTTCTATCACAGGATTATTGCTTCTGAGGTTCCTGGCACAGCGGCACTGCTTTGCTCATGGTCATCACTCATATGTGTGGTAGATAGGAGGTAGCACATACAAGGTCGTCGAAGTCGCCGTGCCGCACGTCTCGCCGAGGACCGAGGTCCACCTTTTGCTGTCTCGCGAACACCTCGTACCTGCTCAAATCCGCGGTCACCGTCTCCGAGTATCAGCGGGCGCCGCCGGTGTCGGCCTTGTCCCCGTCGTCTTTCTTATGTTGGCGCTTCTCCTCCGACGACATGGCTAATAAGCTATGATCGACGAGTACAATTGGCTTGCTCTCGTGCAGTGTGTGACAAAGTGTTGGCTGCCTGGGTCTCTATGTTTTGTAGGCCGGTGAAAGGAAGACACAAAAACTGATTGAGTGCTCATGGGGACGTACGTCTTCATGCACGTCATCGATCAATCTTGAAGCCTCGTGGAGCTTTCTGTTCCACGATTTGCGATTGGTTATTATGCCGCCACTTGTCGAGCACCGAAAAAAAAAATCTCGTGTCGACGATCTGTAGGAACGCGACCCTTCTCCTGTACTACATGACTGCCGTATTACTTATCACTCGAATTCAACGAGACGGCGGATGGTGTTCATCTTATTAATTCGTAGACAATTGCCCGGCGCTGGTTGCGTCAATGATTGATAGACAGTTGATCTCCCCCGGATAAGCCACGTGCGGAAGTGAAGATAGTACAGTACTACCAGTTATCCGTGCCAGGTATATGACATTTTTTTTCTGGAAAATAGTTGGTTCAATGTGCGTCAAATGCATACTTTCTTGTACTAGCTAATGTAGACGGATGAGGTTAATGCTCTGAATACAGGCATTTGAGGTGCAGGTCCACCATAATTTTATCACACTATTTTCAACAAAACATGGGAAAAAAACTGCAGGAAAGTCTTAATTAAAAAAGTGAACCTGAGCATGCATTTTCTAGCCGTCATGGCACGCACCATAGTCAGTGTTTTTTCCCCTCAAGGGTAATAGTTTGTCTGCTTCCCGCAAAAAAAAAATAATAATAATAGTTTGTCTGCGCCGAAGGAATTCACAGTGGGACTTCCTGTACCTAGGGCTTCCTAAAAAAAAAGCAATTTGTGGATTGGTCCAATAGCCCATCAAATATGAGTAGCCAGTCGACATTTATATAAATTTATTCTAACATTTTTTTTAAGTGCGGGCACACCGTCTTTAAAAAGTCTAGAAAGTGTAATCTTTAAATTAATTAATTGTATTATCACATCAAACATTGAGGGAAGGGGGCATATGTTTCCACACGTACGGTGACACTAATGGTTTGGGCTTGTATGTCCCATGGTGGTGATCCCATAGTATTTGGTCATCATTTGATTCATGCCCCATGAATCAACATACCAAAATGTGCATCCCCGCCCCCACCCCCCGCATTTTGGCTCGCCAAACAGTCAGCCAAGGGTCATCAAGCCTCTTTATTTCCTTGGGCTGAAAGATGCTTAGCCAAAGGGTATAGGTGGTATATTTTTTGTAAATTTATTTCAACATTTTGAAGAAGGAAATCAATATTTAAAAAAAAAATTAATTCACTACATTAAAAATACTGAATTTTAAAATATCTTTAAAATATTCATAGTGAATCTTATTTGAAGAATTAATTGTCGATCCAAATGGATTTGAAAATGGACTTGCAGATAGGAGCAAATGCATGACCACTTCATTTTCTCCCAACCTCCCATCAACCCTAATCAAAGTTTTACACGTGGCAGCATATGGTCCTTCTCATTTTCCCACCACGCAAACCATGGTCGTGCATCTAGCGTACATGTACTCAAACTTTAGATTACAAGTTGACTTCCATAGCCCACAATACACATAAGATTTATTTCCTTCCATGCATCAGGACTGCCTGGCTGTGCATAATGGTTGGTTGGATTATTTTACCCTGACCGATATGACTTGGTAAGAAAAAGTCTCCCCTAAAGATATGTCAAATACACTCTAATAACAGTCTTGGCCGCTGTTGTCTTTGGGAACGATATATAGACTCGCGCATCCATCAGGAGCCACAGCGTCGCATGTCAGTCGGCTAACGCTTCATCGTCTTTGGGGCCAAAGCATATAGGAAGAAAAGAAGAAAAAATGATAATGATAGGCATCACCAATATATGGAACGAATACGATAAAAGTCCTGAACAAAATCAGACAACTGGAGGTACATCATCATATATTCAACCACTGATCCATGACGGAGACAGACACACATACCTCTCCCACTTATTCAACGCAATCACATGCAGAGAACACACAATCACACAAACAACAGGCTCACGACACATGATCCCCACCTCTGATCAGCAGCCACAGACAACCGAGGTCGGGGATGGACTTATTATGACTTGTCAGATGACAGGCGCGCACACACACAAACAGGTAAGGCGCGTCCACTCTAGCGCCCAGCCGGCCGCCCATCGTCGACGGCCGGCCAGAATCATCAGCTAGCAAGTAAGCTAGCCGAAGAGGTGGTGGTGCTTCTTCTCGCCGCTGGCCTCCTCGGCTTCCTTGTGGTCCTTCTTCTCGTGGTGCTCGTGGAACGCGTACCCGCCGGCGCCCACCGCCGCCGTGGCCGCGATCTCCTCCGTGATCTTGTGCCTGTGCGCGTGCTCCGGGTCCTTCTTCGCCTCGTGCTTCTCGTACTGCCAAACACATGAATTCAGAAATTGACGATATATTCAACAAGATTGCTTCCAGCGCTCTGCTAGTGATAAGTTAGAAAGTACTAGTAGTAGGACATACGAGTGCGAAGGCGCCGGCGGCCAGGGCGCCCGCCTGGCCGACGTGCTCCTTGTGCTTGTGGTGCTTCTCCTCCTTCTTGAACTTCTCGTACTCGTTCTCGCCCGTGGTTACCACCTCCGTGGCCACGGTCTCCGAGTACTCAACGGCGGCGGCGCCGTACTCGCCGCCGGGGACGGCCTCATCGTCCTTCTTGTGGTGGAACAGGTGGTGGTGCTTCTCGTCCGACATGGCTAATAACAAAGCTTTGATCAAGGAACTACTAGTACACTTGGCTTCTCTTGTTCAATGTGACAAGTGTTGGCTGCCTGCTTGGTCTGTGAGGATATGGCAAGCTAGATGTGGTTTTATAGCTAGCTAGGCCGGTGAGATCACGGTGTTAATTGAATTATTGGACGGTGCAGGATTAACTTGACTAACCACGGGAATTTGTGAAACCAAACGAGACTCCGTGACAGTGATGTGCCAGCACCCGCGCGCGCGAGTCACCGCGTCCACGAACCAGCAAAACACACGTACGAACAGAATACACGCTTTCAAAACGCAACAATATTGTGACTGAACGAAAAGTAGACCTGCGAATCATACTAATCGGATATGAATTATACGACTAACAAAATAAAAATATTGCTACGAATCAGAAGCCAGATTCCAACAGGTCAATTGTTGTTTCTGTTATACAGTTTCAATATATGTATAGATAATTATATAACCTTTTTTCACTAAACAAATCGTTTGCTAAAAGTTGAAGCAATCGGCCGTCCATTGGAGGTCAGGAAAAAGAAGCGTGGGATTTGCTGATCAGGGAAAGAGAAGCACAAAAATTGATTGAGAGTGTTCAACGGAATGTCGTCATATCATTCCAATCAACTTGAAGCCCTCGTGGAGCCTTTTATTCCACATAATTTACAATTAGTTTCCTCAGATAATGCTACTTAAAGAACGGGTCCTAGCGAATAAAATGAAACACTGTGTAGGCTCTACACACTCAACTTACGCTATTTTCTCCCATACTGTAAACTCCTTTTATGCAATTGATATATGTGTTCACCAACAGTTATTTAGGTTCTTATTGAACTTGATCTCAAAAGGAAAAATTAATATTCATCTCTTAATGTTTTTTTTTTGTTTTGTTTTGTGTAGCCTAGATTATTCAAGGACCATGCATTTGCAGTAACCTATATTTTACAATTATTGCTGTAAGACACTCGCATAACTTTCATTTATTATTTGATCGGAAACCCCACAAGTTCTTTAAAATTCTGCTGAAAAAGGATTCTTTATTAGTCTGGGAATTATGTCAACTTTATTCTCATGTTTATGGTTTTAATTTATTTATGCCTACGCTACATGGTCGTGGTCTTGAATCATTTCCTTTTGACATAGTTGAACATGATGCAAATCACGAGGTAGCAGGTAGCAGCTGCAAGTGTCGCCCACTTGTCCACCACAAAAATGATTTTGCGCCGACGATCTATATGAACATGACCCTTCTCCTATATGTCTTTGTCATTTTGCTTATCAATCGTAATTAAACAAGGCGTGTGGTGTTCATCTTAATTCATAGGCGGCAGTTGCCGACACAAGATGCATCAATGATTAATGGATGGTTTATCTCCCCCCGGATAAGCCAAGTATGAAGGTCGGGATAGTTGTTACTCCAAGCGAAGGTTAAGAGTGTTGTTACCTATGATCTATGTCATGATGTCAAGATATTGGTTGTTACCTATGATCCTGAACAACAAAGGCGTTTCGAGGGGTGCATATGCCGCACCAAAATTTTCTTAACCTGTTTTCAACGGAATCGGGAAAAAATTATTTGGACTTTTAATAAAAGCAAACCTGTGATCAGAATTTTGTAGCCACGGCACTCACCATAGTTACGGGTTTCTCAATCGTATTGTTTTATCTGTCATGCCATGGCAAAAGAGTTTCACCTTTTGAAATAAAAAGTAAAAAACATCCACACAAATGAATTCACGTTGAACTAATTTTATCGTCACCAATCCATACTTACCCCTCATGAGAACCAAGCATACCATTCCGATTTCCAGCTAAGAAGTTTTTGTCAAGTATTTTACTAATTAATATCATTATCTCATATCATGCAGATCGAGCACAATAATGACATCGCAAGGACGAAAGTAAAAGTTGAACCAAAAGAAAATGTTTTGCCGTGGATCCAAAGCAAGCTAAAGCTGTATATGTAGAATCCAAATATTCCACGAAGTGATAATGCACCGGCAACCGTACCACTGGACACTCCATTATTGTTGAGAGAGTACCCTACCATATCGTCTGTACATAATGCATCATGAGTGCGATTCATGTCCGCCTCTCGCATCGCAACAATGGCTGGGCATAAGGGGTCAGCTTGGATGATGGATGACGTGTAGTAAAATTTGTACCCAACATGTATGTTTTACTAGCATCAATTGGGTAAAAGGGGACTCGAACAGAATCACTAGATTTATTTTTTTGGTTGGCACCATTTAGTGCTGAACAGAAGCTCGCAGCTTGGAAGCTTACTCAGCTTGATTTTAGCTCGGCTAGGCCTGGCTTGGCTGCTTGATTTAAATTTTAACAAGCCAAAAAATAAATTTTAGCTTGTTGCATTAACAAGGTATCTCGCAAACCAAATTAGCAGAGCAATACCAACTAACATGTCCTATTTATTACATAATCCTTATTCTTGAGCTCGTGATGTCAAAAGTGAAGTTCAAATAATGTAACGTTAAGTGACATTCATCTCTATTTGAAGCATATGCCCATCCTAATCTACAGGAGTCTAGACATAACATTTGTATTTTACACTGATCTCTTTGATGTCAAGCACGACTTGAAAGAAGCTAACTTGCGAACTTGATGGGCCAAGCCAATCTTCGAACTTGATTTGTTAACAAGCCAAGCAGAGTCGAGCCAGCCCGTTGGGTAAACAAGCTAGCTAGACCAAGCCAAGCTGACTCGACATCCAACCCTAAAGACCGTATATTGAAATTTTCTAGACCAATCACCTTCTTCTGAAAGAGTAAATTACACCGGTGGTACAACAACTTACGAGGTGGGTGCATTTTAGTCATAGAACTTGACACATTTGCTCAATCGAATCACACAAGGGGGTGCAAGTGAAGTCATAAATGAAAGATAGATCATATGATAATTAAGTTTGCATGGAGCAAAACAAAATCAAGCTTCATTATGTATTCAAAGATATGTTTCCACAACACATACTTCACGTGGCATATGTAAAAGTCTCTTTGTTTTCTTCCCACACTTACAAATTTTGTTGAGTTCATTATCACTACCATTAGCTCATAAGTCACGCCATATATGTACATGTGCCATATTTTTACCTACATGATGGTTGTTCTTTGATATCAATCAAATTATGATGTTGAGGTATGCTTTATGATGGCCAAACCTTATATACCGCGCGCGCGGTTTGGGCCGAATTGAGCCGGCCTTTGCAGCCCATTAACTCGCGGTCGTCTTCTTCCTTGTGGCTGGCCGAGCGCCGCTCAGCTCAGCTCGCCGTCGTGCCACCTCCCCCGCGCCTGTGCGCCGCTACGCTGCCTTTCCGGCCCTGCGCGCCGTCTCTCGACCTCCACATGCTTCGTCTCGGACGCACCACCACTCGCCGGAGAATTTGGGGGCGACAACCACCGGAGAATTTAGTGACACGCTTGTCGTAGAATTCTTTATGCGCGTGGGTTTGTACCCAAGAATCCAACACCTCCTCCGACAGCCATAGAAACCGGCGACAATCGGAGAATTTGGCGTGCCGGCATGTTGGAGAATTTAGGGTTCCGGCTCGCCGGAGAATTTAGAACGGCGACGATTCGTAGAATTTAGCGTGAAAGGAGGCGGCGGGCGGTGGCGGAGGCAGCGGGAGCGCAGCCGGAGCCGGGGGAGGCGGCAGAAGGCGGGGGCGAGTACGGCACGCGACGTAGCTGGGCGCGGGGAGGCAGACAGGACCTTCGTTGTGTAGCTTGGCGCGGCGAGGCAGACGGGACCTTCATGGGCCGCCTTCATGGGCTGCAACATTTAACACCGGGTTTTTCGAGGGAGATTTTTTTGAAATATTTTATTTGCCTTCTTCTCATTCATTTTAATCTGCTGGAATTTTTCTGGGGGTTCTTCGCTATTTGTTTGGTTTTCTTGATTTATCTTTTGACTAGAAAATCTAACAGACGTTTTATAAATCCTAAAAAAAACCTTAGAAATGGCATCCGGCTGGCCTGCTACTTGGGCTGCCTTTCTATCAATTCCTTGGCCCAAACTGATCATTGGGTTGCAGTTGTAAACGGTGCCGACGAGCATACGCCGGCAGTGCCGTATGTAGTCATGGCCAAACGGGCCGCCCGGCACGGCACGGCCCGGGCACAAAAAGGCACGGTCCGTTTAAATTTCGGGCCGGCACGGCACGCAATTAGTTTCGGACCGTGCCGTGCCAGCCCACGGGCTCCCCCTCGGCCCGTGGCACGGCACGAAATTGATTAATCGTGCCGGGCCAGCCCGTTTAGCCCGGCAGCTCATTTTAAATTTCAACCTATTTAGTTATTTTTTTGAAGGAATTTAGTGTTAAATAGTGCAAAAATAGGTGCTAGTAAGGAGAATTGAACCTGATACCTCTTAGATAAGAAAGAATTCGCTTACCACTAGAATAAGACCACTAGTGATACACATTAAAACTAAAAATATATTTACTAAAACTTAATCGGGCCGTGCCGTGCCGCCCGCCGTGCCCACCCCTTGGCCCAAGCCCGGCCCGATGGTACGTGCCGTGCCAGCCCAGGCCCGAAATTTATCGGGCCGTGCCGTGCTCGGGCCGGGCCAAAAATTGCGTGCCTCGTGCCTGCCTGTTTGGCCCGGCCCATTTAGCCTTCACTAGCCGTATGGTTGCTCTGCCTCTGCTCTAGCATTTGATTTTTGAACTCCGTACATACGTCACCTATTAGCCCTTCTCTAGAAGCTTTCCCAGCCGCTTGGCTTCATGCCACACCGTTCCTTTGACCACCGCTTAATCCAACATCAGGGATCCTTTTTTTCGAAAGACCACATCAGGGATCCTTTGGAGCTTTGTTTAAAAGAACCTGCCGACCTACTTATCCAGTCAGTCCCCTGTTCCAATCCTAAGCTCTTGAACGGTCGCAAGCACAGTAGCTGAAGCTCTTCTTCCTGGGAGCTCACGGTGAGCCTAGGTCTCCTTATTAAATCGTTAGTTCCTTTCCTAGAATTAATCCTTCTATCCGTTTGTTAAGCTCCTAGCAATTTTGCACGTAGCGTCTCTGCAATTAGAAGTTGCCCAAATCACTAGCGAACCACCAGCTACTTTAGCTAGTTGCTGGAGCGAGTAGCAGCGGACGGCTCGTCGCTCTTTGTGGTCGCGTTGTCGCCGTCCGCCTGTTTGTTGAGCATGCCGCGCCGCCGTAGACTCGCCTGCTACCATGGGAGCGCTGTTGCCGGAGTCTGTTTCTCTTGTCGCCGCCGGCAGCGATGCTCCTGAAAACAGAGTACCCAGCTCGTATGTAAATTGTACCGCTGGGCCAGCTGCTACGCCACCAGGCCAAAAGCCCACATCGACTTTGTTTTCGTCCTGACTTATAGTTGGCCACCGTAAATTAGTTAGGACTTCAAACAGAATAGTCTCTTATTGAAGTTGCTTTTATCTACTAGTCCAGATAACACATGTCAATATCGCTCTGTTGTTGCTCCAAGTAGAGTGTCAGTTCCTCTCTCATAGCATACATGCTAACACATGTTAGTAAAAGGCCCAACGACCATTAGTTAGTTCAGACCTCCATTGTAAATGGCTAACGTGAGCTAGTTAGTAGTTCAAATAAATTAGTCCTTTGACCTTAGGATTTCTCCCGCCTAGTGATCAAGTTAGCAAATTCTACTTAGAGCCGCCTTGCTCGTACAGTGTCCTCTCCTATACAATACCAATAACCATTAGAGCTGGTGAAAAATACTAATTAAGGTATGCTGCTCGTACTACCCTTGAGATAGAGTATATTCCTATATCCACTAATACAACAGACAAGCTTGCCAAGACTAGCACACTTCCTAGATGAACGATCATAGTTCCTTGAATCTATCCAAGTTTAAGGTCTACTTTTTATTTGGAGATCTTTCCTCCTATTTCTTTTATTTAATTTATTTATTTTGATTGTAATTTGAGTGTTTTAGCTTTATTGGCTATTTCGTTCTTCGCGATAGAATACGAGGGTGGTCGCACCGGGAGATCAGGCGGTTTGGGAGAAGAACGACGACGTCGTCGAGCAGGAAGGCAAGTCACACTCCAATCGATCATGTAGCACCTATGAGTACTCTTATTACTGTTTGTATGGTTTATTCTCCTTGATTTAGTTGTGGTAATAGGATCATGGATATGAATAGGCTAGAGGTTCCAAACCCATCTTGCATGATATAGCCATCCTATCCACATCGGCTAAAGTAACTGAGAAGTGAACCTAGCTCGAAGTGCAACTATTAGCTAGATGGAATGAAACATGGCCAGGTTAAGGTTAATTTGGAGCTATCACTGAGGTTACAATTACCTGGATTAATGGGATGTGAATGATAGTATGGTTGATGGCGGAATTGACCTTGACGGTGATTGTGTGCACATTGACCGGCTTCGGTCATGTGGCAAATTGCTAATGATGGGTGTTCTGTTTATATGGATTGAGGAATGGTGGGGCTAAGTCAAGATAAAAACATAGTTTCGTCCAGCCATAAGGACCGACTCGACGGACATGGTTGGTAACAGTCCTACAACATGGTACCCGAGGCTGCCCATGTAAGGCGAATGACCTCTCGGCTAAGTCCGCATTTGTTGCTAAGATGGGACCTGTCGTGCCTCAGGATTGAATTGATGTGTGAGAGAAGGAAGAAGAGTGGGTAGCTTGTTGTACCTCTGCCTACCGACATGTTATTCGTGATGATTGCAACATTGCGGATATCTTATGGGTAAAGATGGACAGACTCTGCAGAGTTCATTCTGAATCATTTGAATGTGCCGTGCTTCCGGTTAATGGAGCTATGTTTATGGGTGATTCCAGTGTGATGACTATGTTTACTTATTCCTCATTATGATGGTGAAATTGGAAGGTTGGGTGGTAGATTGTTGCTACGGTGATGCTCATTCACTAATTATGGTATTGTTACTCTATTGAAGTTATGTCTCTTTTTTATCATATTCTTCTATTGATATATTGCATAACCTATAGTCTTATAGTTCATATTTTACCTGCTTTGAATCCGTGTGGCTTGCTAAGTACAAAAGTATTCACCCTTGCTCAATATGTTATCAGCTTGTGAAGTTGAGAACGGGGGAGAGCCTTGTGACAATAGTTGGGCACAGGAGTACTGTGTCGACGATCCTACGTTCTAGAGCATTTCTGCACTCGAGCCTTTGTTGTTTTGGTGTTTTTTTTTTGGACTTTTCCGCTGTTGTGCTTGTGTAATCTAGAAGGTTGTGAAACTCTAATAAGGTTGACTTGTATAATAGCTTTGTAATGACCCAAGCTTGAATCTATGTGTCATAAAGTGGGCCGGTTTGTTTAAACATCATCTTGTGTGCAACTTCTACTTCTAGAAAGTTGCTTTTATATGGTTCACAAGGTGGGCCTGTCGCACAACACACCGCACGCGGTGCTTACTTAACGTAGCACGTGCGGTGTCGGAGGTCCCCGTTTATGATGTGTGACCTAAGAGAGCAATTTTCAAGTTGTGTGACTAAATCGCACCCGCCTCACAATGCAAGTTGTGGTATCTCCAATGCAACCCTCTTAAGCATGTATACTTCATTTTGTAATTTTATTTTTTTAAGGGAGCAATTTTCAAGTTGTGTGACTAATATTGCATCATTTTTTTGCATGACTTACTGTTAGTTCAATATCTATATTGACTGCATTTTGAAAATAAGGAAAATAATGGTACGTGGGCCCAATTGTCCACTGAAAGTCTGGGCAATTTCGCAACATACGGCCCAAACTTTTTGTATGAACAGGCCCAAAGTTTCTTAGGCAATGGCCAAAGCATGCCCAAAGGCCTAGCTTTTTCTTTTTTAGGTTACCCAAAGGCATAGCAGAAGTGGATAATACAGACCAAATGAAGGATAAATTGTGTGGGCAATACAGCCTGCGAAGACCCGAGAACGAAGCCCACTTCAGTCGTCGGTCTCCCGTCCCCTTCCTGCTCGCTGCCACCAAACCGAGCGGCGAAGGCAGGAGGAGATCGTCAATGGAACCGGGATCTCCTCTCGACCCAGCCCCTGCAAATTGAATCCGGCGCTAACTCCGCCCGATTCGGTCTGCCTCGAGTTCTTCTCGAGCTGGGGGACGCCGGCACTGCGATGAGAAGATGACCCCCGCGCAGGATCCGTTCTACATCGTCAAGGACGAGATCCAGGACTCGGTGAGCTGGCACCGCGCCCCATTGCTTGATCCCTCCTCTTCTTTCGCTGCTTGCATCCGCAAACATCCCGTTTCATGATCTTTGATGCCCATTCGTGTCGTTGTGGCTTGTGTGGGTGTAGCGGGTTACCTTGGCACAGGTTGTATCGGGTTTATTGGGTTATTATTTGGTGGGAAATCCCTAGCCTGCGATCTGATACGCCGCTTGCAAGAGGGCGATGCGAAATTTGGTTCCTTTTTGGTCAAGTTGTGTAGCTATCTTGTTACGAGGATGAATGGTTAAACTCCACTTCTTTCCGTCACATGCCTTACGCTCACAGTGTTCTTGACTGCTTAAATGCTAGTGTTCCAGTGAATGCAGGTCATTTTGTAATGCATTGCGGGTCTGGATCTCAGGTGCTGAAATGTTTAGCTCTGGATCCATTAACTAGGTTCTTTTCTGTTTTGTTACTCTACCGTTCACAATGTTCTTTGGCAAATCACAAGGATCCATGGATCTGAGATGGGAAACTACTTTCCTTGGGTGTGTAGAAACTATCGGTATTTGGTACATGTTGATGTGATAATGCTGTGCTGAGGCAGCCAATGTTTTGTTATTGTCCTGCAGAGAAGCTTGTTTAATATGCCCAATCTATTATCAACATCCAGAGCATGTAGAGTTGTATGGTTTGGTCTAAGTTTTGACCTATGCTTCGTTTAGTAAGGAAGAATATTTGCCTGCAATGATGCATTCTGTTCTACTCATAGATTGTGCAAATATCATGTTAATATGCATAACACTTTTTTTGAAGAATTAGCTTGAGAACTGAGCATTCAGGATACCTAACAGTCGTTTCTGGATTCCTAGCATTAGTTCGTTTCCTCCTCTTTGCTGCACATAACTAAATTTCTTCTCGTCCTGTTTTGGATAGATAGACAAAGTGCAAGATACTTTTAACCAATGGAAGCAGACTCCTGAAAATGCTGGAGAGTATGTGCATTTGACCAAAGAACTACTAACCAGCTGCGAAAGTATTCAATGGCAGGTGAATGGAATTTCCCTAGTTGTTGTATTGTTACTGTGTTAATTTTCAATACATATCATTCAAAAGGCTTCCATCCCAGACATTAGTCTTAAAGCACTTACCTTTTTACATTACGTTTTGGGCCGTGCTAACCACTCAGATAATGCTAAGTTTCATACTAGGCTTCAGACAAAAACAATTTATTTCAGTTTTGTCATCTTGTTGTGATCGAGCTCTGACTTGTTGCCTACTTTTAACATTCAATAAGGTGGATGAACTGGAGAAGGCAATTTCAGTTGCTGCGAGCAATCCAGCGTATTATGGGCTTAGCGAGGCTGAAATTCGAAAAAGAAGGAGCTGGACTAGCACTGCCCGTAACCAGGTACTATTTCACAGAACATTTTTCTCAGCTGGCTGCAAAAATGTATAAACAACAACTAAACTGATGTGGATATCATGAATTATGTTGAACTTAATGAGGTTGCTGATAACATAGGTGCTCTCCTTAAGGAGGAATGTTGAAGCTGGTACACAAAAAAGTGTCTTTGGTCGCTCAGTCAATCCTTCTGAATCAAGCAGATCCAAGCAGCACATTTCACAAGACAACGATGAATTCATTGCGTCAGAATCTGATCAGCAGACGCTACTAATAAAGTAAGCACTTGTCAACTAAGCTTATGTACTTAGCCTAAATTTACTGGAGTGCCACTTTAGCATGTCTAACTTAAAAATCAACTGAACTTCTGTTTCATCTATCATAGTGTTCTAAATATGATCTCTCAATGATTTGAACTGTTACTCAAAAAATCTGCTAACACATACTTGTCAATGATTTGATTCAATGGTATTTTTGTGTGCATTTTCGATAGGAGACAAGATGAGGAGTTGGACGCACTTAGTGCCAGTGTCCAGCGAATAGGAGGTGTCGGTCTCACCATACATGAGGAGCTTGTGGGACAGGTACTTATACTGACTAACATCATCAGAAAGATAAATCTTTCTGTATTTCCTTTGATGCTTTTGTACAGTTGTTCCTGTGAACTCTCATACCTTTTTATTCACATGTAATGCCCAGTCAACTCCATATATTATGCTACTGATATTAGTATATTCCAAATCCTTTACCATGTCAGTATCCTTTATGTTTCTTTACATGGCACAGGAAAAACTTTTGGGGGAGCTAAGCCTCGACATGGAAACTACCTCCAATCGGCTTGACTTTGTGCAGGTATGCTTTTGCTCTTTCCTAACATGTATTATTGGGAGCATCCGTTCTGACCCATCTCATTTTGTGGTACTTTCATCCGCCATTCATGAAATTGCAACATTTCACCTGATTTCTTTTGATTAAAGATTTCAACGACCTGAATCTTCTCCTCTTTTGTTTGTGCACAGAAAAGAGTGGCTATGGTCATGAAGAAGGCTAGCTTGAAGGGGCAGATCATGATCATAGCATTCCTTGTGTTTCTTTTCATCATTCTTTTCGTTCTGGTGTTCCTGACTTAATTGTATAGTTTTGTACCTTGTTGATTTTAGCACGGTGATGTAAGAGCAGAATTGGAGCCATTCATACAGGCGTACACAGTACATAATTACGCCATGTAAACATTACATTGATAG
This sequence comes from Eragrostis curvula, assembly GCA_007726485.1. NCBI lineage: Eukaryota > Viridiplantae > Streptophyta > Magnoliopsida > Poales > Poaceae > Eragrostis > Eragrostis curvula. The sequence continues at coordinate 49,089,972 of CM017440.1, read as the reverse complement.
TTTTGTCCATGTATCACAAAATATACTTTTTTTACATGTAAAAGATACTACTTTTACAACCCATGTTGTCTTTCAGCTATAGAAATTGCATCAGAAGCAGTGGCATAGCCAGGAATTCTATGTTTTTTTTTTTTTGGGGGGGGGGGGGGGGGGGGGGGCACGATCAATATAGAAGTATGGTAATATGGATTGTCAATGATAGAAATTGACTATTTGCACCAAATTTTCACTACTTTTGCTTTTGTAGGCAATAAGTAATTAAATGAATTGTGTATTACCTCATAATATTAAAGAACGGTAGGCAAAATATGTCTAGAGAACTCATGTTTTTTTCTATTAGTTTTCAACACCTATTTCTAATCCCCTTATCAATGTAGATGGATTATCAAAGCAATGTGGTGCATCACGCACGTTGCTTTCTTGGACAAAACAATATATTTCATTACCATGATTTTCCTTCAAATATTAATAGTGTGATTGAGAAATTAGCATCTACAGGCTGGGTCCACATGAAACAAATTGAAGTTAAATTGAAAACTTCAACAATTCAGATCTCAGAAGGTCTCACCATTAGCAGTTAAACCGAGAAGCAGCAGTACGTGCAGCGGCTGCAGAGTAAGAAAAATCGCTTGCATTGCTTGTCTCGTCGGCGATATCTCTGCCTGCCGATTGCCAGCATTTGGTTTCGGGAATTGGGGAGGCGGGATGCAGGCGTGCTATGCGGCGGCGACGAGGCGAGGAAATGACAAAGGGCATAGCAACTTGGCTTGTTAAAATCAATCGATCTCTGATTCAACTGGAATGGCCGTAGAAGCGAAGAAGTATGGGCTTTTGGAGTCTGGTAAAACAAATAATTAGCTTGCAAACCTGCCGCAAAGGCCCAGGAGCTGATATTAGGCCATTCTTAATGGCTCTTTTATTTGCATTTAATTAGATGCCACATCAACAAAATTAGTGACATGGCAAGAAATTTATTATAAAAGAAGGGAGATCCTTTCATCCCATGAAAGGATAGTGGCGTTGTTTCCAACACGATGAAAGGCAAAAAAAAAAAGTGGACTGAGAGTATTTCATTTCATCTCCAAAGACTTCAACCACCACCTAACAATAATTTAATATTTTGACAAACCTATGAAACTGTGAAATGAAACTGTGCACTGAGAGATGCAATTTCATTTCACTGAATAAGACCACAAAACTGATGTGTCATTTTGGAAAGTGTGAGATGAAAAATGTCCACTGAGACTGGCCTTATTACCTTCTTAGGCGTCTGCGTATTAACAAAAACTTTTCTCTGGCCTTTTGGGCTTTTTTGGTGGTGGTGGTGGGGGGGGGGGGGGGGGGGGGGGGGCGGGACACCGCCCCTACTGCCCACTGTGGCCAGCCGGATTGTCGTCGCTGAAGTGAGCTTAATTAGTTAGCAGACCGACTCACACACAGCAGGAGACCAGTGATAGCCATCTTTGAACAGCTTGTCGTCGCTACGTGCATCATCATACTCGTCGCTTCCTCGGCGTCGTCACCTCCACTGGCGGCCCACTGCAACGAGAGAGTCGTGATGGTGCCACCGGCGCCGCCCAACGGCGAGACTCTCGACCGGTGGTCCACAAGGCGACGATTCCACGTCGGCGACGTCCTCGATGAGCAAGCTCTATGATCTGTGTTCTTGCGTGAGAAGCTGATAGTGTTGTGCATTCATGTACCAGAAATGTATTTCATTGTTACTGAATTGCTGGTCATTTTTTTTCTTTTGAAGATCAAGGAGCAACATGGAAGTATGGTCTAACCACACTACTATAAACAAATATGTGTTTTCCTGCTAAAAAAACCATATATCGGAAGAATGCATTAATCATTGGCTTGTATCTGTGATGTATTGATTGCTTTCGTTTTACCAAAAAAATTGATTCGGTCTTGTGTGTATTTAGGGACGGAGATTCTATTCAGTTAGCAGCTCTTGTCTCAGCTTTTTTGATTTCGATTTCTGTTACCATTACATGCCGGGCGATAAATATATTGCATGATTCGATCCAACTTTACACATATTAGCCCGGTGGCCGCATTGATGGCGAACTACAATGGGTGGTGTTATGTGGATTGCAAGAACTATACAGAGCCGTTTCTTCTTCTACAAGGTTTATTCTGTACTGTGGTCTGGTTTCTCTGCCAGAATGGGTTCACTTCACAGGTCTATCCACTCTTGGTCAAAAACATGTGCTATGTGGATTGCAAAAACTACACTAAGCCATTTCTTCTTTTGCAAAGCGTACTCCGTGCTGTGGCCTGCAGCCTGGTTTCTCGCAGAGTGGGTTTACTTCACACGCCCATCCACTCTCGGTCAAAAACAAACTCATCGCAAAAGAACAGTATCCAACAGAACACGGTGCGGCCCCCCTTTCGTGGTCCCACACTGCAGTGAGACCGGGGGCTCCTTATCCCCAGACCCAGCGCACCGTCCCGCCGTCCGGTCCTCAATCCGTGCACCAAGTCCGTAGCCCAGCTCTCATCTAACCACCCATCCTAACAAACCAATGGCTCACGCGGCACCGGTCCACCGCACCCGTGAGGATATCCCAAACCGTCATCCGGCAGCAGTTCGCCACGCGGCCCGGCCCAGCCGCGCACGGACGACGCGGCGCGGCCACCTGAGAGACAACATCCGCTGCATCCCCCTCCTCCCCCTTCTCGCGCAGCAGAGCCAGGCCGCCAGCGCAGGAACGAACCGGAGCAGCAGCAGCTGCTGCCGCGGAAGGCGCGACTCGAGGTGAGGCTCCTGTTCTTCTTCATCCTCCGCCCCCTCTCTCGAATCCGGGGCCCGCCTCGCGCGACTGGGAAGGCGGCCGCCGAATCCGGCTCGCTGGGGCCGAGCCGTCCGTGCTCGCGCGGCGGCCGTAGGTTTAGGTCGGTGACCAGGCGCGCGGGTTGGGGCTGATGATTTGGTGGCGGCCGCCGTCTCTGTGCGCGCGCCGCGCACCTCCTCCTCGAGCACCCGGGCGTGCTGCTGTCACCCGAGCGCGCGGGTCGATGTGTTCACGCGGAAGTTCAGGAATCCATGGGTTTAGGATTTGAGCGGGGCGCCCTGCGATTGCTGCTGTTAGTTTTCTGGTCCTGACGGTGGAGTTGGACTCCGTCCCTCCATGCGTGTGATTGTTACGGGGAAATGATTTTAACTCGGTACAAATTGTAGTGAAATGCCTTTCGCTTTTCCTTTTTCATATGGGCAGTCGCACCTTTTTTTTTTAATGTAAAAAGGAAAAATTCAGACAGTGAAGTGTCAAGGGTTTAGTGCCAGGGCTGTAATTCAGTTCGGTTCCTTTTGTTACACTTTTCAAGAACGTTAGTGGTTTTGGTAAACCCTATGTGACATTTCAAATCCGATGGTCTCTACCCTTTGTCACCGAGTCTGATTTCTTTGTTTGCTAGGATTAGACTGTCTCCAACGGGATGCTCTATACACTCAAAATGGGTGTTAAATGGAAAAATAGGACTCCAACATGTCTCCAACGGGTGCTCCAAACACGACAGCCATTGTTGGCAACGGCGAGGTCGCTCCCCACAATTGAAGCACGCTGCCTTCACGACCCTGCTACTGTAGCTCTTTCTTTTTCGACCTCCGCCTCCTCCGATGGCAAGCAGATAGGATTGGGCCGAGGATGGCGGCGACGGTGGAGCGGGGACGGGGCGCGGCGACGAAGCTGGTCCGCCCCCAAGCTCGAGCGCCGGCCTGCGCGTCGCCCCCAAGCTCAAGCGCCGGCCTCCGCGTCGCCCCCTCCTCCCTCCCCTACTCCGGCCGCCTCGCCGAGCTCGAGCCGGTCGTCGTCGGGTCCGGAGCGCGGCACGCGGCGGCGGAGCGGTGCCTCGCGTGCCGTCGATGGGCGCACCTCCTCCGCGAAGGCGACCCCGTCGCGTACCGCCGCCTCGTGACCCGCGCCGTCTTCCTCGCTCACCAGTGAGCCAAAGCAAAATTCCTTCTGAGTATGTCTTCCTCGCTCACCAGCGCGCCTCCTCCATCTTTTCTTGTTGTGGAATTGCAACGAAGCTCGCCGGATTTGAAATTCCCCGCCGGAGCCACGCAAGCTAAAGCAAGAGCGGGGTGGGGCTGGGAGGCGACGCGGGCGGAGGAGCGACGCCGCGGCAGCGGGAGGGCCCGGTGGCAGAGGAGATGGGGCAGCGGCGAGGGGCCGGTGGCAGGAGGCCGCGACGGCGAACGCGCGGCACGAGGAGCACGAGCGCGAGGAGGAGGCAGACCGCTTTTTCGGACTCCCGTTGGAGATTGACAATTTTGGACGCTGACCTTCCAGCCGAACGACCATCCATTCGGTTGTTTGGGGCTCTTATTTTGGGACGCACCGTTGGAGACAGTCTTATCGGGTGGGGTATGGTAGCAGCACCCTTTTGCTGAATATTGGGCCCCACCCCCTTCTCGCCTTCCTGTAATTAAATAAATACAGACACAGTTCCTCCTGTCTAATTGGTGTGGATATTTGCATACTTGGATTAAACTGTGTGAAATGAGTATTTCTTCAAACTTCATGGGTTTGCAATATACTACTCTATGATGTGCTGCACATGCGCACGAGCGGGCGGGCTTGATTTGGCATTCTGATGCTTATTTTTTGGGTACAATATGCTACTTCCATGTTTCAATACCTCTCGAATATTTATCAACTTACACACTTATCATGTGGCTTTCTATTTTATTACCCTGGAAGATAGAATGCTCGTAGTGTTTCAAGAATGTTTTACAGACTCCGCTGCTTTATCTTCTGGCCTTCTAGTTAATATACTGTGTATGTTCTGCGATCATAAGGATGGTTCAGGTTTTCCAGGCTTATTTGCTTGTTTATACAGTCAGCTTCCCTTTGAACAATTTTTACCTTACAGTATGAGCGTGAGGTCATCCTGTTCTTTTTTTTCCCTGCCACCTCCCGTGCATTGTTCTTTGTTGGTTTTTGGCTATAACTTTTTTGGAATGATCTTGGAGTGTATAATCGTTGCTGTTCCTAAGAAGTTCTTGTATTAGCTATTCTTTTCTGTCATCAATAACTATAATCTTCTTGTAATGGGGCTATGTACTTTAGATATTACATGCTTTAAAAGGTCTATTGTTTGCCTCATTGATTATCCTCTTAATTTAATGGAACTTTAATTTTTCTCTATCACTTTGCACTTGTTTGCTTTAGGATCTGTATGTTGTTTTAGAGGTTTCGCTAAAACATCTCCAAGATCTGTTGGAGCATGTCTTTTGTTTTGCATATGATTAGTCCATGCCTCATGCCTGTCTTTTTGTATATACTTTGTTATTTTATTCTGGAAGTAATTCATTGATGGTCCATTTTTGTCAATTTCAAGGCATGGATAGATACCAAAGGGTGGAGAAGCCGCGGAATGAGACGCCAATCAGCCAAAATGAGATCAGGATAACTACACAGGGCAGGATGAGAAACTATATTAGTTATGGGATGTCGTTGCTTGAGGTTACCTCCTTACTGTGACATACCTTGGCTTTGTTGTTATCTGGCGTAAAATAAGCATCTATGTTTCACACACTGCAGGTAGTGCTTGCAAATGGTTGTTTATCACTAGTTTTTCTTCTTGTGACAGTAACAAACTGTTAATGTGCACATGCTTGTCTCTCACGGTCATTTTACAACGTTCGTTAGTCAATGGTTAGTTACTTAGGTTAAATGGCTTCATCTAATATTCTTGATTTGTTATGTCATTACATAGTTTTATCTGAAATACCAATGATTGGAGAATGTTTGCTGTTATGATGGCATAATACGTGATTGTTGGCTTGTTGCCATTGTTACCCTTTTGGTCATTCCTAAACCTGGTTTCCTACTGCTCGTTTCGTGGCACTTTGTATGATTTGATCTTTATTATTATTGGAAATACCAGTATGAAGCTTATTATTATCACACTATTGAAGAAATGTTTCCTTTTATTTGCATACACTTTTTATTCGGCTATTATGTCTTCCTCCTCCTAAAAATGATTTTGATGGCAATATGCCAAACACCACTTATTACCATTCTAATTCTCTATGTCGTATCATGAATTTCAATTCAACTATAGTTGTATGGATATCTGAGTCACATTGTTTTCTTATATGTACTGGCATTTTCCAGGAAAATGGTCATGATGACATTAGTATCAAGGCCATGGGACGGGCCATAAATAAGACAGTTATGGTTGTTGAACTGATCAAGGTTGATTGTAACATTCTGTTCAAACTGAATCTATTCTTTTGGAGTCTTTTGATTCCTCTATATAATACTTAACTGTTTCTCTAGAGAAGGGTTGCTGGTCTTCATCAGAATACATCAACTGAATCTGTTGATATCACGGACACATGGGAACCTCTGGAAGAAGGCCTTCTCCCGTAAGGACATATATTCCATCTAAGAACAAGAAAGGTTTATTGGGATTAACATTCTTCTTTGCGCAGCCTGGAGACAACTCGCCACGTATCAATGATCACTATAACATTGTCCAAGGAACAGCTGGATATATCGTCTCCAGGGTAAGTCAAAAACCTGTCAACTGGCCCAATCGCTAGACATGAAAACAAATGTCGTACATGCTTGGCCATTTTATCTTCCTGAAGTCAGTCATGATCGTTCATTAATTTGAAATATGCTGTCAGTATGCCTGCTCATTATAGGTTATGATTAATGATGTCCTTAGGTACCAGCCACCTATCCCAGCCGAAGAGGTGAAACCTGCTTTTGACTATGATCATGAAGGTACTTATCTCAACTGACATTTCCCACCTAATGTTATGGGTAGCATTACCATGTAACCACCATCATGTTTGTGGTCACTCAGAATCCTATCCCACCGGTCGTGGAAGCGGTCGTGGTGGTGGAAGAAGAGGCAGGGGCAGAGGTATTCTCATTCTCATGTCTTCCGTGAGCAGCAAGCTTCTGGGCAGTTTCATCATTGGTCCTTAACAGTGATCCTTAGTCATTTTTGCATAGTGAATTGCCATCACAGCATACTTAATAGTTCTGTATGTACTACTCGTGGCTGCTTTATATTGCCAGTAAAGGCTGATTTCTGGTGCTTCAAATCTATAAAAATGCTTAATTGCAATAGATGATTCATTTTGTTGCCTCCTAAAGGGTAGCCAGGTGCAGGTAGCTCCCTCTTGCGCAGGGTCCGGGAAAGGGTCCAGCCACCTTGGGTCTTTTGTATGCAGCTTTTCTCTGCATTTCTGCAAGAGGCTATTTCTAGGACTTTAACCCATGACCTCATGGTCATAAGGCAACAGCTTTACTGCTGCGCCAAGGCTCCCCTTCATTTTTTTTGTCTCCTATTTATAATTTTAGCCAGCATGCAGTATTTATTTTTTTGCAAAAGATAAAACACATGTGATGTTTTTGCAGAAATTTGTTTTGTTGATTCTTGCAAAATGAACATGCACAGGTATGAGCAATGCCCCCCCTCCCCCTGCTTATGATTACAATGAAGAGTGGGAGGAGGAAGGAGATTATTACAGTAGAGGGCGGGGGAGAGGGAGATCACGAGGGAGAGGAGGTAGAGGGCGTGGCTCCTATGGAGGTGGCAGGCGTGGTGGTTATGGCCCTGATTATGGTTACGGTGCCAGAGGTGGTTATGATTATGGCTATGGCAGCAGAGGTGGGTACTACGATGAGCAAGATGAATACTACGATGGTGAGCCGGAAGAGTATGTTCCTCCAGGCCGTGGTAAGCCCAGTGCGACAACATTACATGTTTATCTGGTCTTTGGATGTCCCACTTCTTATAGTTTCCTCCATGGTTTTGCAGGGCGTGGCAGGGGGAGAAGGGCACCTTTCCGCGGACGAGGCCGTGGGCGTACTCGAGTAGGCTATTATTAGATGAGAATGGTACACATGCCCAGTAGGTGTGCTGAAGGGAGCACGCCAGCTAAGCACTGATGTGCTTAATTATCGGGTAATGTTTGCTCCCTTCCCTATGTTCTCCCATGGTGGTAGGTCGGACCTGAATCACCAAGCCTTTCAGGTGCTACTTTTGGTGTTGTGGACTTGCTGGGCAAATTTTGTGGTTCGCTCATGGTTTTGTAGCTAGATCATCCAGTATCCTTACAAACAGTAGCGGAATGTTTTCCAATTGACATGTGAAAAATGTTCAGTCTCCAGTTTATTCTGTCTTGCTAGTTTGTAGTCAATGATTTGGAATGCTTAATAAGTCTGGGTTGGTGATGCCCTGCGGTGTCTTCATTGGTCCGGGCCATCGTGCTATGCTAGCCTTTTCCGCTTACCTGTGTGTGCGTACACGAGGGGGAATGGTCAAAGGCCAGTAGGTGCTGCCTGAGAAATAGGGCGGAGGGTGGTTGCATGCTTATGTTGTGGCCATTGCTCTGAGCTAGTTTTGGAGTCTCATGATCTGAGAGGGGAAGGCCCCATTTGGCAGTATAATCAATATTACAACGGGTTGGTCAACACTCGCTTTTAGAATTCGATTGCTGAAAGAATCGAGTACACTGTCAAGCTGGAGAAGTTATACACTGCAGAACAGGAGCAGCACAAATATCAAAAAGGAAAACACCAAACTAAACAGACATGAAGGTTCACTACGCTGCAGAACAGGAGCAGCCCAAGTATCAAAAAGTAAAACACCAAACTAGATAGACATGAAGAAATCACACATCGGTTATAAGTATCAATCAAAAAGTAAAGCACTAATAAAGAAGAGTGAGTGTGTTTGTTTTCTCCGACGACAACAGCAACAATGCCCCTCAAACAGGTACTTCTTGGGGCTCAGAAGCTGGCGGCGCCCCTGCATCAACTTCTTCTCCTTGGGTTGGATCGGGCCTCTGAAACTTGGGAGCATATCAGGTGAAAACGGTCCAAGTGTTGAAAACTTGAAAACTCACCGTCGGATCAGATACAACGGATGAGATCAGATCGAATCCCACCTAGCAGGTACATTTTCGTTTTACCCCCTGACTTGTTTTAGTTTCTGTCAGCAGTTCATCGTCGTTCTTTCCCCCTCCTCGCCCTCGCATCTATCTCCCCGCCGGCCGATTCCACACTGCACAACTCCGGCCTCTTGAAGCGGTCGTCCTCGTGCGCTCTTCCGTCGTGCCGTCGAATCGTGATACCATCGCCGAGCCGCTGGCCTCGTACGTCCCTTCGCGCAGCTGCCGGCCTCGTGCGGCCCTCCCCGCAGCCGTCTCCATGAGCTCTGCACGCGGCGCCACCAAGACGCACGGCTCAAGCCTCATCTCCACGAGCTATAGCGCTTACCTGATGCACTTGTTCTAGATCGATGTGCAATTCCTTAAACCTGAGTTGTTTCATTCACAGGATTTGGGTTATGTGCAGTTGCTTTCTGATTTTTTGATCCGTCTGTTTCCAATGTACATGTTTGGTCGTCGATCTTCTTCTCGTCATTTCTGTTGTTTGGAGAGAGAAATCCTAAGATCTGCTTTCAATTATCGTGGCTAAAATTATCCTACCTGTTTTCAATTTTGAGGTTTCGATTTGGGAAGGACGTTTCTGTCTCCAGCCTCACGCCTGTTTGGTTTCTCTCAAAGAAAATGGCGGCCTGCGCAGTCAAGGTGCTATTGCCTGCGCAATGAACCTTTGCGTATTTTCGTTGCTGAATTTCCCTTAAGAGCAGGCCAGGGCGCTAGCGAGTATAGTGCACGGCCGTAGGACGCCGATGTCAGTTATGCATCGCAAGCAGGTTCAGAAGTATCCTTGTGTTTTCTGTGCGTTCTTGTGATATTCCTCAGCCGATGAACCCGGCAGGCTTCAAATTCGATGCGAGGACTGCCCCTGTGGCCCTGTGGACATGGCATGGATCTTGCCGCCATCGGGACCGAGTGCACTTCTCCAAAGGGACACGGGCGGAGCAGCTGCTCCGGTCCGGCGAGGGAGCCATGACTGTGCTCGAGGACGAAATGTGTGATGGTCTGCGCTACGCAGGCATGCACCCAAAGAGCCCCCGGCGGGCCCTGCGTACGACGAGGATGCCAAGGGGCTCTTCTGCAATGTTGAGTTGCGGGCGGTTTTTTGCAAATGTGTGTTGAGCTGGTGGGAGAGAGGGATAGACGCATCCTGTGCGTCGATAGATGATCCGTAGGCTACGAACGAATACAGTTTCCAAGTTTTCAACACTTAGCCCGTTTTCACCTGATATGCTCCCAACTTCCTATGTACCGTCGGCTGGCAAGCTATAGTTCCGGACTCGCCGTGAGTCAGCAAGTTAAAGATAAAGAAGCTGTACCATGTCAAGTGATCCGTCACAACGCAGAACGTACGCATGCATCAACTGAGTAGATATATTAGCGAACCTTCTGCAGGCTGCGTTTGAACGGCTTGGCCATCAGAAATCCAGAAAGCTCCTTCTGTGTGGTGTACCCTGTATAAGTGTTGAAAAGGCAGAATAGCGTAAGGTCACCAGCACGGATGTGGTAACGATCAATTAGGGAGAGAGAGATTACCTAGAGAGGGAGATCAGTGAGCGTCAAAAATCTGGAAAGCTAATTTGGAGTTCAGCTTTGTGGCAGAAGCGCTAGAGGTTTCCTAATTCTAGTACACAAGAAGATCGACAATTTAATGAGTCTAGCGCGGGTCACCTTACTAGTTGTATCATATTGGTGGCGGGACGGTGCTGGCGGCGCCAGAGCCGGCCAGGAGCTTGTGGCGATTGAAGAGGAGGGTGGCGAGGGCGTATATTGCCAGGGCGTTGGAGCCGAGGTAGGCAAGCCACATGCAGGACTTGTTGAGGGCGCGGGCATGGTGCGCCAAGGAGCCGACGAAGAAGACCAACTGCTCGACGATGCCTTGGGTGGCCCGACGCGCGAACTCCGCCGGCGTCGGCGGCGAACGATGAAACTGAAGTTATCTTGTCCCCGGTCATCCACCAGGTCCAGGCCTCGTGCCCGCAGCTGCTCTGCAGATCACGGCCGGCCTCCTCCGCATCTTCTTCCACGACTGCCTCCCGCAGGTCCGCGACGGTTCTATCTATCTTTCTGGACCCAGAGCGTTCGTTTCAGTCCCAAATAATAAAGGGTCACTGCAGCCCCGCGCGGAGCAGCTCTTCAAGGACATCCGCGTCCTCAAGTCGACATCCTCGCGCTCGCCACAAGCGACGCCGTCAAGCTCTCCAGCGGCCCGTTCTATGGGCTGTCCTGTCCCTCGGCCGCCAAGCCAAGACAGCTTCCGGCCCACCTCGTCCGACCAGATTGGCATCCTCCCGGGCCCATCAGATCGAGGCAGGGGAACTTGAGCCGTCAACCTCGCCGAAGACCGCGACGTCGCCACCATCAGCGGCGCCGAGGCCTGGGCGATGCTCACGCTCATCATCGGCGAGGGGATCTGTCGTTCTGGGCGCCGTCATGAAAGAGCTCATTGTCTTGACGAACACCAAGGGGCTCGTGACTCGTCGAGCTCATTGTCTTGACGAACACCAAGGGGCTCGTCGAGCTCATTGTCTTCAACAGCGGCCGCGAGCGCAAAGTATCGTGCCCTACAACTCTGTTCCTCCTCTGTTTTGCTTTGCTTTGGACTTGTCCATTCACGCGCTGCAATCTCGGGCACAGCGTTATTGTTATTTTTTTTCTTCAACAAAGAGACAGTAAAGAGCGAGGTCATGCGAGGATCAAAGCAGAGGTCACCTGGTTCTTCTTCTCGGTGGAAATGAAACGGTGCGGTGGTGAAGGTAAGAAAAATCTGTCCGTTTCGCTATCATCAGAGAGTTATCCCTGCAGGAAGAACACCGGGAACGACGACGAAGAGGAACTCGGCGGCGCCCGGGGCGTCGTCACCGCGGCCTACTGGTGCGTGTGCGATGGCCGGTCAAGGAACCGTGGCGGCTCGCCGGCGCCCACTTTCCCCACGGCCGCCGCCGCACGCCGCGGTACCGCCTCCGGCTGCTGGCGTCGGTGGAGGACGACGGCGACGACACCTGCTCGCTCGACGCCGTCGTCGTCACCGCACGCGATGAGTGGTGCTGCGCGGGCGTCGCTGCCGCTCCGTCCTACGAGCACAAGCCACAAAAGCAGAGCAAAACCCATTAGCGGAAGCCATAGTTGCAGGAAAAGAGGAAGGGATTCTACACGTAGTAGAGGACGATTACGGAGTATACTAGAGGATAGCATGGCTAATTTTGTTAGCTAGATCATCCAGTAGCCTTACAAACAGTAGCTAAATGTTTCCCAATTGACATGTAGAAAATATTCAGTCTCCAGTTTATCTGTCGTGCTAGTTTGTAGTCAATAATTTGGAACGCTTAATGAGTCCGGGTTGATGATGATCAGCGATTCAGCGGCGGTGTCTTCATTTGTCCGGGCCATCGTGCTATGCTAGCCTGATCCGCTTACCTGTGCTGGTGTGCGTACACGGAGGGGGAATGGTCAAAGGCCAGTTGGTGCTGCCTCTGAAATAGGGCGGAGGGTGGTTGCATGCTGATGCTGTGGCCATTGCTCCGAGCTAGTTTTGGAGTCATCCGTGATCTGAGAGGGGAAGGTTCCATTTGGTAGCAGTAGAATCGATGTTACAATGGGTTGATCACTACCCGCTTTTAGAATTTGTCTGCTGAAAGAATCGAGTACACTGTCAAGCTGGAGAGGCTCACTATGCTGCAGAACAGGAGCAGCATAAATATCAAAAAGGAAAACACCAAAATAAACAGACATAAATAAGGTTCACTACGCTGCAGAACAGGAGCAGCACAGATATCAAAAAGAAAAACACCAAAGTAAATAGACATGAAGAAATCACGCATCGGATACATCAAATTCTCACGGCAACAACCTCCTTCAGACAGGTACTTCTTGGGGCTGAGAAGCCGCCGGCGTGCCTGTATCAACTTCTTCTCCTTGGTTTGGATCGGGCCTTTGAAACTTATCAGCGAAGGTCTCCATTCCCATACTTGATAAAAGGAACCAGATGTAAGTAAGGAACTCCACACCTTCACCCATGCTCTTGGCGTGCAAGCACCCCCGGCATCTTCCAGCCGAGTAGCAGAGCATCTCCACCCACACGCCTTGAATCATTTCCCACCTCTCCTCCTCATCACTCAACAGCTCCATCAGATCTTCAGCAAGCTTGCATGCTTTCAGAATCCAAGGTCCTATTCGCTGTTCATATGGCTGAGGGGATTTTGCCACATGAAGAATCCTTTGCGCAACACTTCTTGTGTCCACTGATGGTGGCTCATTTGCATACTTGAGCATGATCTCAATATCATCGCTGGCGGTGGAGAAAAGACCTATCCTGGATCCGGGCATAAGCATCTCCGGACGTATGAGAAGCAGGTAGATCATGTAGTTGGAAACCATCTCGCTGCACCGGCGTGGGCGAGATGTGGGTGATGATGATGTCTGGGAGTGATGAAGGCATAGGTCTGTGGCTAAATGCCAGATGAGGACGCTCTGGTCGAATGACAACTGCAAACTCCACAACAGTGGGTCACATACCTGGTGTCTGCTCACGGTCCACTGCCCCCTTAAATTATTGAATCTTCTGTAACTAGAGGCATTAACTATGAACTGCTTCCACCCATCTTTCCGATGTCCAAACACAGAGTTTATAACCTCATGGCATACATGTAAAGATTCCATGTTAATGGCCAAGGGTGAAGATTGTACCTGTATATACCAATGCTTGTTGATGTAGTCCATTAAGCACATGACACCGGCAACTCTCATAAGCTTGGTGGGCTTGTTTTTGCGAGCTGAGAAGGATATGATGTTTTGTTGGGCAGCAGTGATAGACCATGATACACTGCCAAAGACACAAGGGCATGAGAAGAGGAAAAACTCCAGCACAGTTGTACCCCACAACAGGATATATGTTACTCTGATGTCATCCTCTTTGTAGCCATGTTTATGACTCTGGTCAAAGAGCACAGCAGAAGCCAGAGACATGAAAGGAAGCAACAACATCAAAAGGAAACCGGGACAACTGACTGCTAATTTGGCGTCGGAGTAGATCGTAAAAAATGACACATTCAATAGATACTTTAACACATTATGTAAATGATCCAGATTCAGTTTCAAGAAAGATGACAGGTCTCTGAGTCGACGAGAGTATGGAGCTGATATGTCCACAAGTGGCTTGTCCATGGGGAAACCCCGTAATTCTACCTCAAAATGAGGATCTTCTTCCGTCTCAAGTGCAACCTCCCTTGCCTTCTGTATAAAATCTTCCAGTGGCAGATCATGTTCTTCCTCTTTTCTTAGTGATACTGCATCATCAATAGATTGACTCGTTACCCAGGATTTATAGATCCAATGGACCTTTCCTTCTGCTCTCCGTAATGGATAAACCGCCGAAGAGGAGATCAAGCTGGTAAAGCTTGCAGCCTTAAGAGCCCATATCTTCCGGATCAACTTGAGAATCCCGCCGACGAACAACAAGATCGCTGCCTGCAGCAACCTCTTGTCGCTGCCGGACCACGACCGGCAGAAAACGTAGAGGGCCACCGTAACCTGAGACACCAGAGTCACAAGGTGCCGCGGCCACAGGTCGTTGTCCTCGACGCTGTACGCTGTAAATGAGTGCAGGCCGCCGAGGTGGCGGAGAAGGACGGGTGCCCACAGCAACTCCAGCTGGATGGCGCTGGAGCCGGCCGGCTGCTTGTGGCGATTGAAGAGGGTGGCGAGGCCGTATATCGCCAGGGCGTCGGAGCCGAGGTAGGCGAGCCACATGCAGGACTTGAGGGAGCGGGCATGGCGCGCGCAGGAGCCGACGAAGAGGACGAACTGCAGGAAGAGGCTGCCCAGCACGAGGATGCGCAGCTGCCACTCCTCCCACCATTGCACCATACTCGAGAAATCCCGCATTCTTTTGGTCTGATTCCTCGGGTGAAGGCTGAATAGCAGCTAGAGCAGCCTCCTGTTCGATCGGTTCATATACTATCAGTGAGACAGTGACCTGAAAAAGTTAGAAGAAAACGGAGTGCGAATATAAATTTTATTTACTACTTTGCGATTTTTTAGCCAGACACGATTTTTTTAGCCAACGGAGTGCGAATATAAATGTTAATAGAGATTTTGAACTCTCACTGATATCAGTACGTAAAATCCGCAAGCAACTGAGATTGAACAACAGAAATAGACAAAATCCTCAAAACAGTAACAGCTAGTTAAGTACCTCCACTGAATCCTCAGCAACCTGTAGAGTCGGGGCCTCAACTAATCCTCACTGCAGCTCTCTGCATCCAGAAGTTCACCTGAAAAAGAATAGGGCTCCAGGTTAAATCTTTACATCTAGGTGCACAGGGACATTAGCCTCAAGAAAATTACTGGCAGGGCACAAACACAACGGATTAACCTCGAGAAAGTTGCTGGCTAGTGCGGCAGCGGCCATGCCATCTCTAGAGGGAAGCTGAGGTGGGCATCACCGTGGAGGTCGCAGAGCAGCTCCTGGTCGCCAGCTCCTAAGGGGGAACAGCTCCTGGTTGTCGTACCTCTTACTGCTGTGGATGTCAGAGAAGTTCTTCAGGAGGTCAAGGACAAAGAAGACGAGGCGGACTATTCCTCCAGCAAGCCGCCGATCAGATCGAGCAGAGGCGGAGGGACGGAGGGAGCGCTGGACAGAAGCAACTATGCACGGATTTCGGGGAGAGGAGCCGGAGGAACAAGAAAATAGGACACCGGAGGAACGGGAAATCACGCTCTAGGGGATGCCCTGAGCAGGGTTTCAAAATGTGACTGAATCGCCGGTCGGTGGCGGTTTTGCGAAAACCCACATACCTTGGAAACCGTCCCAAACCGCTCAAACACGATTTTTTGAACCTGAACGGTTTTCAGGCTTTTTGTCTTGTCGGAGCGGGGTTTTGTCGATTTTCGAGCTGTTTTGTATATTTTTTTTAGACAAATTATCTTTTGAATCCTAACCATTCGATTTTACTGTTTACTAGCAGGTTTTACAAATCAAAAATCGTGATTTCAAATTTTTTTTAAAAAATAATTTTATTTTTTTTTGGAAACCGGTGAACCGAAGTGGTTTTGTCAAAAACCGTAAAAACCGGCCGGTTTCCAATGGTTTTGCAATCGATGGCCCTTAGGAACGTGATGAGGAGGGTTTGTAGTCCTAGTTCCTTAACAGAAATTAACTCTAAAGCCAAAGAGAGCTAAAGAAAAAGAAAAGAAACATGGATTATTCTTTCTTGCTCTGCGGGGCTGGGCTGCAGCGAGCACCCTGTGCATCGGCCTCAAAGTTTACAAGCATGATCTAGAGGGGATCATACTTCTTAATTCCTGGGGCTCAGAAATATATACAAAGCAGCAGTCCCTGCAGATTCTTTATGCCCTCCCCGTACGTCGTTCATTCAATTCCCTTACATAAAGTATATAAAGAATGGTAAACAATAAAGCAGTCGTATGTTCAAGCAAGAAACAAAGGCAACCGGCCTGTGTTATTTCTCTCTCTTTGGAAAGGTATAGCAACTGGCATGTTTCCTTGTTGGCGATAACATTCCTTGCGTGCTTGTGGTTATCAATTATTCTGTTGGTATTAACTAGCAAAGGAGGCTTGCATTAACAGCGCATCCAGCTATCTATGTTTACAGCTATGCTTATTACAATCATCGAACTTCTGCTTAATATATGCGTACGAATTAACAATTCGCATGTCTATCTTATTTCTTCATAGTTTAGGTTACTCTCTTCTAGAGGTAACTACTTGGGATCCATCAAATATTTTGAAGGCATGGATAGTTAATTATCAAAGCTTATAAAAGCCTCGGAATGAGACACCAATTAGCCGGAATGAGATCAGGACCAGTACAAGGGAGGATGAGGAATTATATTAGCTACAGGGCGTTGTTGCTTCAGATGAACCCCAATTTTGTTTTCATTTCTTTCATCTTGCAGACTGGCAAGTTCATGCGTAGTTGTGATAAGTGTGGCAGACAAATATCAAGGAAACTAGGAAAGTGGCCCGCGCAAATTGTACGGCTAGGTTCATTACATTCTTAATTATTTTTAGATTAAACATTTTAGATATTTCTCTCTGCTTTTTGGAACGTTGTACATCATAAATTCACATATAGTATATGTAAACAATCCATCTATAATAATACAAATGTCATTAAGATGCTGATTCTAAATTTTGAAATTTGTCCAATAAATTTACTCAGCATAGTTGCGGAGGTTTGTTAGATGTTCACACAAATGTACAAAGCCATACCTTTCTGCACACTGGAGGTAGCCGGGAATTTTGAGTGGGATCTGCACACGAAATGCTTCTAGAACAGATTATAAGCCCGCGGCAGGGCAACAAGTAATGAGCAGGCGACGTGACGAGGAGGGCCTAGTCCTAGTTTCCTAACAGAAATTAACTCTAAAGCCAAAGAGAGCTAATGAAAAAGAAAAGAAACATGGATTATTATTTCTTGCTCTTCAGAGCTGGGCTGCAGCGAGCACCCTATGCATCAGCCTCAAAGTTTACAAACGTGATCTAGAGGGGACCGTACTTCTTAATTAATTCCTGGGGCTCAAGAATATATATAAAGCAGCACACCCTGATTCTTTAAGCCCTCCCCGTACTTCGTTCGTTCAATTCCTTTACAAAAGTATATAAACAATGGTAAACAATAAAGTATTCGTATGTTGAAGCAAGAAACAAAGGCAAGCGGCCTGTGTTATTTCTTCTCTCTTTGGAAAGGTATAGCAACCGGCCTGTTTCCTTGCTGGCGATGACATTCCTTGCGTGCTTGTGGTTATCAAATATTCTGTTGGTTTTTACTAGCAGAGGTGGTTCACATTAACAGCGCATCCACAGCTAATTTTGTTTACATACTCCTGTTTGTCCTCCAGCAGACCAGATAGTTTTGATGCTTGTTGGAGGGGGTGTGCTGCCGTGTTCTTCTGCAGGCTGCTTGGACAAGTCGTATGTTGAATTTGGTGTGCTCCTGTGCTCCTTTTTAGGTGGTTCACACCTGTTCTGTGTCTCTGAAATAAAATGATATTTCCCTTTTTATTAGTTTTATATTGTATACATATGTTTCTTTTTTTCCTTGATTATTGCTATGTTTGGAATATTCAGACTATACGCGGATTTCTTTCAATATAAAATTTGGAATGTATTTTTGCCAACTTAAAGTTGTTGTGCAAAAAAAAAAAAACAAATAGAACTTGTTAAATATACATATGTTTAAAAAATTTGGCCCAAGGGAAGACCTCCCACTAGGTATTCCTCTAAGGGGACTTTGCTGCAATCAGGGTTTGAATTCTGGTCGGTTCCCTCCTTTATTGGGAGTTTTACTACTACACCATCAACTAATATATTTGCAACAAACTTCACGAGCAATCCCCTCGAGTGCATCTGGTTGAGCAAATGAATGTATCACACTAATTTCCACCATTTATTAGCACTGTTGTAGCTGTCTATATAGTGTATGTAATTTTTCACTGGGTGCACAAACCAAGCACCAGCGAACCAGTGTGGCAGCATAAGGACAGATATTTTCCAGCAATGTTACAAAAATATATTCATATTGAAGAGGAGTCCAAATATTTGATGGAAATTTCTATTTCTAATAAAATGTTCAAATTAAAAAATGGAGAAGATTGCTGAATGTATTTTGGGCCATGCTTCTATGTCATGTGGATGACGTCAAACACCTAGTACTCTAATTCTGGCCTCAGCCTCTGGGCTTGACAAGGAAAATGAGGGCTAGTAGGTAGTTATTTTGTTGCCCAGTTAGAAGTCGTGGTGTGTGTTGAAGGGAATAGCTAGGAAGCACACAGGAAGCCATGAATCATATAATAGAAGAATTATGTTCAGCCTGATATTATCCAGGCGCCCTTCAAAGCTAGGAGACGATATCTTTCGTATTTTGAGGTCGATTGGGCCTGATTGGTTTTCTTTAGATGATCCAGTCCACATAAGGTTGTGCTTGTCCATAACAAGTTCCAGTCCACTATGTCAGCAGTGACAGACTCTGAGCAGTGAGGGAGCTTGAATGAAATTCTAGGAGGGGCCAAAGAATATAGCAAGCTCGAAAATATATTAAGGTGCTAAATGATAGCACTAATGTATGGCACAATTTATAGTTAGCACACAAATATATATGGCAAAGTTTCAAACAATTTTTCAGAATTAGCAGTTCACATCAGCAATCAAGTGTTAATATGTGCTATTATTATGTTTTTGGCAAAAAACTTGGGGGGTGGGGGGCATGGCAGTTTAGTCTCAACTAAGCTGGACGATGCGCGCGCTGTGTGTGTGTGTGTGTGTGTGAGGGGAGTGAGTGTGTGCAACATTGGTTCATGATTTACTGTACGCAATATCATATAATTATCATCTTTTTCCCAAACATCTACTTCTTGAAGCTGAAAAGAGAAATAGAGAAAAAGTAAATGGTCCAGACTCCTGCAGATTCAATAGTTGATTTTTCATATCCAAAGGGAAACCTGCTCCCTAGTGTTTTTTTGCTCTTTCCCTAGGAATTTTAGCTCTAGGGGAATCCAGTGGTTTCCAGCAGTGTTCAAGCGAGGTCGTTCTCAAAATATTTGCATTGTAAGTTGTGACCATTCACAACAACATCTTCTCAGAATCAAATGAGCCATGAGTGTGAGCATTGTTGGCGTGGAACAACTAGCAAATTCGAATAGCCAATTGTCGTGCTCAAAATACAGAGAAAAAGCAAAGGACAAAACATGCTTCAGCATATCGGTCTTCAATGGGAAGTATTCTGGAGTCGACAGTAAACATCAGCTGAATTATGCTGAGTAAAGCAGCTCAGAGGCCGGGTTCTATACACTAGGGAACGGGTTAAGGACGCCATGGATACAACCCGCTCTGCCTTGAGCTTCGGTATTGTGGGATAAGATTGCTAATCTTATCTTATCTTATTTACTAATTGGAGGCTCCTTTTGAGGCCTCCACGTTAATCGGATGAAAATCTTAGAAATTCTCACAAAAAAGCAAAACATCTGACCGTCTATTAGTCATAAGACAAGATTAGAACCGTTCAGATCAAGAGACATACGGTCACCTATACATCGTGCAACTCATGGACTCAGTAGACTCCTCCATGTGAGAGAGCAGATCAAGAGACGTACGCCCACCTATCAATCGTGCAACTCATGGACTCAGCAGACTCCACGTGAGAGAACAAGCATTCAAAACCTAGCTAGACTGGCCGCTGTCATCATGGTATACGGGAGATTGATGGCAAAGACCTAAACAAATACAATAATGGTACTGCAGTGACATGCGAGACAATACGACACCATGGCGTCAAGTGCCGCGATGATCTCCAAGTTATTATACCTACAGGCCTACGGCCATGGAGCCATACAATACGGCACCATGGCGTACCGCGATGATCTCTAAGTTATTATACCTACAGGCCTATGACCATGGAGCCACCTTGCCGTGGTTACATCACAGCTATCCATGACGACCCAAAAGGCGTTATAGCTGCGAAGCCAGCGTCGAATCAGCTGTAGTTTGAGAAAAATACGGTGGCAGTGTTGCTCAATCCACTGAAGCCAAGCCACCAGAGGTCAAATGTTAGATACAAGAGCCGCCCTTGGAGCTGTCATCGGACTATGAAAAGATAAGACGGAAGGCTGACGTGATGTTAGAAGGCGCGGAGAGATGGATGTGTGGTCATATAGGTTAGATCCTTTTCTTTTACCGTTGGGTTCTGTGTGGCTCATGTTATTTGGATGTAGAAAATAAACAACAAACTGAATTATTGATATAGTTATAAGATCGTACCCATCAATCAAAAAAAATTCAACACCAAAAGTTCCAACATACAGCAATCGGATATCAAAAACTTGAGAGAAGGTAGTGATAGTTACATTAGTGAATAAAGATGGCACAGCTGGATAGGAGCAACGAGTTGGGGGGCTAACGATGGCATGTTGGTGAACTCAGCTTTTCCAACATTGATCATAGGCCAGGGTGAATGGGGTATGAAAATTTCAGGGTGGCGTGATAATGTAAGCTTCATGACCATTGGAGTATGGAAACCTCAAAGGTATGAATGTTTTGGTGATTGGATGATCATGTCGTATGTGACTAACACTTTTGTAGGTTGTTGCCTATGGTCGCATATGATGAAGGACTACGTCAACCTTTTCTCTATTGAAGATCTCGATGATTGGTTGCCTCGTCAACTCGGGACATTGGACTTGATGGAGTCGCGGTCGAGAAGATGGATCAAGGCTAAGGACATGCTAGATCCAAGCATGTGTTGGCTTGGTGTAGATGTAGGCTTGAGTCCATAGGAAAAACCGGACTATCAAGGGGGTTCAAGTTGGTTCTCTTAGTGCACACTAGTGGTAGAGATCATTGGATGCAATGTGAGGCTCTCAGAGGCTAGGGTGGCAGAAGAGACAGTTGTGGAACCAAGAAGAGTGAAGATGAAGTCAAGGATCGAGGAGATGATCAAGATGGACTTCAGAGGAAAGCCATCGTATGATACGGTGGTAGTCACCGTATGATACGGTGACTGCAGCCAGCAAATCCAGTGAAAGAAGAGTCACTGGTAGAAGTCACCGTATGATGGCCACCGTATGATACGGTGGGTCACCGTATGGTTTCCAGGAGAGCTGCAAAATGAAGAAGTTTGAAGAAGCTGAAGAGAAAAGGTCACCGTATGATACGGTGACAGTGAGCGTATGATACGGTGACTATGGAGCAGCAAATCCAGTGAAAGAAGAGTCACTGGTAGAGTCACTATATGATGGTCACGGTATGATACGGTGGGTCACCGTATGGTTTCCAGGGGTGGTGCAATTTGGACAAGTTGCTGAAGAAGAGGAGAAAGAAGTCACCGTATGATACGGTGCCAGTCACCGTATGATACGATGACTGTGAAGATCGAGATGTGAGCAGGAGAGGCTGAAGGAGAAGTAGTCACCGTATGATACGGTGACTAGGGCACCGTGTGATACGGTGGCTACGCAGAAATGACTGCTTTTGTGGCAACGGCTAGTTTTATGGATTAAGGCTATAAATAGCTGGTTGCCTACCCCTGTGAGGGTCTCTTGGCCAGTGGAACAGTTGAGGTTGCCTAGGAGAAGCCAAGAGCAAGAGAAGAGAGCACTTAGTGAGGATTTGGGGTGATCCAAGTGCAAGTGAGAGAGTAACAAGAGCATTCTTTGATCTCTAGGGCTAGTGTGTGCATAGAGAGTCATCTTGAGCTGTTACTCTTGGTCTATGGCAAGGCCTAGACCGGTTAGGCGTCGGTGGTGAGCTTGCCAAGAAGTGTGGAAGCCGCCGCAAGTTTGTACACGGTCTTTGTGCTTCCCGTGTGAAAGAAGCAACAAGAAGAGAGCGCCCTTTGGACCGCATCACGTGCGGATCCTTACCCTCGGAGGAGTATCCAGAGTTGCCGGCGGGACGTGCCCGCGTCTTCACTCGGAGGGTGAAGAATTCTCTAGAGGGGATTGCCATCTAGCGGAGGGAGGGGTCGAGACTCCGGCGGGAGTGACCCAACGTGGACTAGGGGGAGGCGCCATCCTCCCGATACCACGGGCTAAAAATCCATGAGCAATCTCTATCTCATCTCTTTACTTACTAGCATTTACTTTTCCGCATTTATCTCTTGCTAGTAGAATTGATTGATAGGGTTGTTTGCTTTGCTCTTGGTAGAATTGCATGTGTAGGGCTGCTCTTAGCTAGTCTTGTTAGTGTGTGCGCTTTGCTTGCTTCTTGTTATCACCTAGCAAACTAGTAGGATTGTTAAAGTACCTTGCCGAAGAAATTTACAAGAGCTACCGATTCACCCCCCCCCCCTCTCGGTACTCTGTGATCCTTACAAGTGGTATCAGAGCCACGTGCTCAAAATAGGGCTTAACCGCCTTGAGTAAGGATGCCGGGAGGAAGCGGGCCACCCACGTTCGATGGGACTGACTATGCTTATTGGAAGGCACGTATGCAAGCCTACCTTGAAGCTATCGATCCCAACGCGTGGCGTGTGACAAGTGAGGAGGTTGAGCTTGTGGATGACAAAGGGGGGGGTCATTGAAAATCTCACTAAAGCTAATGCAAAAGCTAAAAATGCCTTGTTTGAAGCGATCACGAAGGATGTCTTTGCTCGCATCAAGTCCGCGGGAACCGCTCATGAGATTTGGCAACAAATACAAGTTACTCATTGAAGCGTCTCCGCTTTTCGCAGGATCGAGTCGGTATAGCGCTGATGAACAGACGCAACAGTACAACATATAAAAAGCACGAATTAAGTCTTTAAGTTATTACATTAGTCCAATTAAAATAACGAGTACACAGCGGAAGTCTTAACGATACAAATCCAAGTCTAAAGACAATAGATACAAGCGCACGCGCTCACGATACAAGTGAATTCACATCCAAAGCCATGAAGATGCGAACTCGAGAGGAAATCACTCCTCGGTCTCCCAGTGGGCGGTCCAACCAAAAGGAAGCTGGCCGTCCCACTGTCCACCTCCACCCGTAGAGTCGGGGATAAAGGTGCTACCTGCAACAAAATCATAAAGAGCCAAACCCTGAGCAACTAATACTCAGCAAGTCTTACCCGTCAAATTGGCTATCTACAGCCGACTCCTAATATGCAAGGCTACAAAGGGGTGGCTGACTCAATAGCATAATTCGCACTAAATACTTGATCCTTACTTTCAAGTTTTAATTCCAATTAAGTACTTAACCAATAAAGCAGTGTTCCTATATCTAGAACAGGTATAGTAACAATACATCAACGGTGACAGTATGTATAGAGCAATGTAAATAACAGTAATGTAAATAGACTAGCATCATATCATCAATCATATCACACTACGATGTGACGCAGTGAGCAAGGTTGCTCTTGACCGAGAGCGGCGGCATCGATGTACATCCTGCAGGAGAAAACCTGACCATACGCCGCACACGCGTAAAGTCGCATGCGGCAACTGTTTGCGAAGATCCCCCTGAAGCTAGGCTGGGTCCAACCCCTCCCGAGAAAGGCCTTCCCGCACGGTCCCCGTCCCAGACGTACGCCCCGATTGGGAAGCATCCTTTCTCTCCCGAATACCATGATAGAAAGGGCAGGCTTCCGCCGCACACCAGGGCAACCCAAGCTACTAAGTTTACTAGGCCCATAAAAACACTAGCATATGATCAGTACGTTCGAACTTGCTCAACAGGGCCAACAACGGACGGTCCTTAACCGACACAGACGGGGCTACCACCGTGAAGGCCCAGCCTTCTCGCACCATCCTACACAAACAAATCCCCGTCCGGTCTCAACAAATCCTAAATCCAGCTAGTACAATCCAGGGTGAATCTACCTCGCGAGTGGGACCTACCACTCGACTTCTACCGTCCGCTAGCCACTAAGCCTAGCAAGTTCTAACGTAACCTAGACCACAGCTACAAAAATAGGACACAAGGTAGGATATAGAAGGGTAATCCTGATGCATTTCTAAGGTTTCACATCAACTCCTAATAGACCTAATGCACAAACATTGACTAGCCCCAATCAAGTGCGAAAATAAAAATCCTAAATAGGGAAGCATGCACCGGGGCTTGCCTGGCTCAGGAGCGTAGCTAACGGGGTCAGCGGGGTCAGTGTCCTGCTGCGGCTGCTCCTCCTGCACCTCCTGGGTCTGCTCCTCCGGCAGCTGGAAGTCGAGCGGCTCCGGAGTCGTCTCTGTCACTACACGTTATGACAAGGAAAGTAATGCATGTTAGATGCAAGATAATATGATGCAATTAATGATTTAATTACTTGATAGGACAGTCATTTACACTGTAAGTGCAAGTGATTAACTTTGTTAATTAATTCCGTCTGGAGTATTT
This sequence comes from Eragrostis curvula, assembly GCA_007726485.1. Lineage (NCBI taxonomy): Eukaryota > Viridiplantae > Streptophyta > Magnoliopsida > Poales > Poaceae > Eragrostis > Eragrostis curvula. The sequence goes on along the minus strand of CM017440.1, from coordinate 49,065,226 downwards.
CCTTCATTAACTTTTAATTAAGTTTACCATTAATTAACTTGGCAAGTTAAATGAACAATGTGATTTCGAAAGTTGATTTATGTCCAGTGGCATTTTTCTGCTGAAGAGTGCCACTGGAAGTAATTTATGGTGAAGTTTCATAATTTATTGCAAAGTAGATTATTTATAATAATTTATACAGTGCAGAACATGATTTAAATCATAAGAAAATAATTACGCAACATGTGACAGTGGAAAAATACTCTGCAGGTGTGTTATCAGATTCTTAACAGTCATGCAAGAGTTCAGGATTTATTGGCCAACAGATAATTTATAATGAATTAAACAAGATCTGAACAAATGTATTTTCCAGAAAATACACAATCTGCAAAAGTGCGTTTTGGTATTTTTGCTGGATAGATGATGTTACATGGAGTCCAAAGAAATTGGATTTGTATTTTTCTGAGATGTATTAAATTTTCTATCGATTTTACAAATTTCTGTGAATTTCTGGACATTAAAGAAATCGGTAAATCCTGGAAAAAGGAAATGGGCTCGGTAGGGCGTGGATCTGGGCTTGGTAGGCCGGATCTGGACTGGGCCGAGCTGGATCCGGCCCAGTGCCACTGCGCACGCGCGCACGACGCCGGCCATGGCGCGGCGGCGGCATGGCGGCCGTTCCGGACGCGGGAGCGGGCTAGAGCGACGGTGGTGAGGGGCGCGAGACTCACCACGATGGCGCGGTTCGCGGAGGGGAGCGAGACGTCGGCGGCGGGGTCCTGGGGTGGCTCGGCGACGAGGAGGCGGACGGCGGCGACAGAGGCGACGGTGTTCCGGCGACTCGGGGTGGCGCGGAAGTGAGCTTGCGCGCGCACGAGCTTCAGCGTGCTCCCGAGGACCTCAAAGGCCTACACCTCGACGTGGAGGAGGCCGGGACGGCGGAGTTCACCGGAGAGGCACCGCGGCGGCTCAACGACGACGAAAGGGAAAACGTCGATTCCGGCGGCTTGACTGCGGGAAACGCAAAATGGTGAGCTCTGAGGGGTGCGCAGCGTTCGCCTGCACCACTGGATGCGAGGAATCGAGTTGGTACTCACCGGAGAATGGGGAATCGACGGCGAGCTCGGAAGGGCTCAATCACCGGCCATGAGGAAGAACTCGGCGATTCGGAGGCTGGTTGCACGGGGAAAGGAACGGGGCGTCGACTCGAGCTTCACCCCATTCCCGCGCAGCTTCACGAGCACTAGCTTGGCCAGAGATGCCTCGACGGCGGCTAGCGGCGGTGAGCGGGGATCGAGCTCGGCGCGGCTATGGCGAAGCTAGGGTTTGGGGGCTGGCGAGCGAAGGAAATGAGCGAGGTAGAGGAACCGGAGTGGAGCGGGGCCTCTTTTGACGCCGTCCGCGGCCGAGGAGCGGGCCAGGGCGCCGCGGAGAGGCGCCGTACGCCGTCGGCGACGTGGAGCAAAATCTCCGACGTCCTCAGTGAGACAACGGCCACTGACATGCGGGCCCGTCGGCATCTTTTCTTTTTCCCGAATTAATTCAAACTGAATTTTCCCCAATCTTTGGCGCTCGATTTGAACTAGCAAATGAACTCCAAAAATTGTGAAACCAGTTGCATTCGAAAGATCATGAAATGCTCTTTCCAGTGACATAACATGCACATCTCAATTCAAAATAGAATTCAAATGGCAGCTAGTCAAAGTTGGACAATTTTGGAACTTTGGGGATTTATTTGAGCATCGAAATGAATTTCAAAAATCACCAAAAATTCTCCAAAATTCTTATTTCGCAAGGGCTATCTCCAGGAATTTTGGTTGGGTCAAGTTGTGAAAGAAATTTTTGAGTTGCTTCACAGATATGGGTTTGAACTTCGTTTGAATTTTGAATTTCGAATTTTTGAAATGGAACTTTTGTGCACGCCATCAGTTCTGCTGTGTTCAGTGTTGTTCTCAGTGACACGGGGTGTCACACTCATGAGGGGTCCGTGGATGTGAAAGAGGAAAGATATTATGTGCTCAAAGATAAGTATGACTCCTTTACTATGTCATCAAGTGAATCTATTAATGATGCCTATTCTCGTTCTTGATTGTAGAGGACATCAACTCACTCGGTGTGAAGGAGAAGGTCGATGATGCCGGACTCGTGCGCAAGATCTTGAGGATCCTTCCAAGGGAGAAGTACGGCGCACTCATCACATGCCTCTTCAACACCTCACTCGAAGAGCTTATAACGCACAAGTTGATTAGGAAGATTACCGCCTTCGAGAGTTACCACCTCGACCTCAAGCCCGACGAGAAACCAACCAAGAACCTTGCTTTTTCGGTCGAGAGCTCAAGCAAGAAGAAGGGCAAGAAAGTATTTGTCCGTGAATCAAGTGAAGATGAGGTGGATGAAGATGAAGAAGACGATGAATTCTTGCAAATTCACCCCGATGAACTTGCACTCATCATGAGGAGAAGCAACTTCTTCAATCGGCGCTCCAAGAAAGACTCCGTGTGCTATAATTGTGAAGACAAGGGCCATTTTGCCAAGGAGTGCACAAAGCCCATCAAGAAGACCAAGAAGAAGCCACAAGACTCAAGCGATGATGAAGAAGAAGAGCCGAGGGTCAAGTACAAGAAGAAGAAATTTGTCAAGAAGGACAACCCCAAGGGCAAAGACAAGAAGAGACCATCACGCAAGGGTTTTGTTGCTCAAGAGTGGATCACCGATGAAGACTCAAGTGAAGAAGATGATGAGAGTGATAATGTCTCTCGCAAGGGCAAGCAAGTGGCCGGTATCGTGCTCACCGACATCACAAGCAATCTACCTCCACCTCCTATGTGCTTGATGGCAAGAGATTTTGATAGTGATGATGAGGAGGAGGATAGTGAGAGTGAAGATGAGGAAGAAGAAGAAGAATTTGGAGAGGAAGATAGGCCGACCTATAGAGAGCTCTTGAGTGCTCTTGATCTAGCCGGCAAGATAATGAAGAAGAAAGACAAGCTCATTGCAAGGCTAGAGAAAGAACATGACGTGGCCGTGTTTCAAGTTGAGCAACTTGAAGAAGAACTCAAAGATCTCACAATCTCTCACAAGATCATTGAAGATGATTACATGAAGCTCAATGAGAAGCATGAGGCACTTGAGGTTGCATATCAAGCTCTTGACCTTGAAAAGAGTAACACTCCCTCACCAAGCTCATCTCCTTCAAATTCCTCTTATATTACTTATGATGAGCTAACCCCCTCTCGTGAGCTTGTTACTCTTGATGAGTCTATCTTAAAGGATTATCACAAGCTCAAGGAAGAAAGGGCAATGGTGATGGATGGTTTCGAGAGGCTTGCTCGGGGTAGGGCATTGCACAAGGAGATTCTTGGAAGAAATCTAATCAACAATGCCGAGCACAAGGGACTTGGATCTTACCCCGCCACCATCAACACCATCGGCAATGAAGACACCATTCCATCTTGGGTGATTCCTCTTATGGCGGATGATTATTATTGTGAGAAGTGTTGTCAAGATGGACACACCTACAAGAATTGCCCCACGGTGAGAAACTCCAAGACTCTACCCAATGCCAACTTGTTCCATGAGAACACACACTTCAAGCTATTTAGGGACAAGAAGGGCAAGGTGAAGGCCAAGGCGCTTGGAACACCGGACAAGAAGAGGAAGATCCGGAAGATTTGGGTCCCCAAGTGCATCGTTGACCGTGAGCGGCCAATGAAGTACGAGTGGGTCCCCAAGACCGGGACCTAGATGGTTGGTGGTAGTGGACCGAGTGCCGAGTTGAAGATTCATCAAGGTCCACCACAAGCATCGAGTGCGTCAACGACATATCTACTCTTCAAGGAGGTAACCTTGTATCATAGTAGAAGTAGCTTTCTTTTCTTGCATTTGTCTTGCATGGTAGCTAGGAGCTCCTTTGTGAACTAGTATGTTGCATCCATGCATGTGTAAATAACTAAAAAGAAAAGAACATAAAAATTAGTTCAAGGTCTAACTTTCTCAAGATAACCATGAACATGGGGGATGTTTGAGTTGGTGGCTTGTATGACTCAAGGCAAGGTTTGGTTCATGGTGAATAAGCTTGAGAGAGGTTCAAACTTGACCTTGAGTAGGTTTCCTTTATGCAATGTCTTTAATTTTGCTTGCATCTCACATGGCATATTTACTTTTACTTGCATTTGTATGATATGCTTGTCTCATGCATTGCATATAGGAAATCACATAGGAGCCATCACACTATGTGGAAAGTGCTTCATGATCCATATGATATCACATCCCATCAAAGTATGATTAAAGGAAAGGATTGTGCTTCATGCCCATTGAGCATTGCCTAATGATCCTCGAGGTTAAATCTACTCGCACGGGTCATTGGCAAAGGGCTCATACATACCCCTCCTTTGGTTTTATCTCTCTTGGCTCTTATTGGCTTGCATCTTTTTTGGATTTCAAAAATTACTATATGCCTATGTGCAGCCTATATTGGCTTATTTTCAAAGGAGTGGTTGAGAGTTCCCTTTCTGGTCCATACATGGTGTTTATTTGGTTTTGTGTGAGATCTATGGACAAAGAAAGAAATTTCCTTGAAATCAGCATTTCTGGTGGTCATCGTATCATACGATGCTAATCACCGCATCATACGGTGAGTATTCATACTCTGAGGTCTCACTGGACAGGATTCTACTGTCACCGTATCATACGGTGGCAGTCACCGTATGATATGGTGACTAGTTGCTCTGCGCCCTGTCTGGTGGGATCACCGTATTATACGGTGCTTATCAGCGTATCATACGGTGACTTAGGGTTGTCCGTTATTCTTTTTCAATCTGAGCTGTTGATTCATTCCTTGATTCGATCTTGGCCGTTCATTTGAATTCAACCCTAATCTTGACGCGTCGTCCAGTTACTGTGCATCTTCCACTTTCATCGCCATCGTTTTTCACCGCGCCTCGCGCTCCCGCCTCCGCATCGCCTTCCCGCGCGCGCGCGCCGCCCTCACCTCGCCGTCGACGAGTTCCACTGCAGCGCGCCACAGCTCCACCTCAACGCGTGCCGCTGCAGCACTGCATCGTGCTCCACCATCCGCAGCAGCACCGCGCCGCACCCGCACAACCCTAGCGCCTCCGCTCATCGTCGCCACGCTGCGCCCTCGCCGTCGTCGTGCCCTCCTCCGTCTCCATGATCTCGCGCGACCTCTGGAGCTGCTGCTCCCGCGATTGGAAGGAGGAGTACAAGCTGTGGACCTCGCATTCATCTTCCCAAGTCACGGTGAGGGTTCCGGCTCCATGTTCTTGCAATTCCGACGAGCAATTCTCAATTCCGGCGAGCTTCAGTTGTTTCACTGCTTGGATTGCACAGTAGCTGGTCAGGATTGCTTAGGGCATCAAAATTTTCATTCCTTTCATCGATTTATGCCCTAATCTCTTAGGTTTTCATCCTCACTAGCATGTACTGATGAGTGTGCATTCAAATTTATGCTAGTGTAGGTTGATTTCCACTGCTAGATGCCATATTCACTGAAAAGTTCTTCGCTTTGTATGACATGTAGGCTCTAGTGTTGATTGTTGTGCGTAATTCCATCTTTTGCACATCACACTAGGTTTGCTTCCTCGATTAGTGTCACATTGAGTTAATTGCCTTTGCTTATATGTGCACTAATTGATCTCCACCCATAGTCGACAATGCCGTTGTTCACATTGCATATTTTGCCGGCATTGTGTCCTTCATCTCAGCGCTAGGACTTCATATAGATTTTTATGCGCTTACCTACGATTCTTGCTTGTAGATCGTAGTAGGTTATTCTATACTCATATACCCTGTCTATATTCCTATCGTGCAGTGGCAGTTGTCAGTCCAGAGGACAGTGGCAGTTGATGTAACGTCCCGCCTCCCCGAGGCCGGGCCCGCTTACGCCTGGCAGCTCTCTAGGACTTCAAGACTGACCTCACGTACCAACACATATCTTTTCTGCGCACTTTGTCCTCACTCGTGCGCACCCGGGAAGAACTTCCCGATCGGTCACCCATCGCTCCAGGACAAGCACGCTTAACCTTGGAGTTCTTTCGAGATGAGCTTCCAGAAAAGAAGCTGCAACTTGTTGGTATGAGTATTCTATCAATCCTATTAAGCCTTGGGCCAGGATGTCACATACTCACCCTCTCAGAAGATCGACGTCCTCGTCGATCAACCCTAATCCAGGAACGTCGCCTCTTGGCCACGTCCGTGCGTCCAATGCCAGCGCATGTGCCATGCTGTGTAACCACTCTGGGCCCACACCAGCCATGCGCACCATGCCTGCGCAACTGCGCCCACACGCGCCCGTGAAACCGCGAGAGTCGGCTCTGATACCATTTGTAACGTCCCGCCTCCCCGAGGCCGGGCCCGCTTACGCCTGGCAGCTCTCTAGGACTTCAAGACTGACCTCACATACCAACACATATCTTTTCTGCGCACTTTGTCCTCACTCATGCGCACCTGGGAAGAACTTCCCGGTCGGTCACCCATTGCTCCAGGCCAAGCACGCTTAACCTTAGAGTTCTTTCGAGATGAGCTTCCGGAAAAAAAAGTTGCAACTTGTTGGTATGAGTATTCTATTAATCCTATTAAGCCTTGAGCCAGGATGTCACAGTTGACAGTGCAGTGATCAGTGGACGGATTTGGGGCCAAGCCCTTGATCCGAACTTTGGCAGTCAGCTTGTCAGTGGACGGGTTGGTGAGCCAAGCTCACTCGCCCTATCTTGTCAGAGGGCAGTTGGACAGCAGCCATGGCTAGAGACACAGGCAGAGGCAGAGGACAGGACAGAAGGAAGGGCAAGGCAGTGGTGGAGCCCTAGGCTAAGAAGCCTCGAGTTCCTGCAGTACACACAGGAGATCCACTCACAGATGTGGCTATTCGTCATGCTCTTCGTGGACAGGGACCACCAGTGGGAGGCAGCAGAGGGAGCTTGACGCTCACTGAGGGTCAGACTCCAGTCAGGAGGTCTGCCCGTGTGAGGTTTGCTACTCAGGAGACTCCGTCCCGAGGAGCGGGTACGTCGAGGGCTCCGGAGGAGTTGCCACAGGCTGAGGACACAGACAGCAGCTACACCTCCAGTTCTGGTAGTGCTGAGGAGGAGGAGATTGAGCTTGAGGAGGAGGACGAGCTCGAGGAGGCTGAGGCCCGAGTGGACAGTGGAGGTTTCTTTGGTGGTGCCTCTCTACCTCAGGACGAGGAGTCGAGGAAGAGGAGACGTGCCTTGGCTGAGAAGGCTATGATGAGAGAGGCTGCTGCACCTGCTGCTCACCAGAGGGACTTTCTCAAGGTCGACACCAGGACCTTGCAGTCTTTGAGGCAGGTGGCAGAGCATGTGTGGGCTCCTTTGAGGAACAGGGATATGATGGCAGGCTCCAGGTACTAGACCATCTTGCAGAGGCAGATTGGTGAGGCACTTCTCAGGGCTGAGAGCCAAAAGGGGCCCAAGCTGTACACTACCCACAAGTATGTGGTGCCCAGACGTCTTTCCTTAGCAGCTGGGAGAGAGATGGAGTCTAGGATGACCTACATGCCTGGCTTGAGGACACTGCTGGGAGTTCCCATGACGTACATGGCAGATATCATCAGGGACTTCTATGCTACACTCTGGGTGGCCGAGGACAGAAGTGCTATATGGTTCATGTTTGAGGGCCAGCCAGTGAGGATGACACGAGCTGATATTCTCAGAGTGCTGGGGGCAGAGGCCAGTGACAGGATGCTCCACAACCTTGCTCATGAGGGAGCTAGACCACCCCGCAGACCTTCAGGGGGAGTGGTACCTTCAGACGACATGATGAGGGTTGCCTTTCCACCACCCTATGAGCAGAGGTACAGCAGGCTGCCTCACAGACTGACACATGAGGCTAGAGCTATGAGGGCAGTGCTGAGCAGGACCATCATACCCCGAGAGGGTTATCAGGACAAGATTTCTTGTCTAGTGCAGTGGACACTTGCCTCCATACTCACTGAGTAGCCGTTTGACTTGGCAGATCTTATCATATGTCAGCTGCAGGATGTGATTGCAGAGAGGGTGGGCTCCAGGATGCTACCTTTTGGACCTCTCATCTGCTGGTTGATGTGGATGAATGGCTTTATGACTCATGCTCAGTACGAGGCTCTTCCAGAGGTGACCATAGAGTATGTACTGCTGCCCCCTAGTGACCCACATTGTATACAGAGAGCTGATGCTTCACAGAGCAGCTCATCACAGGGCAGAGGCACAGAGATGCAGAGTGGAGCTACTGACGAGAGGGACTTCTCACTAGAGTCCCCACTACACCAGGGAGCAGATCCAGACTACACACCAGCTCCACCTCCACCAGTGAGTGCTCCACCAGCTGCAGCAGCTACCTCTACAGATCCTTCAGTACTTGCACAGCTTGAGATGCTCCGACAGAGGCTTGATCAGCAGGAGAAGTGGAGACAGGACCGGGAGAGGAGAGACGCCGAGCACAGACAGTGGTCTCAGCAGATGGCAGAGACTCTGAGGGGCACACAGATGGCCAACCAAGGTATGTTTGGTTACTTCGCTGCAGCTTTCAGCTACCTTGGTCAGGTGGTTTCAGAGATGCCTCCTATGCCTCCGATGGTTTTACCTACACTAGTTCCACCACAGGGACTCCAGCTTCCACAGGCCACAGCTGCTCCAGGGTCGTTCACTTCTATGCTTTCAGCCCCTATGACACCCGAAGGACAGCTATCTCAAAGTCCTCTCGGTTCAGTGTTTGCTAGAGCTTTAGGGATGGCAGGTCTCTCACAGGCTGGACCTTCACAAGCAGGTCCTTCTTCGACTCCGTTCCTGACACCGGGCCAGTTCATGACTCCATCTGCCTTCCTGATGAGTACTTCACCGGCAGTGGCCCCAGCTCAGCACATCTCTTCAGTGACGAGGATCTCATCCCCTATGCCAGTATCAGCACTTGACTTTTCAGGGATTGAGTCTCCAGTTACCTCAGCCCCAGTTACTACCAGTGTGATCTCTTCTCCATTTGCTACTGAGGCAGTGATCACCACTTCAGAGGCTGCAGCTTCTCCACCACCAGGGATTGCATATCTAGATACTCTAGAGGACTTGCTTGCAGCAGGAATTGATGAGGAGACAGCAGATATCACAGCTGCCAAGGTCAGTGGAGAGATAGTCAGTGACTCCAGCTCTCGATCTCGCAGTCCTTCAGTTCACACCGCTTCAGAGTCCGAGGTCGATGAGCGTGTTGCTGAGCTTGAGCGTACACTTGCACAACCAGTTACATCTCCTCCAGCTGACAGGCAGATAGTGATGTATACCCGTCGTCGCCAGACTCCAGAGACAGAGGTGCAGACTTCTCGACGACTCCAGACTCCAGAGTTAGGGATGCCCAGGACGATGACTTGGACAGCACCAGTGGCACCTACTCAGCGGAACAGCACGACAGCTACAGTGGCAGGCACAGCTTCATGGGGAGTCAGCTCTTCTACTTCAGAGGCCACTGCACCACCTCCAGACCCCGATGCGTAGGATAACATATCTTTCCTCAATGATCTTTTTGGTACTTGGTGCCAAAGGGGGAGAGAATGTCTAGGGGGAGTTGGGAGTGAGACTTGATCGAGAGTGCTTGTACCTTGGGGGAGCTCTCGGGCATTTTGGATAGTCAGGACATTTGGAGTTATTTTGTATATTCTTTTGGATGTTCGTGGTTCTCGATGAGCTCGGTCTTCCTTTGCCTTTTTTTAGCTCATCGAGAATGCACTTGGTTTCATTTACATACACTGCACTCGTATTATGTATCTATCTGGTATCGTTATGCCTGTGATGTATGTGTTGATACCTTGTGTATGTATCCCTTACTTGTGATGATTTGTGGACTAACTGGCTTTTTGCAGGATTTATTCGTTATCTTATCATCACAAGAGTCGTGGACATAGCTCTTTGCTCTCTACTTACATATCACCCTTGTGCACTAACTCCATTTTGCAGGTGATACCTTTTTGAGCTATGTCCCTCTCTTAGCTATTCATCATGATTATACTCTTTATCTATCCTATATCATGATGCATAGTTCTTAGTGATCGAGTACTACGACGCTCTTGCTCTTGCATTCACCCGTATCCTTTTTACTTGAGCAGTCTAGTTATGCTTTGCTTTCTCATTCAATCATCTCGATCAATACTTGCGCGTTCTTTCCATATCTTTTATGTATGTTGTCACCAATCACCAAAAAGGGGGAGATTGTAAGCTTCATGACCATTGGAGTATGAAAACCCCAAAGGTATGAATGTTTTCGTGATTGGATGATCATGTCGTATGTGACTAACACTTTTGTAGGTTGTTGCCTATGGTCGCATATGATGGAGGACTACGTCAACCTTTTCTCTATTGAAGATCTCGATGATTGGTTGCCTCGTCAACTTAGGACATTGGACTTGATGGAGTCGCGGTCGAGAAGATGGATCAAGGCTAAGGACATGCTAGATCCAAGCAAGTGTTGGCTTGGTGTAGATGTAGGCTTGAGTCCATAGGAAAAACCGGACTATCAAGGGGGTTCGAGTTGGTTCTCTTAGTGCACACTAGTGGTAGAGATCATTGGATGCAATGTGAGGCTCTCAGAGGCTAGGGTGGCAGAAGAGATAGTTGAGGAACCAAGAAGAGTGAAGATGAAGTCAAGGATCGAGGAGATGATCAAGATGGACTTCAGAGGAAAGCCACCGTATGATACGGTGGTAGTCACCGTATGATACGGTGACTGCAGCCAGCAAATCCAGTGAAAGAAGAGTCACTGGTAGAAGTCACCGTATGATGGCCACCGTATGATTCGGTGGGTCACCGTATGGTTTCCAGGAGAGCTGCAAAATAAAGAAGTTTGAAGAAGCTGAAGAGAAAAGGTCACCGTATGATACGGTGACAGTCAGCGTATGATACGGTGACTATGGAGCAGCAAATCCAGTGAAAGAAGAGTCACTGGTAGAGTCACCGTATGATGGTCACCGTATGATACGGTGGGTCACCGTATGGTTTCCAGGGGTGGTGCAATTTGGACAAGTTGCTGAAGAAGAGGAGAAAGAAGTCACCGTATGATATGGTGCCAGTCACCGTATGATACGGTGACTGTGAAGATCGAGATGTCAGCAGGAGAGGCTGAAGGAGAAGTAGTCACCATATGATACGGTGGCTACGCAGAAATGACTGCTTTTGTGGCAACGACTAGTTTTATGGATTGAGGCTATAAATAGCTGGTTGCCTACCCCTGTGAGGGTCTCTTGGCTAGTGGAACAGTTGAGGTTGCCTAGGAGAAGCCAAGAGCAAGAGAAGAGAGCACTTAGTGAGGATTTGGAGTGATCCAAGTGCAAGTGAGAGAGTAACAAGAGCATTCTTTGATCTCTAGGGCTAGTGTGTGCATAGAGAGTCATCTTGAGCTGTTACTCTTGGTCTATGGCAAGGCCTAGACCGGTTAGGCGTCGGTGGTGAGCTTGCCAAGAAGTGTGGAAGCCGCCGCAAGTTTGTACACGGTCTTTGTGCTTCCCGTGTGAAAGAAGCAACAAGAAGAGAGCGCCCTTTGGACCGCATCACGTGCGGATCCTTACCCTCAGAGGAGTATCCGGAGTTGTCGGCGGGATATGCCGGTGTCTTCACTCGGAGGGTGAAGAATGCTCTAGAGGGGATCGCCATCGAGCGGAGGGAGGGGTCGAGACTCCGGCGGGAGTGACCCAACGTGGACTAGGGGGAGGCGCCATCCTCCCAATACCACGGGCTAAAAATCCATGAGCAATCTCTATCTCATCTCTTTACTTACTAGCATTTACTTTTCCGCATTTATCTCTTGCTAATAGAATTGATTGATAGGGTTGTTTGCTTTGCTCTTGGTAGAATTGCATGTGTAGGGCTGCTCTTAGCTAGTCTTGTTAGTGTGCGCGCTTTGCTTGCTTTTTGTTATCACCTAGCAAACTAGTAGGATTGTTAAAGTACCATGCCGAAGAAATTTACAAGAGCTACCGATTCACCCCCCCCCCCCCCTCTCGGTACTCCGTGATCCTTACAGATAATAATGAACTGATCGATGAATAGGGTGCATGAGGCCGTAGTTATAATATGAGCTGATCGATGAAAACACAACATTGATATAATAGGGATTGCAGACGGCAGGAATTAGTTCAAGAGTGTAATTCCCTAGCTATATTCATTTACTGTGAATGCTTTTGGACTGGACCAAGTAAAGGTATTTATCCCTGCCCTAAAGAGTGGAGGTTTCTCAGTAACTCAAGTCGATCAATTTCGTTCCCTCTTGCTGGAAACAAGTGGGCTATTCATTCCAGTGGATTTGAGATCCAGGAAGGTGGAGTTGTCACTGCTTCCTCCGATAAGCCACAGAATGGATCAGCCGGGTGAAGTGATATGATCTACAAGATTCGATATTCTTTTTAATTGAATGATTGATATAGTTATAGACATCAAATGATTGATATAGTTACATAGTCATCTACTAATTCCAGAGTGTAATTCATGCTTTCTAATTGACATTTTTTATATTATAGCTATATCAAATATTACCCATGCAAGTTTTCATGACAATTCATATCTAGCCCGCCGCACGGGTTGATGAGCTAGTATTTACTAATTGGAGGCTTCTTTTGACGCCACCATGTTAATCGGATGAAAATGCTAGAAATTCTCACAAAAAAAAAAAAGCAAAACATCTGACCGGTTATTAGTCATAAGACAAGATTAGAACCATTCAGATCAAGAGACAAACGGTCACCTATCCATGGTGCAACTCATGGACTCAGTAGACTCCTCCATGTGAGAGAGCAGATCAAGAGACATACGCCCACCTATCAATCGTGCAACTCATGGACTCAGTAGACTCCACGTGAGAGAACAAGCGTTCAAAACCTAGCTAGACTGGCCGCTGTCATCATGGCATACGGGAGATTGATGGCAAAGACCTAAACAAATACAATAATGGTACTGCGGCGACATGCGAGACAATACGTCACCATGGCGTCAAGTGCCGCGACGATCTCCAAGTTATTATACCTACAGGCCTACGGCCATGGAGCCATACAATACGGCACCATGGCGTACCGCGATGATCTCCAAGTTATTATACCTACAGGCCTATGACCATGGAGCCACCTTGCCGTGGTTACATCACAGCTATCCATGACAACCCAAAAGGCGTTATTGCTGCGAAGCCAGCGTCGAATCAGCTGTAGTTTGAGACAAATACGGCAGCAGTGTTGCTCAATCCACCGAAGCCGCCACCAGAGGTCAAATGTTAGATACAAGAGCCGCCCTTGGAGCTGTCATCGGACTATGAAGTGATCAGACGGAAGGCTGACGTGATGTTAGAAGGCGCGGAGAGATGGATGTGTGGTCATCGTGGTGCTAAGGCATAGATTGTAGCAAACCATGAAGCCGGTGTACAGAGTAGGAGAATACGACACCACCCATCACGAAAACACTTTGTGAATTCATCACATACAGGTTAGATCCTTTTCTTTTACCGTTGGGCTCTGTGTGGCTCATGTTATTTGGATGTAGAAAATAAACAACAAACTGAATTATTGATATAGTTATAAGATCGTACCCATCAATCAAAAAAAAAATTCGACACCAAAAGTTCCAACATCCAGCAATCGGATATCAAAAACTTGAGAGAAGGTAGTGATAGTTACATTAGTGAATAAAGATGGCACTGCTGGATAGGAGCAACGAGTTGGGGGGCTAACGATGGCATGTTGGTGAACTCAGCTTTTCCAACATTGATCATAGGCCAGGGTGAATGGGGTATGGAATTTCAGGGTGGTGTGATAATACTGAGCTGATCGATGAATAGGGTGCATGAGGCCGTAGTTATAATATGAGCTGATCGATGAAAACACAACATTGATATAATAGGGATTGCAGACGGCAGGAATTAGTTCAAGAGTGTGATTCCCTAGCTATATTCATTTACTGTGAATGCTTTTGGACTGGACCAAGTAAAGGTATTTATCCCTGCCCTAAAGAGTGGAGGTTTCTCAGTAACTCAAGTCGATCAATTTCGTTCCCTCTTGCTGGAAACAAGTGGGCTATTCATTCCAGTGGATTTGAGATCCAGGAAAGTGGAGTTGTCACTGCTTCCTCCGATAAGCCACAGAATGGATCAGCCGGGTGAAGTGATATGATCTACAAGATTCGATATTCTTTTTAATTGAATGATTGATATAGTTATAGACATCAAATGATTGATATAGTTACATAGTCATCTACTAATTCCAGAGTGTAATTCATGCTTTCTAATTGACATTTTTTATATTATGACTATATAAAATATTACCCATGCAAGTTTTCATGACAATTCATATCTAGCCCGTGCGGGAGCACGGGTTGATGACTAGTATTTACTAATTGGAGGCTCCTTTTGAGCCCTCCACGTTAATCGGATGAAAATCCTAAAAATTCTCACAAAATGGCAAAACATCTGACCGTCTATTAGTCATAAGACAAGATTAGAACTGTTCAGATCAAGAGACATACGGTCATCTATCCATCGTGCAACTCATGGACTCAGTAGACTCCTCCATGTGAGAGAGCAGATCAAGAGACATACGCCCACCTATCAATCGTGCAACTCATGGACTCAGTACACTCCACGTGAGAGAACAAGCGTTCAAAACCTAGCTAGACTGGCCGCTGTCATCATGGCATATGGGAGATTGATGGCAAAGACCTAAACAAAACAATAATGGTACTGCGGCGACATGCGAGACAATACGGCACCATGGCGTCAAGTGCCGCGATGATCTCCAAGTTATTATACCTACAGGCCTACGGCCATGGAGCCATACAATACGACACCATGGCGCACCGCGATGATCTCCAAGTTATTATACCTACAGGCCTATGACCATGGAGCCACCTTGCCGTGGTTATATCACAGCTATCCATGACGACCCAAAAGGCGTTATAGCTGCGAAGCCAGCGTCGAATCAGCTGTAGTTTGAGACAAATACGGCGGCAGTGTTGCTCAATCCACCGAAGCCAAGCCACCAGAGGTCAAATGTTAGATACAAGAGCGGCCCTTGGAGCTGTCATCGGACTATGAAAAGATAAGACGGAAGGCTGACGTGATGTTAGAAGGCGCGGAGAGATGGATGTGTGGTCATCGTGGTGCTGAGGCATAGAGTTGTAGCAAACCATGAAGCCGGTGTACAGAGTAGGAGAATACGACACCACCCATCACGGAAACACTTTGTGAATTCATCACATACAGGTTAGATCCTTTTCTTTTACCGTTGGGTTCTGTGTGGCTCATGTTATTTGGATGTAGAAAATAAACAACAAACTGAATTATTGATATAGTTATAAGATCGTATCCATCAATCAAAAAAAAATTCAACACCAAAAGTTCCAACATCCAGCAATCGGATATCAAAAACTTGAGAGAAGGTAGTGATAGTTACATTAGTGAATAAAGATGATACTGCTGGATAGGAGCAACGAGTTGTGGGGTTAACGATGGCATGTTGGTGAACTCAGCTTTTCCAACATTGATCATAGGCCAGGGTGAATGGGGTATGGAATTTCAGGGTGGCGTGATAATAATGAGCTGATCGATGAATAGGGTGCATGAGGCCGTAGTTATAATATGAGCTGATCGATGAAAACACAACATTGATATAATAGGGATTGCAGACGGCAGGAATTAGTTCAAGAGTGTAATTCCCTAGCTATATTCATTTACTGTGAATGCTTTTGGACTGGACCAAGTAAAGGTATTTGTCCCTGCCCTAAAGAGTGGAGGTTTCTCAGTAACTCAAGTCGATCAATTTCGTTCCCTCTTGCTGGAAACAAGTGGGCTATTCATTCCAGTGGATTTGAGATCCAGGAAGGTGGGTAGAAAAAAACCATGGATTGAGTTGTCACTGCTTCCTCCGATAAGCCACAGAATGGATCAGCCGGGTGAAGTGATATGATCTACAAGATTCGACCTTTTTAATTGAATGATTGATATAGTTATAGACATCAAATGATTGATATAGTTACATAGTCATCTACTAATTCCAGAGTGTAATTCATGCTTTCTAATTGACATTTTTTATATTATAACTATATAAAATATTACCCATGCAAGTTTTCATGACAATTCATATCTAGCCCGTGCGGGAGCACGGGTTGATGAGCTAGTATATTTATATTTACTAATTGGAGGCTCCTTTCGGTACCTTCACGTTAATCGAAATAAAATCTTAGAAATTACCAAAAAAAAGCAAAACATCTGTCCATCAATTAAGACGTCTGGCAAATCACTACCATTGATCCCAATTACACACGCCCGCAAATCCTTCCCACGCAGCCCCCATTACCCTAGCCGCCGTCAATGATGCTGCTTCTGTTTCCAGGCGATCTCCTTGCTTCTTCCTCTCTGCCTCCCTAGATGTGCACCTCATGTCATTCGTTGTTCCTCAAGAATTTGACAGCAGGTACCTATTAGAACCGACACCATGAAGAAGAAGAGGGAGAAGCAAAGAACTGCGGCACCATGAAGAAGAAGAGGGAGAAGCAAAGAACTGCCGCGAGTGCGCACGCCCAGATGTGACGAATACAGTTGCCACTGCAGATTCGATCTGCCTGCATTGAAAAGCTTCATCTCCGTGATCTCTGTTATGTGATCATCTTGACCTCCTCTACGTTCTTCCTCGAGAATTCTCCAGCACGTCACCGTTTCTAGCTGCCGCACCTTGAAGAAGCGGAGGATGCAGACAGGCGATCAGCCTGATGATGGTCGCCGTGTGTATGCGCAGCCTTGACGAACCCGCAATCCATGGTCGCCGTGCTGCCGAATACCGATTTGATCTGCTAGCATTGGAAAGCCCTGTGACTCCGCGATATCCAGTCTCTCCTTCCAATACTTCCGGACGCCGCCACGTACGTGATTTGAAGCCACTGCAAGTTTGCAACGACTGATATCATCATTCGTTCTTGCACAGGATCAGGTTGAGGTCAGTGGAAGGATCGTTCATGCAGTGAGGACGTCCATAGATTAATTAAAGAGACGCTACACGGGAAAGCCATGGACAGCATCTGCACAGGGGTCCACCAATCAAGATGCGATCAAGGTACCTCTAATCTTTTGCTTGCCTCCAATCTTGCAATATCACCTCAACGGTCAATCAGCCATGTGTCATAAATAAATTGGTCCTCATGTGCAGTACAACTGCTAATTGCGTGCTCTGCAACAAGGTATCCAGATATCCTATCCATTCTTTCCTCTCCGGTCTATGTTTACATACTATTGGAGGCGTGAAAAGGGGGCTAGGGCGCTGGACGGACAGAGAGGAGCAGCGCCGACGATATTCCACAACGTGGAGATGAAAGACATACATGAAAGACATACAGTGGCTGACCAGACGATCGGCAAGCTCCGCGCAAAGGGAATCAGTGCTCAAAGGCGAGTTCATGGCCGGCTGATTCCAAACAGCTCATTGGGTGATATGTTGGCTTCATGTGAGAACCCATGCCGTTGGCTCTACCTGGTCTGTTCTGATGTAACTGCTGCCTTACGCCCTCCTGACCCTAATATGTTGCCTGATTCTTATGTGCTTTGCTGTTCACGGGTAGCCAGAGGCAGAGGCAAGATGTATGAAGAAAAGACATGAACAGGATTCCTAAAAAAAAAAAAAGACATGAACAGGATGATAGAGAAAAAAATACAGAGAAAGAAGTCTGTCAAATCTCGCACTCTCACCAAGGGTTCTAGGTTTTCAGATGCATTAGGATTGTTAACTGTCGATCCCATACAATTGAATATTTCTTATTCTTTTGTAAATTGTGATCCGTTCATGCATGCAGGTGATGGAAACTTGAGAAATGTTCTTTGCATTTTCCGCAACCAACTGACATACAATTGCCTTTAGTTCGAGGAAGAAAAAGGCAGAGAGTGTGTGGTGGACTAACATCGACCAATTGTTATTAACGCAGCAAGTTTGATCAAGTGACCTGATATAGTTGTCATACCCCAAATTTCTGAGGTACTTGAATACACCGTATCAGTCCCTGGATCAGACGCTGATACGGACATTCTCACAGAATGGCATTTCAGAGTCATACCTTTATTTATTACCGAAGCTCATTACAAGCCTTTTGATTACATAAAAGGTCTTTGATATGGCCAGAGGCCTTACAACTCAACACATCACACCACAATGGTCATTGCTCGGAAGCAGCAATGCCACACTTTATTCTACACAACAGATGGCGGAAGCAGATCCACTCCACAGGCAAGCTTGCGCGTGACGACCCTAGTCCTCTTCGCCATCGGCTTGAAAGTCGTATTCTGCTTCTTCCTCTGAATGATTGATTGCGACGGGGAGTGAGTACATAAGGTACTCAACAAGTCCTAACACAAGGGTGACTCATATGCAAGGGTGTTGTCAAGGAATGGGCTGAGGGTTTACATTGATCGGCCGAAAAGCCAATTTTCAATGCAGGGGTTTGATTTTGAAAACCAAAATGTTTTGCAGAACTCTAAGTCAAAATTGATAAGGATTTAGTGGGGTTGAGTGGCCCTGGGGGAGAATGAAACCTTCCAGCCAGTTCCCAAGTTTTAACGCTGGCAGACAACCAGCACACGGCTCCAAACCGGCGTTATTCCAAAAACACACACGCCAAGGATAACTCACACAGAAAATCTAATCATTGTGTGGCCATTGCTTTCTCTTTGTCCAATGCCGTGGAACACGGCTATCCGGATAGGTTTTACACTCTGCAGAGGTTGTACACTTTACCCACGAGGCATGCCAGACCTTTCCACCGTCGTGGGTCGGAAAGGCATGCTAATGGTCCCGTACCTGCCTAATGTCACCACGGTACCACCTCGGAAAATCCACGACTAGGGGCTTCACATAGGCCCAACATGGCCAATAACTTTCACTTGCCGGATCCGACGCCAATCTCGTCAAGATCGTCTCCTGGCTTCCGATTGTACTCCCTGCATCCTGGTGGTACCGGGCGATCACTAGTAGGGTGTGGTTCCAAACCCTGCCCATACAGGGGCTCGTGGTTGCACTAAGGTGCTAGGCAAGGCGGCACATGAACCGGTCCTTATACGACCGAAGCAAGCATCTTCAATAGCTACCCTCCTCCGAGGAATAGCGTCCCAGAGATAGCCTCCCCACTGAGGACGACCTCGCTTGCTCCCGTCTAAAAACATAACCCCCACTATGGGTTTCACTTACTAAGCCCACCCCTTTTATTTCACACACACAACACCAAGTCACACTCACACATTTTCACACAAAAAGCAGGTGAAGCAAAATTATTAATTAACACAGTGTGATAAATCCTAAGCGGCAATATTTTCCAACAAATCATTAAGGATTAAAGATGTTGGAACCTAGGGCTAACAATGGATTAAGGACAGCAATAAACAAGGCATGGCTTAATCAATATTGGGTTACTCTAACATTTAAATCATCTTAAAAGACTATGCATGTTTAATTTGTACACAGGCTCTATATAGGATATTTTGTAGGAATTAATTAGGTTAAATATGATCAAGGTGGTTAGGACTTTCCTTCACCAAAATCTTCCTCCTCTAAACCTTCTTCGTAGTCGGGGTCCTTGTGCTCCTCCTCGAAGACTTGATTATCTATCGATTAAAGAAAAGTTAAATCTACCGCTTAACACACAATTAAACAATCATTAAAAATAAAATAAACTTTCAAAAAGACACAAAGGTGGATGGTTCTGGTGTGGCTTGATAGGGAATGATTTTAGATGAATAACGGTGCAAGAATCATTTGATTTGGAGTTAAAATGACAAAGATATGAATATTTGAATTAAAGGGGAGAGGATTAAATTAGGGGTAGATTAACTATAATTAAGTATAATCTCCACCCTAATTTTCCAGAGGTGCACAAGTGTTGGAAAAGGGTTAGAAATGATTTTGGGAATTTTTGGATATTTTTGGGAATTTTTCTGGATTTAAAAAGGTTCTGGAATAAGATTATGTGTACACTGAGTGTGTGTACCCAGTGTTTTTGTGTGCGTAACAGAGGCTGACATGTGGGCCAGCTGGGGCCGGGGGCCCCGTGTGCTACTGTGCTGTGGACTCGGTCCACGTGAGTGTGGACCGAGCCACGGTGTGAGGCGGGTGCACCGTGGGCCGGGCGTACCACGTGGGCACGGCGACTCGGTCGCAAGGGCCCGTGGCGCCGACGTGGCGGCCACGTCGGATGGCCGCACGACGCGGTCAAGGCGTGGCGGCGAGACGCGCGCGCGCGGCGGCGCGGCGCCGGAGTGCACGCCGGCGGCGGCTGCGGTGGTCGGAGCGGGGTGCAGAGGGCAGCTACGGGATCTACGCGCGACGGGGAGCTTGGTGGCGCTTGACGTCGACGTGGACAGGGGCTAGGGCGGCGCTGCGAGCTCACCGGAGTGCGGCGGCGCTCGGGCGCGCACGGTGATGTGCGCCTGTGCGCGTGCGGGGGCGAGAGCAAGTGCTCGTGCGCGTGCGCGGGAGCGAGTGAGAGCTGCGTGCGGGCTCAGCCGGGCCGGGGAACACCCCACGGCGGCTGGAGAGGGAGAAGGGGGCGGCGGAGCGACTGCGCGAGGCGCGGGCTAGCCCCGAGTGCGCGAGGAGGATGGAGAGGGGGTGCAAAGGAGAGAGCAGGGAGCGGAGGTGCTCACCTCGGGCCCGGTGGGAGCGGGGAGCGTTGGGAGGCGGCGGAATAGCTTGTCGGAGCTTGGCCGGATTTGGGGGAGAAGAAGAGCTGGGCTTGGCTGTGTGGAGCGGGGGAGTGGGAGAGAGAGCGGAGTGACGGAGGGATGGAAGGGGGAGCTCGGCGCTCTAATTATAGCCGCGCAGAGGCGGTGGCTGGCCGGGAAATCGGTGTATTGCCACGAGCAGTGCTGCAACAACAAAATATTGGTTACGATAGCTAGGTGTTGTTGCAACGTTTTTCATACATAGTTGCAATGTGTGGACATTATTGCCACAAAACAGCTTTCGTTGTAAGAGGTATGTGTTAATAGCCACGGTCAATAAAATGGTTGCGATAGATTGACATCTATTGCAACAAAACAATAATTGTTGCATCAATTTCAAAGTTTTTGTGGCAATACACAAATAGTATTGCCACGATTGTCTTGTTGTTGCAATAGATATGTTATATTGCAACAAAATATTATCGTTGTAATTTTTGAAAAATTCATTGCAATAGAAGAAAAGTTATTGCCACAACAAAAGAATCGTTGCAACATGCAAAATCTATTGCAACCATTTTTGGCTATTGCCACAATTTTTCATAAACTTTTCCACATCATGAGAGATGATAAACAAATAATATTGCCGTTTATTACAGAAATAGCAACACTGGTGTGGTGGTAAAGCATCTTATTTATAACATCAAGGTCTTGGGTTCAAGTCATGTCTAGAGCGGATTAAGGTGCAATATTTCTTCATTTTTTTTTCTTTTACCGAATTTATTGCCACAACTAAATACAGTTGCAATAACCACTTATTGCCATAGTTTGAGTCGTTGTGTCAATTGCTGATCGCAACGTTTTATTTCATGGCAACAGACATAGGTATTGCAACCAAACAAAAAAATGGTTGCCTAAGCCTATTGCCACGCTACTACTTGCCACGACAGCCCACAAAATGAGTTTTGTAGCAATTGTAGGTTATTGCAACCATTTAGGCCCTATCGCAACGATATTTCTCCATGGCAATACCCCAATTTTCTTGTAGTGATCCCGAGTTCATCGGGATATTTTCACCAGAGCTCGAGGTGTGCGCGGCGCGGGAGTGGGGGACGGGGATGAGGTGTGGCCACGCGGCGCAGAGGAGAGGGAGGGCCCGAACGCGACACGGCGGCGTGGTGCGGCGCTCCGACGCGAGCTCGGTCGGGCGGCGCAAAAACTCGCCGGAGTTAAGAGCTAGGGTTAGGGCGTCATGATGATGTCGTCGAGGGGACGGGTCCGGACGGGGAGAAGAAGAGGTGTGCGCGGAGCTTGCCAAGTGGCGGAGGAGAGGGAGAGAGCAGCGACAGCGGCGTAAATGCCGCGATTCTCGCCGGCGGGTCGGGCGGCGGCGGCGGCGCGAGGTTGACGAAGGGGACGGCCCCACTCGTCAGGGTCTCGCGGCGGCGGACTGGCGTAGACTGGGCCGAGGCGGAGTTGGGCCGGCACGCGCGTGAACGGCCCAGTGGGGCGCGGGAAGGAGAGGAGGGAGAAAGGGGCTGGGCCGCGCGGGAAAGAAAAGAGGAAGTCGGCCCGGTTAGAACAGAAATTGGTTTATCTTTTTCTGAATTTGGATTTTGGAAGGAATTCAAGGAATTTGAATTCGAATTTGGATTTGGGTTTCAACACTCACTCAAACAATTAAAATAAGGGCAATAAAAAGGCAAAAATGCACATGAGTGTTTCATGCATGGTTTTATTTTCGAGAAAAATTTTAATTGAGCCCTAATTGAGTCTAGTCAATTATTTTAAGTTTGAAAATTTTTGAAAACCCATATTTTAGGGTTTATCAACATGGCCAAAAATACGGGTGCTACAATAGTCAACCGGATTTATCTTGCAAAGGTAAATAGGAAGCTTCATATATCATCCTCTCCTTGAAAAATCTTGAGAGAAGCACACATCATACATGCCAGAGCAGGAGAAGTGAATAATTTTTTTTATCAAAATATCTGTTGGGAGCTTGAATGTTAGATCATATATCGAGAGCAGAAAGAGCAACCTTAGGCTAGCCTTATTTTGTTAGAATAGCTGTCTTTGTTACTAATTATCCCCCAATAATAATGATAGCAGAGAGCTTTTCTTCAACTGAGATAACCAGAAGAGTTGGAGTACATACAGAGTCAGCCAAGTTGAATATTATAAGATAAGATAAATGCATTATAAGAAGATATCACTTGACAAAGAGCATGTTGGATGGGAAAAGATTTGCGTGTCTAAGTTAAAGTCATGCATGATGATCAAGTCCATTGCAGGAAATATAGCTAGCATTTGAATAGCACATTACTCTGATGTATACAAGAGCATATGATGATGGAAGCCCCTGGTCGCAGAATTTCCGTGGTGGTGCCATGGTGACGCCAAGTAGGTACGGAACCATTAGTATCCAGTCCAAGCCATGGCAGTGGGGAGGACTGGGTACATTGTGGGGAAAGTGTACAACCTTTGCAGAGGATAAGAATCTATCCAGATATCCGTGTTCCACGGTATTGGACAACGCGAAAGCTATGGCCACACAATGATTAGTCTTTCCTGTGTGAGTTATCCTTGGCGTGTTTTTTTGGAAAACGCCGGCGTGGAGCCGTGCGCTGGTTTCCTGCCAGCAATAAAACTTGGGAACTGGCGGGATGGATTGCATCTCCCCCAGGGCCAACCAACCCCACTAAATCTAATGACATACCTGACTGTAGTTTGCGAACTGCTTCGATTTCAAAAATAACCCTTGCATAAAATTGGCTTTCCGCCGATATGATAAACCTCAGCCTCATCCTTGTATATACCCTTACATATATTTACCCCTTGTGTTAGGGTTTGCTGAGTACCTTATGTACTCACGCGTTTGCGATCGTTGTTTTAGTAGGAGAAGTCTTTGTAGGAGACGACGACGCTTTGGTTTTCGGTTCTGCTTCTCAAGTCTGCCTGTGGCTTGGGTCGTGCTTTCCGCTATTTGTGTGTGATTGCTTCGCCTTTATTTGACGGAAGGACTTGGATACTTTTGCATTCTTGTCGTACCGCCACTACAGGCTCAATATATCAGGTACTATATCTATTTACCTATCCGAAATATGCATTTGATTATCATATATGTGTTCCTGTGCATATCAGCTACTGATCCAGAGACTGATACATAATGCAAAGAGTACTCCAGAGATGGGTACCACATGTTTCAACTCTGGAACGTTTCCTCCGAGTTCCTCTCGAGAAAACCCTCTGGGATTGATCTTTCTAGCCCGTGTCTCACCAAGACTTCTATCCATTTCCTATTCAAGTTTCTTCTTTAAATGTACCCTTTGTACCTAACTTCTAGTGGGAACTTTTGTACCAAGTTTGGACTTGTCTTAAGAAAGGTGAACAAATATGTCGAAAGTACAGGACGAACAATTCGCCGATACTTCACTCATTCATCTCATGTTGAGAATAGGAATTGTCTTTAATTTCAATTTAATAAATCACGTCCGCCAGGATTCAAACGAGAGGCCTTAGTCTCGATACCATATTGAGTTATGACACAATGATCAATTTCCACTTATGATTTAACACTTCTGACATCATGTAGTTTTGTTCTATTGCCATTCAAAAGAAAAGTTTTGTTCTATTAGTTTGGCAATTCTGGTTGAAATTTCATGGTTTCGTTCGTGGTTTAGTAGCTTGGTCATCTTGTAAATTTACCTTGTGCTTGGTAGTAGAGACTTTCCCTGTCATGCATCTATTGCCGCATCTTTGAAATGCTCGTATTTTCTTTCGAAAAACCAGAAAACGCTTGAGTGTCCTGGCATGTATTAATAAGAAAATGTTGTCTCATATTAAGAAAAACAAAACCGATCTGTACAAATAACCTATGAAAAAAGGAAAAAGATTAAGCTACAAACACAGCAGGCAGGAGAAAAGAGACCCGCCGGGCTCAAGCCACTAGCGGACCTGTTTGAATTCAAGGGCATTCAACTGAATGCCCAAAATTTTGAGGAAAAAATCAAGTGTGCATATGAGTACGTATTTACTATTTGTACATGTATACAAGCAGCTTGGCTTGAATTTCTTCTCTCCATGCTCCAAACCAGCAATTTCTTGGCCCATTTCCCCTCCTCAACGCCCTTTACAGCCTATCCTAGAAAACAACATCGAAGGGCATCAAGAAGGAGCAAGACGGCGACATTAATTTGATCAGGCGGGAGTGTTCGCGATCATCTCGTCTCCTCCGACGCTACATCCCATTCTTCCTCTTCCTATATTCCTGAAATCCCTACATCGATCAATTGTCCATGAATCCGCAGTCCACACCAAAACCTCACCGGCAGCGGCTTGAGAAGCGGGATACTCCGGCACAGGGGCGGGCCTACATGGTACCAAAGGTATTCAAATGAATACCCATTATTTTGAACAAATTATTTTGCATAAAAACTATATCCTATGTATATGTATAAAAAACAAAAACAAACACTTAAACATGCTCAATCTAAACAACAAGAACTTTGATATGTTGATCGTTTAGTACATGATATCAATGTGTGAAACAATTTAAAGTTGGGATCAAATTTATCAATCCATGAGATATTGGCATTCAACTCTTTGACTATCCATAATTTATGTTGTCAAAAAAAATTGAATACCCATGGTCCAAATTCTGGGCCCGCCCCTGCTCCGGCAGCTGCAACGACGCCGACGCGAGACGCCTCCACGCCATGGGCTTATGGGCATATACTAGTGTTAGGTAAGCATGAATTAAAATTACAGGGGCTCCACGCCATGGGCTTATGGGCATATGCTAGTGCTCAACAAATTGTCAATTGAATTTGTACTGATTGTGTGTACTTTATCTTAACTAGTTGAATTTGCTTCTGCTATGATCAATGTATATTTTATTATGAACGTTCATATTGTAAAATAAAAATTTATATAATACTTTTGGCTGTCTTCGAAGTTTGAATGCCCAGCCACTAATTCTTGGGTCCGCCACTGCCTCAAGCAACAACAAAGACTATTGCACAACGAACCTTGCAGTTTCAAGATCATGGAGCGATCAATGCCGTCAAGCTGCATCCGCTAGCCTCCCTTCCTGAATAATCGATCGAGGCTTTGGCCATGTGCGTGTTCTTCTTTGCTGACATGGAGCCAACAACCTGCACGTGTACCAAGGAACAAAACATTCTAAAACAAAGCCGAGACATATGGATGGTAAGCATTACTTAGTGCCGAAGTGTTGTTGTGTCTCTATCCGGGTGCGAACGCTGTTCAGTTCACTTGACATGCATATGAATTCATACGGCCGGTATCTGCTTCGCAAGTTTTTACATGTTCCTGCTTTTGGTCAATTCTGGTTACCTGCTTTTGATCGCTTACGTATGTGATCCACGTTGTCGGTTTTAGATCAAATTGTTGACGACCAACGTCGTCAATAAATTAGACTAAATCTGTTGTGCTGAGGCCATCGGTGTCAGCTGAGGATGATTTTCGGTAAAATCAGTGATGAATCACTGCTATCACCACTCCCTACACATGCTGACCCCGTCACCAAAGCTTGGTGACACCGGTGACTTGGTTGGCTAGCTTCGCCCCTGTTGATACGCTATAAATTAACACATGACTTTCGACATGACAGTCATCAGCCGACCTGAAAGGCATTGCGTTGTTCTTTTTATCAGAGGCTGAACTAAGACAGAGTAGGACACTACCGGTCAGGGTTTTCCTTACAGCAGCGGTAGAGACTCTGACAGGTTTTCGAAAAAACCGGTCCTGTCTAGTTTACCCGGTTTTCTCCGGTTTTCATTTTTAAATTAAATAATAAAAAACTTGAAAATTAAACAAAAATTGTAAAAAATTAGAGGAAATTTACAGCGCAATGGTGGAACAAGAACACAAACATTCGATTGTCGTCAAAAAAATCATTCAAGCTGCGAGAGGGGCGGCTCCACCGAGGAAAAGATTGGCCGGCCCCCCTCGTTTCCGGTAGGATCGCCGTCGGTGGAGGAGGGAGGCCCGGCATCCGGTGTTCGCCCTTTTTGTTCCTCGGTCTAGGGAGTTAGGTCTTCCCGCAGTGATCGCTCTGAGCGGCGGCTACTGCGGTTGTTAAGGTTAAGGTTCCGGCCTCTATTGTCTGGTCGGCGAATGTGGTACATGTAGTGTGGAGTTGTTAAGTTCGTCGGATTGGTGCAGTGGAGGACGATGTGTCTCAACGGTGGTGGTGAGTCAAAGACGTCATCATCGATGGGAATAGAGTACTTCTAGCTCCTCCTTTGTCTTATTGTAGTTCTTCGTAGCCATAATTCTGGGGTAGTGAGAGTTTTGTTTCGGGTGAGATCCTTCTGGATGTTAGTCAGATTTGTGTTTTTCCATGACGAATCTGGTGAAGGAGCGACGATGGCCTCGGCGATGAGTTCAATGGCTGCAATCGTCGTATTTGCGTGTGGAAGGTCAGTCTGCCCCTTTTTTGCGATGATGATGAGGATGAGGGTTGTGTTTCAGCCCCCTCCCCCCACTCGGAGATGAGGGTGACGGTGGTGGATGGTGATGGCTGTGTTCGTTCAGATCGGAGTTCTCGTCCGTGGCATATCCATCTGGGATGGTGATCCAAGATGGTACGCGGCTTTTTCAAAGTTTCTTGTCTCCCTGCGATGAAAAAGTTGGCGTTGTTTGGGTGACTTATGTAATCAGGGGATATAATGTTCTTTAATATCAACGAAATTCCTTTTTTGCAAAAAAAAATCATGAAAGTTTATGGGTTGAAAAAGGGGAGAAAAACAAACCGGTAACCTTCCTCGATTTTTTTGACCGAGCTAACCATTGAATTTGGTGTTGTTATTGAACCATTGAATTGCATCTAGTTTTTGTTTTATTTTTTTTAAAATCTTTTTGCATTTTTGTCCATTTTTCCTCTTGAACCGGTTTTCCGAATTTAGTCCGGTTTTTTGGACATTTTGTCCTGTTTTCCAGTAGACAGTTAGGTTTCCGAATGGTTTTTGATATTTGGATCCAAAATTTGGAATTTGAATTTGCGGTTTTTAGACGGTTTTTCTGGTTTTCCCAATCACCGGACATTTCGGTGGGTTCTGGTATTAGCGGTAGCAGCTGAAATTCAAACCTTGCTACCCGTGCAAAAACGGGCCTGGCGCCGTTGGCGTGGACGCTTTCACATTCGCACAACTTTGAGTGACCACTGGTTTTTTCTAAAATAAAGGCGCAGTAGCACCCCAAGTTTATTCGAAAAAGGAAAAAAATTCTTTTTTCGTTTCTATAATCTCAGGGAAGTGCAAAGAATCCAAAAATACGATAAAAAATTAACCTCTCCCAAAAACAAATGCTACAGTACTAACATGTCATCAAATCAAAATTGCAAAAGGTGTATACGTGTGTGTTTTCTGGTGTAATTTTGTTCACGTGTTATAACCGGAGCCGATCCGTGTGTGTGTGTGTCATCCTGACGAGTCTCGTGGCGGCGGCGACGGCCACCACCCAGACTCCGCCCAAGTCGTCGGCGGCGGCGGTGGGTGCTCTGCGCGGCTCCCCTGCGGCTGGAAATGGTGCGCCGCCCACCGTCGATTTCTCCACCGCCGTCTCCTCCTCCGAAGCTGAAGAACACCGGGAACGACGACGACGAGCTTGACGGTGCGACGGGCTTCGTCACCGCGGGCGGCTGGGACGCGCGTGCCGTCTCGTGAAGGAACCGCGGCGGCTCGCCGGCGCCCTGCAGGAACCTGGCGTACTCTGAGTACTCCCCGCCGACGGCGCCGAGGGCCATCGCCTCCTGCGACTCCAGCACCGCCTCCGGCCGCGCCGTCGTCGTCTGCGGCGGGGTAGGCGAAGGGAGGGTGGCGGACTCGGGGAAGTTGAGCTTGGCGCGGCTGCCGCGGAAGCCGAGCGCGGCGGCGTCGTAGGCGCGCGCGGCGGCGGCGGCGGTGTCGAAGGTGCCGAGCCAGACGCGCGCCGCCTTGTGCGGGTCCCGGATCTCTGCCGCCCACTTCCCCCACGGCCGCTGACGCACGCCGCGGTACCGCCTCCGGCTGCTGGTGTCGGCGGTGGAGGAAGGCGGCGACGCAACAGAGTACCGTCTCCATCCCACAGTGTCGGTGGACGGCGGCGACAGCACCTGCTCGCTAGGCCCCGGTGACGCCGTCGTCGTCACCGCACGCGGCGAGTGCTGCTGCGCTGGCGTCTCTGCTGCTCCGTACTCTGTTGAGCACAAGCCACAAAAGCAGAGCACAAGCCATGAGCAAACTACTGAGCTTCAACTGCATAAATATTATTACTACCAACCGAAGAACAGTGAAGAATACAGCTGAAAAATATTAGAAGAAGTCATGGCTGATTTGCTTTGTTTACGTGAGAATAAATGGAACAATGAAAGAAAAAAAAAAGACATTACTTGTGCAGAAATTTTCTCAAGTATATTTCCCTTTACATGCGTCTGTGTTTTCATACTAAGTCTTCCTCTGTTATCTAGGAGGTGTGAAACACATGCTTTGCTTCAAACTTGACGGGAATAATAAGGTACCAATGTTACATCGTAATGTATGATTGATTACTTTCTGTATCTGAAAAACGTGCAACAACAAGGAACAAAGCTGCATTTTGTCTTTTCCTTTTAGGTTTTCAATATATGCTCAAGTTACGCAGCTTGTTAATTTACACGAGGAAGCAACACTTTTTTTTTTTTTGATTGCGAGGAGGAGGAAGCAAAACTTTCAAGAAAGAATGCACTTGAACAACTTGGACCGTGCTTGCCAAGAACTACCTATGAAACCTGCAGGTCGCAGTGAAGCTACTGGCTCGCATTGCTTAACTAGAAATATTTCTTTCATTTTATTTGGGCTCCCCAACGCGTGCTTCACGCTCTTTTGGGAAAGAAGAAAGAATGAAAAGCGTGCATCATGCACGAGTTGGTAAGGTGGAAAAGCACGCGAGAAACAGTTGCAACTATGAGAAACAGAAGGGGGAAAAACATGGCTCACGGTTTCATTGCGCCTATATGTGATTTTCTTGTTTTGCGACTGGTGATCTTATACTAGTCGGCGAGTAGAGCCAAGGAGAGGAAATGAACTGGTACCATGAAAAGAAGAGATTAATGGAACAATGAAATGAGGAGGTCGCATTGAGAGCTGGATTGCTCTGTTTCGAGAGGCAGGTTTGAGATGGAATCTTTGCTCTGCTTCTTGGACGAAACGGTGCTAAACAACACAACATGAACAGCAGAGTACAACGTATGACGATTGACGAAGCTTACCGTGAGCTGCCACTGAATAAGCCGACGGTGACGGTTGTCCGTACTCCCACCACGCGCCCTCCGGCGAGACCATCTCCTCCACCGGCGCCGGAGCCCCGCCTGCGACGACCGTCGTCAGCGCCGACACCATGGCCGACATCTCCCGCTCGTTTTGCGACAGCATTGGCCACGCCGTCGTTCCCGCCGCCGCCGCAGCCTGCTCCTCCAATTCCTCCTCGCCGCCGGCTAGGCGCCGGTGTCTTCCTCCTCCGCCCGACGCGTTCGCCACCTTCGCCGTGCTGCAGCACATCAACGTACGTGACAACACCAAGCTGCCGTAAAAGCAACGTGCGACTTTTCTCTCTCTTTTGCTCCCATGTCCAAGTCGCCATATATATAGAGGGGGCAGTTGGACACGTGTCCGATCCAGAAAAAATGCTAGTACGCATTTTTATCTCCAGAAACAAATTCCCGCCGTTTTCGCTACAGTGAACGACACGAGGTGCAATGCATTTCGTGCTCCTAGCTCGACCGTCTCTGTTCTTTTCCTCGGCTCGGGACGGCAAAACGTAACCATAGCCCCCTTTTAACGGATTATTCGGTGCGAATTTGCTAATATTGCTTGGCCAAACTACAAAAAGGGAAACAGAGTACTAGCGTAGATATAGATAAAAAAATAGAGGAGAATTTGTGCGCAACTTGGCGTCAAATATTAAATCAGTTTCGTGGGAGGATTACTGCAGGTTCACACTTCACGGTCGGTTGACCAGCAGGTGCTTCTCGCTTTGACGGTGAGTGCCGTACAAATTACAGATCGGTGCCTGTCACCTGTCACAGTGTCACTTTTTGAAAAGTCAAGGCGGTGAGTGACTAATTTTTTGGCGGGTAAGCGATTAGTTGGTACCTGTAATCAGCAATCTAATCATAATTAATTACTGTACTAGAAGGTGATAGCCAAATCAAAAACGGTGTTGTCTTCGCTTGAGCGCGTTGGATTTTTACTCTAGAAACCCGGGAACACATCCAAATTCGCGTCCTCCTTTTGCCGCACGTGCCGTAGGTTGCCGCAAGTTACTAGCTGAACATCCAGCCTGGCTGCCGACATGCATCCACGTCGCTCAGGGAGAAGAGAAAAGAGGACGATGCTGACAGAGAAGCATCCTGCCGTTAACTGAAGGAAGAGGCGTGTGTTCGTGGTCAGTCTGAACTCTGAACAACTTGCATGGATTGCGTCTCTTCTCGTTTCATCGTACATGACCATCATATCGATCGATGGTTCGCCAATACGCGCTTGCTTCGTGTCGTTTATTTGTTTGGCTCTGGTTTCCTTGTTCAACGAGAAGAAGTCCAGTTTTTCTCCAGAGCATTGAACCAGGACCGATGCATCATCCTATATACTCCCTCCGTATCTAAATATAGGGTCTTTTAAATTTCAAACAAGAAAATAATCAAGGTGATAAAAGACTACCATACCCTTTATTTTTAACTCAACTCACACCTCTACTAACCCTCCCATCAACCACAGAGTTTGTCTTATATGCAAAACGTACTATATTTAAGGAAAAATATCAAACTCCAAAACTACCTATATTAAAGGATAAAGATAGTATGTTGCTTTCCCTTTATATATGTTGCTTCGTACAGTACATCTGTTGGCACCACTTCCAAGGATGGAGGTAGTATGTTGCTTTCCCTTTATATATGTTGCTTCGTACAGTACGGGGGTGCTTGGTTCCCCGCCGCTGTTTGCCACAACCGAATCTTCGGCAGCCACGGCAACTGTGGCCAGTGCTTGGTTCTCTGTCAAAAACTGTGGCAGCCATGGCTTTCCAGTTCATTTTGGGCTTGTGGCGGTGGCGAGGAATTTCGGCGCCACAAGTTCGGCGGCGCCGAACGTTTGGTGTGGCCAGCTGTGGCTGGCATCCAAGCATACCCTACGTCTGTTGGCACCACTTTCCTTAGGGAGTGTTCGTTGCATAAGGTCTAAACTTTAGAGGGTCTAAACTCTAGATAAGCTATATTAAATAAAGTTTAATTACAAAACTAATTACAGAACCCTGATTTAATTCGCGAGACGAATCTAATGAAGGTAATTAAGCCACGATTAGATGATGGTTACTGTAGTATTACTGTAGCATCACTGTTAAAAAACATAGATTAATTAGGCTCGTTAGATTCGTCTCGTAAAGATATACCTACCTGAAAAAAGGTTTTGTCATTAAACTTTATTTAATACTTTTAAATAATAAAATTCTCTTCGATGTGATGGGTCTAAAGTCTAATGCAACGAACGCACTTCATATGCATCGGCAGGGAAATGAGCTAGTGATGGGTGCCAGTTATTTCAGAGACACGTAACACCTATTGTGGTTGTGACTGGTCGATGGCATGGGGTCCTGTCGTCGGTCGATGGCATGGGGTCCTGTCGTCCATCGTACACCACTGCATTCGTACGTTGCTACCAATGCAAGACTAGTCAAACCTAGGGATGGCAATGGCGCCCGCGGGTGCGGGTGCCCACAGGTTTTACACCCGACGGATGCGGGCGCGGGCGCCAGTTTGGCCCCGCCGGGCGCACCCGCACCCGCACCCGCACCCGCGAAACTTCGGGGCGGGGCTGGGTCTCATGTTGCCCCCGCGGGTGGCCCGCGGGACACCCGAATGTAAGCCCAACCTGTTTTTTGCACCGGTCCAGCCCAACAAAGAAATGTTCCACCTGGCCACCACACCAGCCCAGCCCATCACGCCCGAACCCTAGGTCTCCTCTGCCTGTTCACGCGCCGCCCCCGACTCCCATTCCTTGTCGTTCACGCGCCGCGCCCCCGACTCCCAATCTCACCGCCACCACGAGCTCACAAATCGCCACCGCCGGTCCGCCGCACTGCACCGCGCCGCGCTAAGCCGACGAATCGCCGCGCTGCGCCGCGCCGCGCCGCAGGCCGCTCCTGCGCGTTCGTCGGCGACGCCACGGCGCCACCTCGCCCCGGACGCAGGCTACCGTGGTTCCTCACGGCCTCTCGTGGCAGCAGCAGCGACATGACGTCCCGTGGGCAAGGAACCAGTGGCTCGCAAGCTTCTGCGCGTCCACCAAGGTCTTCTTCATCGACTCCATCGACTGCTGCTACTGCTGCTGTACCTGCCGGTGTTCGTGGTGGTCCTGCTCTGAAGAGGTCAAGGAAGACAAGTGCAGGTGCTTCTACCTCGGCAACTCCAGCCCCAAGTGCTGCTGGTTCCCCATCCGCGACAGCAAGTGATGCTGCTAATGCATCGGCTGGTACTACTACTCCATCTAGTTCTCATGCTACACCAGTAGAAATAGAATCTGAAGGAGGAACTGACACTGATGTTGTCGAAATCGAAGATGAGGTTGCTGTTGGGTCCAAAAGGAAGTTGACATCTGATGTGTGGCTTGAGTTTAAGCAAGTAACATATGGTGGCAAACTAAAAGCTGAGTGCATACATTGCAAGAAAAAGCTAGCTGGAGATGGTAGATCGGGCACAAATCACTTGCGTGGTCACCTTAAAGGCTGTATGTTTCGTCAAGTTAGAGATGGAATGAAGCAAGCAACCTTGAAGCTAGGTAAAGATAGGAGTGGTTCAGTAATAGTTGAGAAATACACTTTTAATCAGGAAGTAGCCAGGAAGGAACTAGCTCTTATGATATGTGTTCATGAGTATCCTTTGTCAATGGTTGATCATGCTGGTTTTAGGAGCTTTTGTGCAGCATTGTAGCCCCTTTTCAAAGTAGTGTCCAGAAACACTATTAAGAAAGACATTTTGGATATGTATGAGGAGCACAAGCTGAACTTGGTGAGCTCTTTACAGCAGTGCCAAAGTAGAATTGCTGTGACTACCGACATGTGGACTGCTAATCATCAAAGGAAAGGCTATATGGCTGTGACAGTGCATTTTATTGATGATGAGTGGAAATTGAAAAGCTTTCTTTTGAGGTATACAGATCTGCCTTCATGTGTTTTTGTGTAGTAGCTTTCTTGTGAACTGATCATGTGTGTTCATGTATATGCTAAGATGATTGTTCATGTTTTTCTCGCAGGTTTATATATGTTCCAGCTCCACATACCGGGGAAGTTATTAGTGAGGCTCTCCATGAAGTGCTAGAAGACTATCATATTGACAAGAAGGTGTCAACGGTGACTCTTGATAACTGCACAACAAATGACAATGTGATGGAGAAGATGAGTGAAAAGATGTCCCTGCCCTCTTGCATTCTAGAAGGTAAATTGCTGCATATGCGCTGTGCTGCCCATATAATCAACTTAATAGTGAAAGATGGAATGACTGTGATGGATAAAGGTCTTGAAAGAGTCCGTTCCACTGTTGGATTTTGGTGTGCCACACCAAAAAGACATGAGCGTTTTGAACGTACAGCAGCCCAAATGAACATTAAGTACACCAAAAGAACATTAAGTACACCAAAGGAATACCAAGGCTCCATAGAGGGTGTGGCAACCACTGATGCTGTAGGTGCAGCTGCTAGAAATGTAGTCCAAAATGAAGGAGATGATCTTGTATTTGACATATTTGATAAGTATTTGTCGGAGGAACCGGAAGAGCGTTTAACTTACACGCGGACTGAACTGGATTTATATTTGGAGGAGTCAACACTGCCAAGAACACAAGAACTGAACATTATTCAGTGGTGGGAGTTTGCTGGGGTCAAGTACCCAACATTGAGGAAGATAGCTAGAGATATCATGGGAATACCGGTTACCACAGTGGCGTCTGAATCTGTGTTTAGCACTGGGGGAAGAATAATTAGCCCGCAGCGGAGTCGACTAGCTCCCAAAACTGTTGAAGGTTTGATGTGCATGCATGCTTGGTCTCGTGCTGATATGCTAGGCGATCAATCATGTTTCCTGAATGCTTTGATGACTGTGATGGATGAGGAAGAAGAAGAATCGGTAACATCTTTAAATCCCTTCATGATTTTTGTTCTGTTTACCATTTGTTCAATCTTAACTGTGGCTGATCTAATCTATTTTCATTGTTTTGGTTGCAAGGATGATCCTGAGTCGACCGTCATTGACTGAAGATTGTTCAAGCTTCAAGTTATGCCTGTGGAAGTTGCAACTTTGTTGGCTGTTGCTTAATAATTTCTGAATTTCTGAACTACTGCTGTCATATTAGTACTTTCTGAATTTATGTCTGTATGTGTGTCAATCCGAGAGGTTGATATCTTGAGACTTGTATGTATCTGAGTACTATGTTTTTAATCTGTCATTTGGCCAGCTGAGCCGTGTGTATGTGTTATGTGTAAGTGACTAAGTGTGTTGTGGCTGTTGCTTGTTGAACAATGAACACTTGAATGTTGAACTTGAATATGCATGGCACTTATGAATTATGATCTGTGTTCATGGCTATGTTGATTGCTGAACATGTAGTCCTGAGCATGTATTTTGATTTCGTGTCATATGAGATGTTGTTTGGGACATGTTACATATATTTTTTTGTCATCAATTCACTTATCTGTACATTTTGATGTGTAACATGGTGAAACCCGCGGGTCACCCGACACCCACCCGACACCCGACAGGCGCGGGCGCGGGTGCCATTTTGCACCCGCAGGCGCGGGCGTGGGTGCCATCTTGCACCCGAGCCATTTTTCTACTCGGGTGGGTGTTTGCCAAACCCGACCCGAACCCAACCCGTTGCCATCCCTAGTCAAACCCTTGTTGCAAGGACACGTGTCGAGCTTTTAAGCATGCATCTGGTGACTCGTGTGGCTTATCATTCTCCTTTCCCAGCGACATGTCACATGAGATGTTGTTTGGGACATGTTACATGTAGTCCTGAGCATGTATTTTGATTTCGTGTCATATGAGATGTTGTTTGGGACATGTTACATATATTTTTTTGTCATCAATTCACTTATCTGTACATTTTGATGTGTAACATGGTGAAACCCGCGGGTCACCCGACACCCACCCGACACCCGACAGGCGCGGGCGCGGGTGCCATTTTGCACCCGCAGGCGCGGGCGTGGGTGCCATCTTGCACCCGAGCCATTTTTCTACTCGGGTGGGTGTTTGCCAAACCCGACCCGAACCCAACCCGTTGCCATCCCTAGTCAAACCCTTGTTGCAAGGACACGTGTCGAGCTTTTAAGCATGCATCTGGTGACTCGTGTGGCTTATCATTCTCCTTTCCCAGCGACATGTCACATTAGTCTAATTGAATCAGCCCCTTTACACTTATCGTGTGGCTTATCATTCTCCTTTCCCTGCGTATGCAACCCCGTTAACACAGATGTATACGTTTGAGAATCCCAAACACGTGCTGCTTGCCAAAGGCCAAGGTTAGGAATGTTAGGTTGGAGTCTTTCATATCTTATCACGATTTTGTTTTGCAGCCGTATGTTGGGGTTGCGCATAATCACGTCAAACACGTACACACCGTTGTAATTACCTCTGTTTTAAAAACTTGCAGTTCTATGAATGGTCAAAGTTAATTATCTTTATTTTTACCATCAATTTATAAAGTTTTATTTTTTAAAAAAATTGATGGAGATAGAGATGTTTGGCTTTCACCAAACCCAAAATTACAATTATTTTGAAATGAGGAGTACATGTTGACAATCGTAGTGGGGTCGAGGAGATAAGAACATATGTAATGATA
This sequence comes from Eragrostis curvula, assembly GCA_007726485.1. Classification (NCBI taxonomy): domain Eukaryota; kingdom Viridiplantae; phylum Streptophyta; class Magnoliopsida; order Poales; family Poaceae; genus Eragrostis; species Eragrostis curvula. Next base: position 49,028,718 of record CM017440.1, on the reverse strand, counting down.
AATTGCATATTTAAGTTAAGTGTTTACCTGAGATAATTGCAAAATGTGACCAACTAATTTTTATTTGACACTGAGGACATATGTAAGTTAAGTGTGAGGTTTTGCGCCCTAAACATTGCATTTTTAAAAAAAAATATGCATAGCATTTACATGTTTACCTGTATCTTCACTAAATTTGATATCTTATTAAGCTTGACCTTCGCGACATGCATCTAACTCTTTTTTTTAAAAAAAATATATTTCAATATTTCAGCCTCTGCATCGACCAATGTATGTAGCTTTTTGGAGCACTAGATTATGTTTCTACGCGAACGCTTTTCGTCAGCCATCGTTGTCCTAGTGACGTGGGAGACGAGTCCAAGCTATAGATTCAATCATCAACAAAGATATCTCGATCGATTTGGACCAGACGCGAAGGAGTAGGAAACCTGCTGGTGCAAGATATTGACGCTGATGACTCTGAAACCTTGCTGACGTTACGAAGCTGATCGACTGAAGGAGTTGTAAAAGAGCAAGCAATGGCTGGATGATGAGTGGAGCAAACTAGACCTTGTCGGCTTCTGAATACCAGATACTACTATCATTGATCTCCCCAATATTTCGTCAGTTAATATTACGCGCTTTCGCAACCGGCTAGTAGAATATCTAAAGGAAAAAAGAAGAAAAGGGCGTCACATATGCACCTTGTGAATTGTGATTACGAAATGATTTCACAGTCAACCTTTGACTTGTGAGTATACTGGAGTTGTGCCTACCAGCAAGATCAATTTGGTTGTTTGACATGTTTACTTGGATCAATTGCTCGAAAAAAGACATGTTTACTTGGATCAGCATCCGTGAAGCTAGCTGACACTATATCACTGCGGAGGCTTTACAGATTGGATAACAAACCGATGCAGGTTGCTCGGAGCTCAGCTTTTTTTTTTAGATAATGAAAACTGATCAAGTTCCCGGCCTCTGCACAGCACGCAGCCCGGTGTTTGATTTTTGACAAATTATTACAAAAAAAGTGTCAATCATCCGATTGACCGAATGAGCTAAAATGAATGTAAACAAATTATAAAGGACCGAGTTTATTATTAAATCTCCACCCATACGAGGCATATAGCTCCAAAGCAGCGACCTCCAATGCCGCGCTCACCTCACGGATATGACGTCTGGAACCTCTTCATGCTGCAGCAGCACCTAATACCGCAACCAATAAACTCATCTGAAAAGTGCCTGCATAAACGATGTATGTTGTACATTATCAAAACAAATGTCATTCCTACATCGTCATATTGCCCAACACATGGCAGCCACACCTACTAGGATAATTTTATACTTGTCGAGGTTAACATGAGCAAGCCAATCCCCTGCAATATGAGTTAAGGATCTAGGTGGACTAATCCCCGTAGCTGTTTGAACTACCCTCCAAATGGTTTTAGCGTGATAACAGTCAAAGAACAAATGTTGTGTTGTTTCATCATGATTACAAAAACAAATGCTCGGAGCTCAGCTTTGATGGCGAAGACGTGTCTTGAATTTGCTACTCCCTCCGTTCTTAAATTATTGTTGTTATATAATAACAATTTTAATTTAGTTTTGGACTAAACCTGTTATCATAATGACATCAAAACATTTTGAGAACAGAGGGAGTTGTAGCTTTGCTTTTATAGATGGATGTGAATCACTTTGGGGTTGAGTCAAACTGACCCATTGAATTTAATTTCAAAAGAAGGGGAAAAATAGAACCATCAAATTGATTACTAAGTAGTACTGTTAATTGTCACCATACCGCTTGAGTGTGGTGAAAGACCTGCAACAGTAAACGGAACATTCAGCCACAAGGAGGAGCACTGCATTCAGCCTGCGCGCGCTCGTCCGAGTGGCCAGAGCCTCCAGGCTCCGGAGCGCTGCTCCGTCGGCCCCGGTTCGAGCGCGGCGGCAATATAGTATTGTTTATTACAGTGCAAAAAAAATCCCCTAGTCTTCTCCGAGTCAAAGCACATGGTAAAGACTCGCGTCGGAGCTCACAACGACCAGCTGAGTCCCTGTGTAAGATCGGAGAGGAGGTTCGGGGGTTTTCTCAGTCTGCGTGAGAGGCTCTTCTCCTTAAGCAAATGCCGTCGGGGGCGGTCTTACCCCCGGCAGGTCGAGTTTTTGTACAACCACTGAAGCAGAGCCACAGATGTGCCACACTTTTTCGGGGTTGTCGTAGATTAGTTAATAGGATAATGAGTTGTTTATAATGTAAGATCCACAAATCAACAAACTAAGAAACAGTTATGCTGTGCAGTGCTGGCAACCATGACTCAATTTTGATTTACAGCAAGATTTAGCCACCATGAGTCGGTCAGCCAGAACTCTGCCGAGACATGTCGTTATCCATTCCAGCACCGGCAGAGAAATTAATCGATCACCGAATGACACTAATCGATCACCGAATGACACCGAACGCCTGGAATCTGCCAAGATATGAGGTAACAGAAAAAAAAAAACTGCGGTTGATCTGAAGCCAAACGCCATGAGTCAAAGTGTCTGTCAGCTCCGGCATGTCAATATCTGAAATATGGCACCACCCTACAATCATCTGCTTTCCTCTGACTTTCTGAAAATTTCTGTCGATTTGACTGATTCTTTTCAGGCAGCAGAATGCCCGAAATATCCGCATTGACCTGAAACAAAACCGGCGAGTTCTGTTGTGCCGGTGCGTCTCAAGATCCCAGCGGCACACAGGCACAGTCATGCGATTGAACACATGACTTTGACCTGCAAATTGAAATGGAGAACAACACAAGTTGCAGTAGTGGCTGAATGTCAAGTGCCATACAAGTTTAGACGTTCTTCGTATTTGCAAAAGCCAAAAGGTCCAAAATGTAACTTTCAAAAAGAGAAAAAGTGCAACGCACAAGTCAGTGGATGACATACAGCTTGCAAAGCCTTCATTCTTCAGACGGAACGCGCTGTGGTACTGGTTCGCAGTCAACTGGCATCTGAGTAATTTCAGTCTGCATGTGCACATAATGTTCTGGCAGTTATGCTCTTGTAACATGCTGAATAATGCACGATGTGTCACAGAAGTTTCATGCAAAATACAGATTAATTTCGCAGGAACTCAAAAAACGAAGTTACGTTCAAAACGGACCCTAAGATTTAGGCCAGTTAGTTTACATGTATCGTGCCAAAGAACCTCAGTCCCAGAGCCTATTAGCCTGACCAAGCTGATGTCCAGTCTAGGCATCACACTCAATCCAGGTGAAAATTTCCAAAATCAGAAGAAGAAAAAAAAAATTACTGTGACTATCCCTGAGTCACCAACTTGGTCTCACTGTCTAAGCAAGTAATCTTTGATGTGCTATGGAAGTTATATACAACTCATTTTCTCGGTTGTTCTGACAAACTAGAAAGTGACAATTGCAGTGGCAGAGTGAACAATAGGCCATTCGTCGTGCCAAAAGAAAAATTAGGCCCCGTTTGGAACGCATGAATTTCACAGGAATTTTGCAGGAATTTCATAGGAAACAGTTCAATTCCCGGCAGGAATGGAGAAGAAATCCTCCATTCCAAACGGGGCCTTAGTTGGTAACATTTTTGCCTCAACTTGGCTTGTAAATCCTGCATGGGTTGAGTGAAATGATATATTGTACACTAGTCTTTTCTTGTATTGCTTATCAGATACAAAAAAAATATCATCTACCGCTTTAAGCTGAAAAGAAAAACAGTACATGATTAAAATCCACATTCAATTATTATTGAACTGAGAGTCACTGTCAAAACAAAGTGGATCGTAATAATTTGACACAAGGGAAAAAAACAGCTTCCGAAAATCAAACCAGTCATGAGAATATGCGTTATGATTCCACAATCAGTAGTAGCTGTGGAAAAACTATGCAAATTTAAGTTGATCATATGGTGTGGATATCATTAAAAAGATAAACAATCCAAGCAGTATGATTATTACAGGCAATCAGTACTACCCGGTGAAAAGCCTGTGCAATGAAGATGAGTTAGTTTGCCAATTTCTATTAGGCGAAACCATCAGCCCTTACAGCTGGCCCAGATTTTACATTCACTAATACAGAAGATGTGTCTAAAGGACATACTAGAGTTTACAACCAATTTGTTGTACATCAAAATCTGCTTTTCTCTGATGGAAAACAATAAAAAAATTGAACAGCACCCAAATTCCTCTCCAACTACACCAGAGCATGATCAACAGCGAGCGGTAGACAATCACAGCACATATGTAAAATATATTCACAGCTTGTCAGCTTGTTATGTTTATCGCCATCGCCATCAGTCTTCTATTCTTTGTATCACCAGCCTCCATCAAACACAACCCCAACCCTTCTACCTGACTTTTTTGGTTTTTCTCTCTGCCAATACCAAATAGACCACATGCTCAGCCAATGGAAGATATAAAAATATACTGGATCGTTTGGCACATTATTTTGAAAACATGCAGAATTATATCATTTTATAATGTCCATAAAATAGCTGACACACTGTCCAACACCAACTTTTTAGTCTCCTCTCTGAATAAACTAAATTATTTCTCGTCAACGAGCCAGGAATAGTTTGGTACTCTCCTCAAAGCCAGAAAATTTAGTTTTTTTTAAGCCACAAATCCAAGCTTTCTTTATCATATAATATTAAGTCTGAGTACTCTTGAATACTAAGAATACCTTCTTTTTTGTACTTGGTACCTAAAACTTGCAGAAAAGCCCTTACAAGTATCCTGAATCTTAATATTATCGAAGCTCTAAATAATGATCCTACTCTGAAATTACCAGTTTTTGTCGGTGACCAGACAAGCTAACCTTCGCTTTCATGAAGCACGACCCTGGTGGAATCACCTTGAATAGAATTATAAACGAAATAATATAAACGGCGATAATCATAGATGCTAAAGACATGTTGTAGTTGGAAATGCAGAGGGTGTAACACAATGACTGCCATGCCTAAAAGAGAGTAAAACAATATTACATGACTCAGATTTTTTTAAATATTGATATTCAGTGGGGAGTCTATTGGTTGTATTGGAATTGACATTCATGATTGCAGTGAATACATCATGAAGGCATTTGATATTACCTAGTTGGTATTAGCGCAGAGAGATGTCTAGAAGGGATTCTATGATGCAGATTAAATAAGATCCCAAGCAGAGTCCTTGGCTAATTCAGTGGTGTTTGCTTTATGATACTTTGTATATTAATAAGGACACAAGCAAAGTACTGAATTAGGAGCAACAATACAGGTCTTCCCATGGGACAATTTTGGGTCTCATATCGCAGCTAGATACATGATGTAGAACTCCCATACCCTCTGGCTTACTACAGTTTTCACGGTGCAGAACAAATGCCTTTGGAACTCCCAAGCAAGGTTGGAGCTTCCGGTGCCTCAAATTTTCAATGATTTAGCATCAAATTCAGGGGTAAAAGCAACCCAACTGTTGATGCAGAACACAAGGACGAAATTCTTCAGAAACCTTAGCAGAAATCAACAAACCAGCACACACCAAATCCAATCCGTATCGACCCCGCAGCGTAATCATGCATAGCCTGAGAACCTCTTTTCATTACCTCGCTCGCGACAGTTCACTACCGCCAGGTCCCCGCACCGCACGATGCGAGCAGTGGCTCCACCTCCACCTCGCCTCCCCGCGCTCCATTTGAGAGAGGCGGAGCTAGGGTTTGATGAGTGGGGCGAGCAGGAGAACGGGATGAAGCGAGGTGGAAGTGTACGAGGGTCAAGATGAGCCGGCCGCCGCCCCTCGCCGTCGGCGGGGAGCTCTTCGTCGGCGTTGAGGGGGAGAGAACTCAGAGAAGGGCGAGGACAGAGGATGCATCTGGACCGCAGACTTCAGATTGAACGGCATAATGCAGTTTTACATATGGACCCAGCCGCGATCCAACATTTGTCGAAAAACCCCTCCAACTGGATCGCGACTATTAATTGCGATCCAATATTTTTCATAAAACCTCTTGAAATGGATCGCGACTATTAATCGCGATCCGACTATTTTCATAAACCCCCTCAAATTGGATCGCGACTATTAATCGCGATCCAATTATTTTCAGAAACACCCCTAATTTTGCTAATTAGTCCCCCGCGCCGCGAGCATCTGTCTGGCGGCCGGCGGCGCTCGGCGACGGCGGGCGCCCGCAGAGAAATCTCGACGCCGTCGGGAGGGACGAACCTCCAAGCCGCAGGCGGTTGGGATGATCCACCAATCTACCCGCGCTAACCGCGGGGGCCCCCTTGTGCGACCACGCGCACCATGCGGTCACCGCCTTGCTCTCCGGCGGCCCTGCCTTGATTCAGGCCGACGACTGACGCCAGGCAGCTCAAGGTCAACCGGCGGCCTCTCGCCCAGGCAGGAACCGATCTGAGTGCCTTCGGCATCATCCCCGCCGCCTCTCCCCTCGGAATGCTTCTCCTCCATGCCCGCCCTCTCCTGCACCCCCCCACGCTAGCAATCTAAAACTAGTTAAATCCACTCGTATGCTGCTAGATCACAGACCTGAATTAGGACCTAGTACTTAATTCACACGATTTCCTCACTTCCAAAGTTTCGATGGTTATTAGCGGCTTCTGTGCAATTTGGTAAGTCGCTTTTGTAACGCTGTGCAGTAATCAGGTTGAGCAAACTTCTGAATTTGTAACAACAATGCATCTCAAGGCATAGTATTTGATTGGAAATTACAACCGATGTGTTTGTTGTAGTGCCCCCGGACATCCTCTGCCCCCCTCGCACCAAATTTTATTACTGCCAGCGTGATGGTGCTGCTGAAGAACTGCAGGGGAAATCAAAGCAAGGTCGATGTCCAAAGAGCTCTTAAATATTCTACTATGATTCAGTATCAATTTTCAATGCAACAAATTTACGGTTAGAGAAGCCCAATCAATCAGATAGTCCTCGAAAGAGGACAGGCGGATCCACTGGCTGTCGCTTCTTCCACAACAGTGCTGCACCTGATAAGATGACTGAAATTCTACGAGGAGTTCTCCCAAAATTCACAAAAAAAGCAGCATATTGGTCGGTGCCCAGTGTGAGAAACCTCTAACCATCCTCTAAAAAAGTATCTTCTGTGGGATAAATCCATGTGACCTGTCGTAATTACAAACTTTGGATAATAATAAACTATGAATTCTAACAGGGGCACAAGAAGTCGAAGAATGCCTGGTTTCCATAAAGTTTAAACGCCAATGGGTACATAATCCAATCCTGCAGGAGACTAAGGTTGCAAATATTGCCTTTATAGAAACAGGTATCATATGTTTAGAGATAAATTCATATCAATTTGGAAATACTAACACTTTGGCAAATTTCATTCAGAATTTTAAAATGTACGTACGCGTGCAGTCAGGTCATCCCTGGTCCAATTTTCATTCCACGAGAGAGGCCTTCAACAAGGTGACCTGCTCTGACTAATGCTTTTCATCCTATCATTATACCCTTTGCAAGAGTTATTGATCTGGTCTTGGCTACAGTTTTGCTGAAACCAAATTGCAATAGAGCAGCCCGGATGCAGATATCACTTTATGCCGGCGACACTGGCTGCACCAACTAAGCAAGACATGGTGGCTGTTAAATGCGTTCTCAGAGTTAAACCTGGAGAAATGTTATGTAACCTACAAGTTGTCATTAATGTGGAGGAAATATTGAAAATATTCCCAGCCCAATTGAAGGACTTTCCTTGCAAATATTCAGGGCTACCTCTATGCGCTTTTAGTGGTTGAGGAAGCTATATATTCAGCAACTACTCGACAAAATAGCAGGAAAGCTTCGGGGCTTGAAGGCAAGCTGGATGGCCAGTCTTATAATCGCTCTGCACCTACCATATTTCCTTGTTAAATATGTGGGCTATAAAAAGTACCGATTGAATAAGGTTGGATTTTCTGTGAAAGGGAGCAGAACAACTGAAGGGAGGATATTGTTTGGTCATGACATTGTTTGATAAACGGGAAAAGGGGTGCCGCCCTAAGAAGATGAAGTGAATAAAACTACAATGATAAAGCCTTTTCTCTTTCTATCTAGGATATTCAAGTCTCAGGACTTCTGGTTTCGGGCGAATCTGATTCAACATTTCTATCTGGGATCTCTTTTAATACAAAATAATGCATTTAAATGCTGTGACATCAAAATTATGCGCAATTCATTGTCCATTCTTCTGTCCAAGCTAATGATTCAAATTTTCAATGGCAGAGTGAAGAATAGTCCATTCCTGGCAGTGAACAAGTAATTCCATTTTTGTAATACTTGAACCAACTTTTCTCCTCAACTTGGCTGGTAACTCAAGCACAGTAATTATCTGTTGTATATTCCCAACTACCCACTGCTTGAAGTTGAAAAGAGAAAATAGAGAAAACAGCCTATGTATTAGATTTCGGATCCAGCTGTTGAATTGTGTGTTCTTGAGAAATAAATTTCAGAACAACTTTTTCTCAAAATCTACTAATAAGCAAACAATCATAGTAGGCTATTATCTGTGATAGTCTGCTTTCCACGAAAGAAAAACAGAAATGACAAACCCAATTAGATCATTTGGTGTGGATATCATTACAACACTATGTACCAACCAATGAGAATTTATTGTTACCGTGTTGCAATAGAAACTGTAGCAAAGGACCGGCATGCTCAAGAGAGAATTTAGCACATGATGTGCCTCATCTGACAGATGTTCAAATGTGAGGTATCTTGGCATTCACAGGAAACATCTAATAGCAGAGAACACGCTATGAAACCACTTCAGTTCTTTTGTTGGTATTTGTTCACATGTCTAGAAGGGATTCTGTTATGCTTTTTAAGGTGACCGAGACACATCACGATTTCAGCCAATTTCAAGTACACCAGGACCAGGTCTAATTGTCGATAAACTCAGGTGATTTTACTGTCAAGAGCTCAGGACAAGACAAAGGCACAATTAGATTGAAAGGAGCTGCTATCAAGCTCTTTAGTCCTCCAATGACTTCTGCGCAAATTTCTTTATAATAATGTGTAGTAGTCATACAAGCAAATTGCTGAATTAGCAGCAACAATGCAAATGTCAAAGCAACACATTTGTTTGCAAATCAGAACTTTTGCGTATGTGCAGGTACAAAATTTTCTACTGCAGTTTGACTGATGACAGACCAAAACTACAATTTGTTATCCACATGATAGCTGCACTGACATTATGGGTCTTCAACATCTGGAACAGACATCAGCACTGAAAACGAACTATCTCAAAGATACAAGTAACATATATGTACAATCCTTCCCTGAAAACAAGATATATGTACAATAAAAAGAAAAAAACATTTGGAACAAGATAGAGCGTAAATACAATCTTTAGCGGTACAGACTTCATATTAAATGAACTAAATTACAAAGGTGGGCGCAGAAGCCTTTCTTTCTAGGATATGCATATCACCACAACCTTTGGTATTTGGTGAAGCTTACGGCCCATCGCTTACTGGGATTTTCTTTGTTCCTTATATAGCACTAAACGATGCTCCATTCTTCACTTTGCCATGGAAGTTATGTATGTTCCATTTTTTTGCCTCATCATGCCATTCCTGGTAGAAACCTACTTCCTCAGCTTGGTTCGTAACTTCTGCACGCTCAGTAGTATGATATACTATACACAATTTTTCGCCTGTATTGCTTCTCAAATGCAGCAATTATATTATCTATGGTGTCTTCCCAGCCACCCACTGCTTCAAGCTGGAAAGCAAAACAGAGAAGACAGTGTATTAATTTTTTGATTCAGTGCTGCACTGAACGTTAAATAAAGGAAAAAGATATATTGCATTATAAATTATGACAAGGCCGAATCACAGCTTTGAAGATCAAAAGAGTACATAATGACTCCTTGAACAATCAATAGTAGCAGCAGAAACACATGTAATACCAAAAAATTGTTTTCTTCAAAAAAAAAAAAAAATCATAAAGAGAAAGATAAGTTAGATCAAGCGAAATGGATATCACTAGAACAACATATACAACCATGAAAAAATTTATTCTCCACCATCCTGTAGCTGGCATTCAAGAGGATGTAGAAAAGGATAGCAAAGTACATAATATACCTAAGCTTATCTATCTCGAGTGGGAACTATCCTAGAATTTGCAGGTAAACATCTCCTATGGCAGAAGACACATCACGAGGGCAATGTTTTTTAGCCATGGAGGATTTTGTCATTATGATCAAGAATGAGATGCCATGAGATAATCCTAAAGAAGTTTAAGGATGACGGGCCAAGTTGTCGATAACTTCAGTGATTTGATAATCGACTTAAGGAACTGTCTATTGTCTAGGTATCAGGACAAGACCAAGGCACCAATAGTGAAGATAAAAAAAATAACATGAGAAAATTAAAAGAATAGCTTCAATCTCTTAAACCTTGTGAGCTCTATGCAATGTCTTTATGAGAATATGCAATAATCAGGAGAATCAAATTGCTGAAGGAGACAACAGTGTAACTAGGATGCATGACATTGCGATGCAATAACAGCTATATACTTTCTGTTAGACTTGCATACCTGCTGGCACAGATCTAAAGCAAGCTTTGCGCCCACACCAGCTTCCTCATGGTTATCTTTGACATCCATATTGATTATTAGGACACTCTTCAGTAACCTTTGTTCACGAGAATCCAGGTCTGAAAACAAACAAAGATATCTCGTACTCATAATTCAAATTGCGGATGGTTATGTAACCAAGGACATGCTGATGATCCAGCTTTCAGTGGAAGAGATGGTCCTAAATGAATCATTCCAAAGAGAAGCTTCGACGGTCATAATACCTTCGAGTACCGCATCGAATACTCTCTCCTCGAATGTGAACACCACATCAAATGGTCCGTCATCTGCATTCTCCTGCCACCGCTGCGGAGCAGTTTTTATGGCAATGTTTCTCTTCAGCATAGGCAGCAACCCGTTCCTCGTGTACCTAGATGGATATACCAAAAGACAGCATGTTAGCAATGCAATTAATTAATCTACTACAGGGCACTCGCAATGCTACAAGATCCTGAAGATTTACACCTTTGGACAAACTCACCAACCATGGCCATATGATTCACTGATTATCTAGACGAGACATAAAAACAGCCCCAAGAAGAGACATTTCGCTCAAATTCTAGAAATAAAAATCGCAATTTGATAACAGGCATCCGCTGACTGCCGCCCGCATTCTAACATTTCGATCAATTTAACTCCAAATCTTCTACAGGACCACGGTGCCCCAAGACACCAAGGCCCAATAATTCGACCATCATAAAATTTCTGTAACTACTGATAAAGAGCATCAATAATAACAAACTACGCAATCTGGCCTAATACGAACAGAAGGGAGGCAAAACAGGACAAGACGGGTTTAAGCAACAGTCACAGGGGTGGAAGAAAAGGGAAGGTGACGGAAGTGAACGTACAGGTCGGGGTCCTTGCGGCGGAGGTCGTCGTAGATGGCCCTGTAGGGAGTCCCGAAGCCGTAGACGTTGGGCTCGTGGAGGGAGGGGCCCGGGAGCTTGACGTGCCCGCCGGTGCCGTAGGAGGCGACGTCCAGCCCCGCGCGCGCAAGCAGCAGATGCGCCTCCATGCTCCGGTTCATGTTCGACGAGCACACCATCGCGTACCGCCACCGCTCCGCCGCCGGCATCTGGCTCTCTTCGTCCTCAGTCCCGGCGACCGGCCGGCGTCAGGTGGGCTACTCGGCGGCAGCGGCCAACGGGAAGGTTCTCGCAACGCGAAGAAGGCAGGCCGGAATTGGTCACCGCTCACTGGACAACGGTGTGGGCTGTCTAGTCGGGCTGGATATATTAATGCGGGTCAGATTCTTCGTGGGCTTTGGGTTGCGTCTGCTGGGATCTTTTAGGCCCAAGAAGCAGTGGTTATCCAAAAAAATAAAAACAAAAATGGCGGGTCTGGGATTGGTAAACAAGGTAGTATCGGCCGTTTCTGCTGGGACAATTAGGGCTGGCAAAAAAAAAAAAAAAAAAAAACTCGAGGCTCGCGAGCCAGCTAGGCTCGATCACAGTTTTGGCTCGGCTCGGTCTTCTAAATGAACTAAGCCGAGCTTTTATCCTAACTCGTTTGTTAACGAGCCAGTTAACCCCTTGTGAACAGTTCGATTAGGTCGATAGGCTCGATTATATAGAAATATGAATATTAATTCTCTAATAAGATGGTAGTTTTTATGTTAGGTGAAGCTCGATTTATCATCCAATAACTAAACCAAGTTCACTATAGATAAAAATCATGTTCAACGTTAGATTATGTTTTTTATTTGATTTATCTCCATCTTTGTTGACTTAGGTTGATATGTTTTCTGCAATATTGTTTTATTATGATTTTTGTATTGTTAACACATATTAATAATTAAAAAAACTTAAAATCACTTATGTTTTGTCATTAAAGTTTTAATATACTTGGCTCGTGAGCCTAATGATCCGGCTCGAACTTTATAAATAAGCCAAGCCGAGCTTCTTTTTTAGCTCGTTAGTTTTAATGAGCCGAGCCGGTAACACATGTTAATAATTAAAAAAACTTAAAATCACTTATGTTTTGTCATTAAAGTTTTAATATACTTGGCTCGTGAGCCTAATGATCCGGCTCGAACTTTATAAATAAGCCAAGCCGAGCTTCCTTTTTAGCTCGTTAGTTTTAATGAGCTGAGCCGGCTCGGCTTGGCTCATTATCCACCCGGGAGTAGTATAAACAGCTAAGGGCCTAAGGCCAATATTTCCGAAGTCCCACGCTATAACCTTATATAGATCTTTCACTAGTGGCAGGCTGCATTGATCTGTCCAGGAATTGTTTTTAATTTTTTTTGTTAAAAAGGCAGAGCTTTACAGTTTACCGTCATTTTACGGTGGTGAAGGCCCACGCCTCCGGATCCGTAAAAAATGGATCGCCCTCGCGTCGTCTTAAGGGGCGACTCGGGCGGCGCCCTCATCCAGGCCAACTCCGACCACCTTTTGCTCTCCAATCCCGGCTGCCGTCGGAGCCTGGCAGCCGGAACAATCCGGACTGCGGGCGAGGATGGCGGCAGTGGGGTCTCCTTTCTCTACGGCGGCGGGATCGATCGCTTGGATGGCTGTTGGATTTCACTCGATGAGCATGGCAGGAGGGTGGATTCATGGGTGGAGCAGCCATGGCTTCCACAGTGTGAGCGACGGCGGCGCTTCATCGGCGGGGCTGCGAGCGCGAGACGCATCTGTGGTGAGCGTGCCCGTGCAGCGGCGTCGCAGATCGGGCAACCTTAGCATTGCATTGCGGTGGTGGGGCGCATGGTCGTGGCGCGGCCACCGGATCGAGCCGCCCCAATCTGCATCGCGTGGTGGTGGCGGGGTGGCTTCATGGAACGGGGTTAAGGCAGGGAGCTCGCGTCTTCCAGTCCAGACGGTGGCGCGACGGCTTGGGCAGCATCGAGTTTCACCAAGGACTTCATGCCTTCAAGGTGGATGCAATGCATCAAGTCTGAGGCTGCTCTGAGGTTGGAGATCCTGGTTGTTCAACGATCCTGGAGGATTAATTTTGTGAGAGGTCGTCATTGTCTATCATCTGCTTATGTACGAATCAGTTTGGTGGTCGACAAGATGGTGTTAAGGAAGCGAGTTTGATAGAGCTTGCAACGACGATGATCCATGGTGGCTAGATCTCGCTCTATTCGGGAGAGGCCAATATTGCCATGGCCATGGTTTTTGTTGGTTTTGTCAACTTGTTGCCGTTGTTACGCAAATTGCAGACAAGGTTTCATTTCATCAGCAAGGAAGTCATTCAAGGTTTGTAATGGTGCAGCAAAAGCGTCGCGCAGAGCGCGGGGAGATGTTTCATCTTCGCATAATCCGACAGACATCCTTCCATATGATGACAAAATATGCAACGAAAGGTGTCGCGCTTGGGCGCGGGGAGGTGCGTCACCTCCACACTACCTCGTCTGGAGTTCAGATGTATGATTTGGTGTTGTTCAAGCAGCTATAAAGATGATATGGCTGCAACAACAGTGATTGATCGACACATAGGATTTTAGAGGTGCTGAGTAAGATGATAGTTTTCTATTTGTTTTTAGGTGTTATAGGCTGCTGGGTAGCAACTCACCTTGGTGTTTGACATGGAAATGCTAAATGTACCCTCGTTGTGTAGAGGCCGGAACATTATTTCACCTCGAAATAAAAGCTTCCTTTATCTAAAAATTTTTACGGTGGTGAACGACGATGGACAATCTGCGGCCATTTAAACTAGTGAATTAATGCATTGTAGAACATAAAAGTAAAGAAAGTTAAAATTAATGAATTATATACAATAGAAAAGAAAAACACCTAGCTACTGCAATTGCCACCTTCAGTAGCACGATATGACCACCTTTATATAACTAGTGTTCTCCTTTATTTTAGGAAATAACCAGTGTTCTCATTTTCGCGTATAGGCAAGCAAAGTGGGTAGCTAGCTAGACCAACGGCGAAGATAAAATGATGATTGAAATAGTTTGGAACAAGCTAATAAGCTTCCATGACGTGTTGGGAATGGGTGGCAAGAGGGAAGTACATCCCACTTTTGGGCAATTCAGACATTTGTTTCAGGGTATACGTACATCGTGAAAAGGGATGTATGTTATGTTAGAAAATATGTGTGTAACATTTGTGTTGTAGCACTTAGCATGATAGTTGTTGTATTCATTTCGGCCACCGGGTCAATAGCTAGCGTAGTGGGTGCGTTCGATCAGTTCATGGTGACCTGTTCTCACGCGCGCATCCGTGAGAGTTGTTTGTATTCCCCTCAAGTGTGGATCACATTGATCATGCACTCAATATTTTTTTAGAAACAAGAATATATTAATTTCAGCCTCTGTATCGATTGATAAAATGTAGTTATTTTTATTACAACCGTCATGAAAGAAAAAACAGAACACGTACTCACTCCCAACTTCAAATCCCCTAAACACATCAGAACCATGAATGCTTGATGATGTTCTAGTCTCTAAACATTAAAAACTTACTGTAGCTTGGGCCACATCTTGAAGTGAGGAGAGAATACGGGTCTTAAAACCATCCTCAAGATACCCAAGCAAGAGGCATAGTAGAGAGGTTGATGCCTATGAATCTGCGACAATGCTTCATTGTTGCTTGATCAGATCAACAAGGTCTCAAAAGTAGTACAATATCAACTTGTAAACGACACCTCAAACTAGGGGAAAGACGTCCTCAAACATCACCGTCGACTGATCTAACCAGTTGAAGGGTTTTCACCCGAAGATTGGCATTACAATACTCCTCCAATGTCAATCATCCCTCGAATCAATCTGAAAGATCATGAGCACAATCTCATCTTACACTGCCACCACTGAAAAGCCAATAAAAAGGAAACTACTAGACGAGAGATGCTCCCATCGTCCAATTCCACGGCCACATCGCCATGTGCGGCACCAAACATTGTTGATGTGAAGAGGCCATTATCGCCATCCCTTTTTGTCATCAACCAATTTTCAAACCATAGAGCCTAGATCCGCCTCTCTCACTGCCCTTAGCAGTGCCGGACCATCGGACTCACATTTTGATCTCCTACGCTTGCTTTCACAGTCCCCCTACGAGCAGCCCGGAATCAATGAAGAGAGTGTGAAGCCCAATGTCGTTATAGTTAATCACCTAGGTTGCATGAACAAGGAACAATGTCGAAGATGATCCACTGCAATATAAAAGAAACTGAAGAAAAACATGAACTATGTTTGCACTGAATTGTGTTGAAGTAAACCAGACGCTGCCTGACACCATCATGAAGGCAAGAAGAGGACCATGTGTATCACAGGCCGACGCCAAACTCCGTATAGGAAGCGACACAACGACGAGATGGTGACGACGATCTCAGGAACGCAATCCAGACGTCAATGAGCAGGCCCAACAAAATGACGGCACATCCTACCAGTGTGTTGTCTGCACTGCAACACATGCCATCAGGCACGTACAACACCATGGCTTGCCCGAAAACTACAATTCACGTTATATCAGGACATCAGGTCTCCCGCCAACGCGTCCTCCAGGATCGAGAGGTTGGACTTGGACGGACATGAATGCCTTTCCTGATGTAATCCGGCCTACCTGAGAAGTTTAACTTCCTGGTTTGCGATAAAAATAATTCCAGGGAGATAAATGATTCTACAGAGAAGGAAGACATGAACATATATAACTATATTTATTTATTTATTTAACGAAAGAGACTATTTTGAGCCCTAAAGGTATACTTGCTTGCATTTGTGCTCTCATGGATATGTAATGTCTCTCCTTCCTTACTGCTAAGAAGACACTTATTCAATATTACATGCCGATTTGCACCGGTCATGCCTTAGTACAGACCCTAACAATACGTT
Organism: Eragrostis curvula; assembly: GCA_007726485.1. Taxonomy (NCBI): domain Eukaryota; kingdom Viridiplantae; phylum Streptophyta; class Magnoliopsida; order Poales; family Poaceae; genus Eragrostis; species Eragrostis curvula. Next base: position 49,012,390 of record CM017440.1, on the reverse strand, counting down.
ATTGATCGAGTCTCTATAAATGCATAGTGCCCCAGTGTCAAGGAGATCTCATCACCATGCTCTAAAACAAGGGGCTAGTCATCACCATTTGTCAAGGAGATGTCTGGGCTCTAAAACAAGGCCAACTTTTACTATGGGCAATTAGCGTTCCTTCCTGGTCCTCCATAGAAGATGTAAGTGCCCCAGTTGTTGTCGGTGCCATTTTGCACGTTGTAGCAATTGGGCCACTGAGCTATCAAGCCCAAACCACTTGGTGATTGGAGATTGTTGGACGAATCTACCACTTGGATCTTCCTGATGTACCCAGCCTTGCCGAACCATTCCCCAGGGAAGTGTCCACTACCCATTTGCGTGGAAGTTTGGCCGGTGTTAGAAGAGAACACCTCGCCACCCCACATGACACTGGATGCACTTTCAGCCAAGTAGGAGAACAAGGATGATGGCCAATAGCCCAGTAGATAACTTCCGAATTGCAACCACCAGTTTCCACTCTGTGGGTCCTGAAAGCCGAAATTTACCCAACAATTTCGAAGATATATTGGTTAGGGAATATAGTAATTGGGAAATGTTTTCAATATTTTCATGGCAGCAGTTCACAATAAGGATTCTTTCTAAAGCTTTGTCTAAAAGGCTAACTTAACAAATCTCTTGTACATTAACAGGGATAACTGTACTTCTGTGACTAAGACAAAAACAGACCATACCGTACAGTTTTAGGCCTGACTTGAGTTAGAAGACGCCTTTAGAAACAATAATAAGCAATTGGCACAAATTACATGTTCCTGTTCAGAGAAGTTCTATAGGGAATAGGGATAACTGTAATTCTGTGACTAAGACCACAAACAGGGCTGTGCCAAATTTTTAGCCCTGACTTGAGTTAGAAGACGCCTTGAGAAACAACAATATAAGCAGTTGGCACAAATTATGTGTTCCCATTCACCAATTTTAATTTACATCCGTAGATATGAAACAATATTGTCTTACCTTCCAAATTAAAATATCAAATTCATATTGTGAGCCACCATAGCTGGAGTAAGGGGAAATGCTACCGCCGATAGCGATCTGGTTGTTTGTCTGGATGAACCCTGAGCACCCTAGATTGTAACATCCTGTTGTTTGATATGCATCACGCTACAATATTGCACAGCAATAGAAATTAATTAGTTCCTTTAAGCCCCACCTTAATAAAAAATGTCACAATATTATTAATGAAGATAAAAGGAATGTGATGTTTATCTTACAGTCCAGTAGATGAAGAATCTTGTACTTGCATCTCCATACATAGCTGGGTAAACCTGAAATATTGTATATAGCACGGAGCCATCAAGCCCAATTTAAGATAATGCATTACAGAATGCTTAGGGTGCGTACAAAAGTGTGATGTTAGATAAGACTGGGCACAAAATTTTGTTGATGGAACGTTAGTAGCTTCTTCATTGAATTTTCTAGATCCAATATGACATCCTTGCCAACAAGTGTGCCAATATGAGAAATGCCCATGGAATCCCTGTTCCCAGTCCTTTATCTAGTGCCAATATTAATTATTACTTGGTCTTGTAGGATAAAAGACAAACCCACTGTATATGAAATGTTGTCTTGAAAACTATCTAAAGATAACATGGACATTTATAAAGAAAAGAGCTATCATATTGCGTTTTTTAAGGTTACTGTATACCTTTCTACCTGCCATTTGTTCCTAAAACATTCGGCTAGAACAGCACATATGAGAATAAAAAAGATTACTATATATATATCTCTACATGCCCTTAGTTCCTAAAAAAAGGTTGCTAGCACAACTCTTTTTTTTTTTGGTTTGTTTCATGAGTTGCTAGCACAACTCATGAAACAAAAAAGATTTTTTTCTTGAATGGAGAATCTAGCTCCAGGATCAGGCCCTTCAAAGTACAAGGTAGTGTTTAATAGAACTTTTGTGAAGGCGAGTTTAATATTTTCCTTTCAGATCTCACTCTCACCTGCCATCCTGCTTCAATGGTATTGAGGTCATTTCCGCTATAGGACCCTGCACTTATCCAGAGTTGAGCCAGGCTAAAGTCTTGGGTTGTCTCAGTCACTGGATGCCTGGATGCCACAAATTGATAGTCATTTTTGTTCCATAGTACTGACCCTGCCATGAAGATGCTACAGCATGCTGCTCAATGGGAGAGAAAAAGAGTTATATGAGCAATTTCGAAAAAAAAAATAATCCAAGAGGAAGATTCGTACTAATAGGAAGGTGATTCTTGAATAAAGTTTTGTACCTGGTGGCCACTCGTCACACTGGCCTCAGGGTCATGGATGGGAATGGGTTTTGGGATGCTCTTGGGGCTCTTCTTGCCATAACTGCTGACAGAGCTGGACCTCAGGACATCCTGCTCCTTGGTCCTTCGAATTGGTATGGTGTTCTCAGGGCACTTGCCATTTTGGTGCCATGTTTGACTAATTGGATGCGATGTAATGTTGGACTTATTACTCAGACCACCTAGGTAGTAAGAAGGTCGCATCTGAAAGGTGACGAGCACCATTGAGTGGTATCGTGATGCACTGACGTAAGTCTAGCTAACAACAAGAGTAGGGGATTCTCCCCTCCTGTTGCATAAAAAAAAAAGTCTAACAACAAGAAGTATGAAAAGGGCAATGGCGTTGTGTAGAGAGGAACCTGGATAGTATGGTTCTTCAGAAAAGGGTCATCGAATGCAGGCTGTTTGGAGATGTGAACACAGTCTATGATATCTCCATCTGGGCTCTGTTAATTTCTCAAAATCAATAGTTGCTACAAGGTAGAAAAAGACAGAAGATTATGTGCAATGGTAGATCTATTCTATAAGGAATAATCCTAGATGTTGAATAATAGAAGTAAAGAAATGTGATTTATTTTGATGATTATGTGCAATTTATATGGGCCATTACGAAATATGTTGGATATATGCATGATCATAACTTATAGTGTAGACATAAAATGAGTAAAAGTAGATACCATATATTTAGAGATCCATCATTGATGGCTAACCATTAGAAATTATATGCATATTTGTGAATGAAGTAAACATACCTTGTTCAATAGCAATTACGCAGGTAATTGTTTTTCATATTTGATAATGTATATATAAAGGTTATAATGGATCAGTGGTGGAAACTTTTAAACACACATCACAGCTGCATATAGAGTTCTACAATAATTGAGGTTTCCAAAATAGAATTGTACATTCATGTTTTAACTACATAAATTACTCATTCTGCATATACATAGAAACTGTTAGTTGAACATCATTTTATTTTATATGAAGAATAATATAATTTTATTTTAAGGCAATGCTGTTATTTTACTATCATTATGTGTGCTTACATAGAAAATATGAATTCAAATATTCTTTTTTTTAAAAATATATTCACAGCTAGACTTAAGTGCACAATGTGACTTACTAGTCTTTTCCGCGTAGTTCCCTGCTAGCTAGTCTAGACCGGATATCTTTGACGTGTTTAGGCTATACTTTAATTTAGATTGGTAGATATGGGTAATTAAGAAGTTTGTTGTTTTTCATACTGATAAAGGTAGACAATTTCGATGCAAATTTAGGCTTAGTTTATGCAATTTTCAGAATGATATACGTGGGTATTGGGTTTTAGAGAGAAAAAACTTAGTAGACCCAATGGATATTATTGTCTACTGTGATTAGAATGTACTGAAACATTGTTTATAACGTGTTTTTTGATGATGGATATTGGGTTTCAAAAGGAATCTTGGTTAATAAGTCTAGAAAAAGATTTACGAAGGCCTATCTCTCTCTCATTCTAAAAAGCCGAGTAGCAAAGCTAATTGTTAAACTAATCTCAGTTACAAATCAGTATGGATGAAATGTCATATATCCATGCCATCTCTAATTTATAACAAGCTGTCACGCTTGACCTTTCTATGTTTATGTAATTTGAAATTTAGCTTGTTTCAAAATTTATATATTTTTTATATGAACTCGACGGTGGAAACGTTATATGGCAATTGTCTGTTTCAATGATATCTCCATCCTTTCTGGTTTTCATGTATTAAAAATTTTAGAAGCCTCACCTTAAATAAAAATTTAGAAGCCTAGATAGAGTTAAACAAGAAAAGGTTTAGATAGTAAAAGTAATATTTAATAAACTCTCCATATATTGCAAGAGCAATGAAGTGTGTCCAGGGTGATACGAGAGATCGTGCAAGAGGAAAGGTCATGAGTTTGTAGCCTTAAACGTGCATGCATGTGTTCACGACGATGCACAACCGTGCTGCTATTATCTTTGGCCAAGTTTTGATCTAACTATCGGTTCTGGCTCCTTTTTGTTCATTTGCACATAGCATCGGCCTCATCGGTGTCGAACATACTGCCAGTTGGATAACTGCCACAGATTAGGGTTTCTGCGATAGTTGATTTCTGATGTATGCTCTTCTTGTTCAGGTGCTGATGCTCCCTCTATCTGTTATTTCTTGACGTTAAGGCTCTCTAGTTAGTGCAAATTGAAACCAACTTTTTGCTTTCCTAATGTCGATAAATAAAAAAAATGGAGGGAGTAAGAATCGATAATTAGTAAATCAGACGCAATACCAGGAGTTGGATACGTAAGAGCAGAAACAGATGAACGCTGTGTTGTGTTTATTTTGGAGACGGAATGGAGGTACCGGGTAGGCCAGTACGTCTGTACCTGAATGCTTGCAACAGGAGGCTTGTTGAGCCGCCTGAGGAGGCTTTGCACCTGCCGCCGCCGCTCTTCGGCAGTTCCCGCCGCTGCACCATGCAAGAAGAGAAATGCGAGAGCCATGATCAGGCAGGCTCGGGTCGCTGCCATTGATCATGGAACGTCTCAAATACCAGAGCTATGTTTTTCTGGCTGCTGCTGCAGCTCTTTCTTGCTGTGCATGGAAGTGGCATTGTCCTGTCCTTTTTATAGATAGTGGAGACGTCACGGCGTGGCTCTGCGAGACGTCATGGCTCAACACAATGAGAAAGTCCTTTGAAAGGTACAAGCATATATTGTGTTTGGCACATAGCATTTGCATGGCTCCTCATTCGGACGATTTTCCATGAGGCTCAATAATCATATATATATCCACATATACAAGTGTCTATACTAACCTTAAAATTATCTTCATGCCAACTTTTTTGTTTCAAAATGAAGCTAATTAACAAATTATATTTTCAATCAAAATATTTAAGTAAATACAATTACTCAGAGTTGTTTAAAAGGCTTACCAGGTATATATATGTACATGTATCTCCAGATCAAATAGGCGCCCCTTTTTTTCGATAATTCATGTCATTTTACTATTGTCTTTGTCAAATTTCTCTACTTTGACCAAGTTTGTAGAAAAATGTATTAATATATACAACCTCAAATTGTTTTCATTGGATCAATTTTGAAGTAATTTTATAACAGATCTTTTCAGTTTTGAGATTACCTGTTACTATCATATGATTGATACCGTGTGGTTGCCAAAAATAAATAACAGATTATGCTGTGCTATCTGTTCCTCATCTGATTTTCCCTCAGTTATTTATGGATACATCACATAGAAATTGGAATATTTTGTGCTGGAATATTAGGGGCATAAATGATGACTCTAAGTGGAATTCAATCAGGGAGAAAATAGAGGAAAGCAACAGTTCCATTGTCTGTCTGAAGAAACTAAAAGAGAACTTTTTGATATTGGTTACATTCATCGATTTGCTCCTAGAAGATTTGATAAGTTTGATTTCTGCCCCTCTGTGGGTGCATCTGGAGGTATTCTTGTTATATGGAATAGTGCTATTTTCACTGGCTCAACAACTGATAAACAGAGTTTCTCGCTAAGCATCAATTTCACATCAAGGCACAATATGGACACTTGGAAGCTTATCACTGTATATGGGCCGAGTCATGGACCTGAACGTGGTATGTTTGTGAACTGGATGTTAAACTTGGACACAGATACTGATGATAATTGTCTCTTGCTTGGAGATTTCAACTTGGGGGAATTGCAAAACTGCCCTCATTTTCAATGTCAATTCTGAAAATGGACCTATTTTTTCAACTTTGCAAAATCGGACCTCTTTTCTGAGTTTGAAGCAGCCGTTTGCCCCTATTTCTGTCAGCCGTCAGTTGAACCTCTTTTCCGAATTAAAAGAAAATAGAAAAAAGCCTGAGAAAAGGGAAAAAGACCGGAGTACCCCTGTCGTTCTCCTCGTCCACAAATTCGCCCCAACAGACTGTTCTGCCTCTCTACTTTCCCTCGTCACATACACAAAAATCCTAAGCCTGGGTCGGGGCGGTAGCGTCGGGGCCTTGGACGAGGGGCTGGTGACCTGCAGCTGCTCGAACGTGGGACGGGAGGAGTAGGCGCGCGTGCTCGGACGCGGGACGGGAGGAGTAGGCGCGCTTCCTCAGCCTGTGCGGAGACCGCCGGCGCCGGGTCTAGGCGCAGCCACACGCGGCCGCGAGAGCTCTTCCAGGGCGCGCACGCGGGTGCTCGACCTGCAGTCTACCATACGCGCCTGCAATCTACCGTTCTTGCAGTGGACCCCGTACGTGTGCTGCTAATTCAACAATCTCATCTGCTCTGTGCTTGCTCATCAGGTGTTTGTGAAAATGCTTTAACATGCATTGTCATTTGAGCTTGCACGTATTACAGTTTAGGTGGTTGACAAAAACCCCCTCATGTTGTGTGATGTTATGCATTGTCATTTCAGTTGGAACTGCATGCACTAAGTGTGTTAATTGAAAATTTTGAATTAATAAAAATATATTCAAATGCTGCTGCAAAATGATGTAAATATATATAAATTTCATTTCGATATGTATATGAGGTTCATGTGAAAACAGGGGCAATTTTGCAAGTAAAAAACAGGGGCAATTTTGCTAAGGACAACATCATCTTTTGCAAGTGGATTTAACACCGTTAAGATGTCATAAAGGAATAGGGGCAACTCATTGCTTCAGATTCAAAAAACAGGTCCGATTTTGCAAAGTCTGAAAAAGAGGTCCGATTTTAGAATTGGGACCAAAAACAGGTCCGGTTTTGCAAATGCCCCTTTCAACTTCTATAGATCACTAGAAAACAGAAACAGGCCTGGTGGAAACCTCAATGACATTGCTACCTTTAATAATATCATCAGTCACTTGGGACTTATTGAATTGCCCCTCAAGGGTAGGTCATACACATGGAGCAACATGCAGAGAAATCCTCTTCTACAACAAATAGACTGGTTCTTTACAACCCCTCATTGGACATTACAGTATCCAAACACAATGGTTCTTCCCTTGGCAAGGATAATTTCAGATCATGTGCCGTGTCAGGTCAAAATAGGAACTCATATCCCAAAAGCAAATGTCTTTCGATTTGAAAATTTCTGGACTCTGCATGAAGGCTTTTCTGAAATAGTTCATCAATTCTGGAATGTAGACCATCACAGGAATAATAGTGCTGCTATGCTTACAGCAAAATTCAAGCACTTAAGAAAGGGGTTAAAGGAATGGAGCAAGCAGTTTTCTCAGATGAACAAGATCATAGAAAATTGCAATCTAATAGTAGCAGCTCTGGACAAGATCGAAGAAATTAGAGTGCTAACATTACAAGAGTGGAATTTCAGAGAAATCATCAAAGCACATATGCTTAAAATGTTACATTACAGGCAGATCTACTGGAAGAAGAGATTCACAATGAGATATGTTAAAATGGGTGATGAAAACACAAAGTTTTTTCATGCTATGGCCACAGAATCTTATAGAAGAAATGCAATACCTCAAATACAAGCAACTGATGGAAGAATGGTTTCTGATCATGGGGAGAAAGCTGCCCTGTTCTGGAATGCTTTCAAGAACAGAATGGGTGTATCTCAAAAAACCACTATGCATTTCAATCTCCAAGAAATTATAGAGCAACATGCAGATTTGGATACTCTATGTGCTCCTTTTTCAACAGATGAAATTGATGAAGTTGTCAGACACTTACCCATAGACAAATCTCCCGGACCTGATGGTTTTAATGGAAAGTTCATGAAGCATTGCTGGCAGGAAATTAAAGAAGACATTTACAAATTGTGTGACGATTTCTATAACCATGAAGTCAGTCTGGAAATTATCAACTCGTCATATATTACATTAGTGCCAAAAAAGGACAATCCTGAGACAGTGAATGACTTTAGGCCAATATCACTTCTGAATTCTTCTCTGAAATTGCTCACGAAAATCCTTGCCAACAGGCTACAAGCAGTTATTATGACACTAATCCACAAGAACCAATATGGCTTTATAAAGTCTAGAACAAATCAAGATTGTTTAGCGTGGTCGTTTGAATATCTGCATCAGTGCCATCATTCCAAGAGAAAAATCATATTGCTCAAGTTAGATTTTGAAAAGGCCTTCGACACAGTAGAGCACAAGACAATCATACAGATTATGCAGGCAAAGGGCTTCCCTGAGAAATGGAATAAATGGATTATGGAAATTCTATCAAGTGGATCATCCTCTATTCTTCTTAATGGTGTGCCTGGGAAAAAGTTTCACTGCAAAAGAGGGGTCAGACAGGGTGATCCTCTATCTCCTTTACTCTTTGTGCTTGCTGCAGATTTTTTACAAAGTATCATTAACAAAGCATACAGACAAGGTTTATTGGGGGCACCAATACCGCAAAGCCCAGAAATTGATTTTCCTATAATACAGTACGCGGATGATACTCTTATGGTAATGCAAGCAAGTTCTAGGCAGTTGCTATTCCTGAAAAGTATACTTAACATGTTTGCAGAAGCCATTGGCCTCAGAGTTAATTATGGCAAGTCTTGCATGATTCCCATTAATGTGACGCAAGACAGGGTGCAACAGTTGGCTGGGACATTTGGATGCCAAGTGGGTTCATTACCGTTTACATATTTGGGATTGCCGCTAGGAACAACAAAGCCAAGGGTAAAACACTACGAGCCAATCATGAGCAGAACTGATAAAAAACTCTCAGCAAGCTCCAGGTTTCTTCACCATGCTGGAAGGTTACAGTTAATAAAATCTGTTATAACCTCTATTCCTATGTATGTAATGTGCACTTTAAATGTTCCTGAAGAGGTATTTGAATACATAATCAGAGCTATAAAAGACTGTCTGTGGAGAGGTTATGACAAAGAGAAGAAAAGTGCTAATCTGGTTGCCTGGGATCAGGTGCAAATGCCAAAAGATAAAGGTGGTTGTGGAATTTTAAATCTTCGGCTACAGAACAAGGCTCTTTTACTTAAGCATCTAGATAAATTCTACAACAAGAGAGATATACCCCGGGCTAATTTGATCTGGTCAACCTATTATACTGATGAAGTTCCACATCACACAAGAGAGGTTGGATCCTTCTGGTGGAAGGATATTTTCAGATTAACAACGGAGTACAGAGGTATTGTGTCATACCCCAATTTCTGGAGCATGTTGTGCATCATGTATCAGTCCCTGGATCAGTAGCTGATACGCACAAGAACACATATATGGTAATCGAAAGCATACTTCATGTAGGTAAATAAGTATATTACCTGATTTAGAGCCTTTAGTGGCGGTACGACGAGGATCTCAAAGTATCCAAGTCCTTCCGACCAACTAAGGGCGAAGCAGACAATCAGCGGAAACACGGCCCAAGCCACAAGCAGACTTGAGAGGCAGAACGAAAACCAGACGTCGTCGTCTCCTACGAAGGCTTCTCTCACTAAAAACAATAAACGCAAACGCGTGAGTACATAAGGTACTCAGCAAACCCTAACACAAGGGGTAATTATATGCAAGGGTATAAACAAGGATAAGGCTGGAGGTTCATCATCATATCGGCGGAAAGCCAACTTTATGCAAGGGTTGATTTTTGAAAACAAAACCCGTTCGCAAACTAAGTCAGGTATGGTAATTAGATATATTGGGGTTGGTTGGACCTGGGGGAGATGCGTCCATCCCGCCAGTTCCCCAAATTTTAATGCTGGCCGGAAACCAGCGCACGGCTCCAAACCGGTGTTATTCCAAAAACACTCACACCAAGGATAACTCACACAGAAAGTCTAATCATTGTGTGGCCATGGCTTTCGCGTTGTCCAATACCGTGGAACACGGCTATCCGGATAGATTATACACTCTGCAGAGGTTGTACACTTTACCCACAAGGTACCCAGTCTTTCCCAGTGCCCTGGTTCCGACTGGATACTAATGGTCCCGTACCTGCCCAGTGTCACCTCGGTACCACCCCGGAAAATCTACGACCAGGGGCTTCACATCAATTTAAATATCATGACCATCAACTTTCACTTGCCGGACCCGACGCCAATCTCGTCAAGATCTTCTCCTGGCTTCCGGTTGCAACTCCCTGCCTCCTGGTGGTACCGGGCGATCACTAGTAGGGTATGGTTCCAAACCCTGCCCATTCAGGGGCTTGTGGTTGCACGAGGGTGCTAGGCCAGACGGCACATGAACCGGTCCTTATACGACCGAAGCAAGCATCTTCAATAGCTACCCTCCTGCGAGGAGTAGCGTCCCAGAGATAGCCTCTCCACTGAGGTCTACCTCGCTTGCTTCCGTCAAAAGCATACCCCCACTATGGGTTGCACTTACTATTCCCACCCATTTTCACTTTACACACTCATCACCAAGCACACGCACACATTTTTACACAAAAAGCATGTGTATCAGATTTTATTAAGTACACGGTGTGAATAAATCCTAAGCAGCATATTAATCCAACACATCATTAAGAATTAATGATGGTGGTTCCTAGGTTTATCAAGGAGATTAGGATAAGCAATATCAAGGCATGGCAATCGACAATTACTTAGGTCATTCTAAGCATTTAAATCATCTTTAAATACCATGCATGTTTTATTTGAAATCAAGCTCTATGTGGGATTATTTGCAAACATAGGATCAACATGATCAATGGGAGCTAGGGCTTGCCTGGAAATCGCTTTCCTAAACTTTAAACTCTGACTCGAGGCTTGTTTCTTCGAGTTGGTCTTTGCGCTTGGAGTCCTCAGCAGCTCTTCGAATTCCTCAGGCTCTTCCTCGGCTCTCGCGTAACTAGCGCATAAAACAGTACGTATAAACTACCGCAAAAAGAAATAAAAGAGCAAAAGAAATAAAGATCGAGGAAAGCCAAATAAGACCCAATTAACTTCGATTAAGAATCAAAGAAACTTCAGTGAGGAACAGGGACAAGAGTCATGCATGACGCAGCATATTTAATGCAGGGTATGTTAGGTGTCATAGGTGATACACCTGGCCTTGTAAGGGCCATATTCACCTAGACAAGTTATTAGTTATCTATTTTCTCTAATATATGATCATGGGCGTGTGGTTATGCATATGATCCTTGTTGGGTGAACACCTTAGGGTGAAGATGATGAGATGCATGTGCTTCATTGATGGTGATTGCGTGCATATCTAATATGCAAGCTTCTATATTATTTCTATAAAAAGAACATGCATGAATGCAGGCGATGGTATATGCAGCGTGTGTACGTGATTATGTGTGATATGAATGCATGGCTGCAAATAAAATGCCAAATTCAAATAAAGGCAGCTGGCAATTAAAATACCAGATAACTCCAATAAGATCCAATAAAAGATCAATTATAAGAGCAGAGCAATAAATCAAAAGGAGTTGGGCGAGGATACTAGGTTAGGTTTGATCGAGTGAGGGTTGATTTAGATTGGGTTCGAGATTTTTGTTTGTGATAAGATAAGGGTACTAGGTTGGAAGTGGAATGGTACGAATGATCGCTAGGTTTAATGCTAGCGAGCAAAAGAATGAATAGGTTATTCAGAGATGAAGTGGGGTGTGTGTTGTGATAAGAAAGATACTAGGAATAGTATCATGTGGGTCGGTTAGGTTAGGGTGAACAAGTACTCGAGACCTTCGAGATCAATCATCGCATGATCTTCTCAGAATCTATGTAATAAGTGAGAGGTGTTTTGGGTGTTGATGATTTATAGGCTTGGTATGGGGCTTCAAGAACAGTACCCTGAGGTACTTCGCGATTTCACGAATCCGTGGGCGCGAGAATCACCCAAAACGGAGTTCGGATTAAAAAGATATGGACATTTAAAGAGTAGAGGGCTGGTTTGTAATTATAAAAAGGTTTTTGAGGGCTTAAGTGTAATTACAGAATATGTCCAGGGACCTATCTGTAATTATTAAAAATTTAGGGGTCTAGATGTCAAAAGACAGGGGCTAAAACATCATTACAGAAAAGTTGAGGGGCTTTTCTGTAAGATTGCTGGACCTGAACATAGATATTTTTAGAGTCAGGGGCTTATCTGTAAAATGTACAGGGCCCGGGGATTTTCAGAATTTTGGGAATTATTTTTGTACAGGAAAAGGATTATTGCGTGAGGCTGACGTCATATATAGAAAAAGGATTTATTTTCTTTTGGAAATCCGATGGACTTAGTCCACAGGGCCCGTGGACCGGGGATGGGCGGTGGTCCACCGGTCCACGGTGGACCGGGAGGCGGCCCGCGGCGGGGGCTCGCCGGAGAGCTCGCCGGCGGCGCGAGGGAGAAGAGCGGGGTCACGGGGAGTGGTCGCCAGGGAAGCGCGTGCGAAGGCGAAGCCGTGGACGAGCGCATCGACGACGGAGAGGAGGAGAGCGGCGGCGAGGGCCCGCCGGAGATGGCTGCGACGGTGGCATGCAACGGAATCTTGCGAGGAGCGCGCTTTTCGCGTGTGCGTGTGGCTAGGAGTGTGCGCGAGCGCGCGGTGGGTGTGGTGCGCACCACGGTGCGGCTGGACGCGGTGGGGGAGCTTGTCGGCGCCGGAGAAGATGGAGGCGTGGCGGCGGCGCTAGGCGCGGGACGTGCACGTGCGGAAGGAGAGGGGGAAAAGGGGTCGGGGAGGAGGAGGGAGCGGCGGCGAAGCTCACCGTGCAGCAGGTTGAAGCGGAGGGCTCGGGAGCGTCACGCAAGCGGGCTCGCCGGAACCCTAGAAGGGAAGAGGTGGCTCGGGTGCGGCGCGGAAGAGAGAAGGAGAGAGGGGAGCTCGCGGCGTGTCGGGGAGGAGCTCGGGAAGAGGAGGAGGAATGGGGAAGAGAGGGGAGCGCTTGCTCGGCTGCGGTGTGGTTGCCGGGTTTGCTCGCCGGAGCGAGAGAGAGGAAGAAGGAGAGAAAGAAGCGAATGAGGGCCGGGAGAGAAGAAGAGGGGCTCGGCTGGATTTATGGGCGGATTGAGGCGGTTCGGAACAGAAAGGCGGTGGAGTGGGGGCCGGAGCGTAGCACGGCAGCGGGAGCGGCCGCGGCGGGTCGGTGTCGGCGGCCGGGGCCCGGGCGGCGACGCGCTGCGCGGAGGAGGAAGAAGACAGGGCGGGCCCGCACGCCAGTGAGAGGAGAGAGGGGTGGATCGGGCTGGACCGGGCCGCTGCTGGGCCAGAGGGAGAAAGAAAGGAACAGGGGAGGAAAAAGGATTCGGGCTGGGCCGCCAAAAAGGGGGAGAAGGGAGAAATGGGCCCGATAGCAGAAGGAAAAGGGAAAAAGCTTTTCTTTTTCTGGGGATCTGAATTTGAATCAAATTTAAATTTAAACAAGCACAAAGGTCGAACAGACAATTAAATTAAGTCAAATAAAAATGCTGAAATGCATATGGTGAGGTTTGCAACATTTCAAAATTGAAAATTTGAAAATTCCATGTGTGCTAGTTCAACTAGGGCAAATTTGTTTAATTTGTTGCAAAATTCAAAATGGTTCGAATTTTAGTAGACTTAAATGATCAAGCACTATAGCACATGTTTTATATTTCAGAAATTTCAAATTCAAGCTAAAGTTAATTTATTTAGTGAAATTTTTATTTTAGAAATCATGTCAAGGTAAGGATTTAGAAAAAGGTTCAAATTTTGAGTGATTTTTGTCTCTTTTTGATCTTTATTTATTTATTTGTTTTTCTTCTTTTCCTTTTTCTTTTGGCTCTGAAAAGTAGGGTATTACATATTGCCACTTGTAATGTTGGTAGAGGTGACACCATTTCACTATGGAATGATATGATACATGGAACTATTTTCTCTATCAAATACCCTCATTTGTATTCTTTCTCAAAGGATAAATTTGGGTTAGTTTGGAAGGCATTAACTGCTGAAGAATTTCATGAGCTCTTTTATCTACCCCTGTCCTCAATAGCTTATGATGAAGTTATTAACATGCAGCAAGATATCGACAACATAGACATTGTATCTGAAAATGGTGATGAATGGATCTACATATGGGGCACAGCCATATATTCATCCAGTAGATTTTACAGGCATCAGTTCAATGGAATAATTTGTCCTCCTCCATTGCAATGGAATTGGAAAAGCAAATGTATGCCCAAGCTTAAGTTTTTCAATTGGCTGCTTCTGAAAGACAGAGTAAACACAAGAAACTTGCTTAGAAGGAGAAATCACTTCTTGGAAAGTGGATATAATTGTGTGTTATGCAACAGAAACCAAGAAGAAACTCTGATGCACCTCTTCTTTACATGTCCTTTCAGTGTCAATTGCTGGTTCAGTATTGGTATACTATGGGATACAGATCTTGAAATCCATGACATGATTAGAAGAGCTAAGCAGGATTTTCAATATCAATTTTTTATGGAACTTTTTTCAATGGCTACCTGGACGATTTGGAAGCAGAGAAATGGAAAAATATTTGATAACTTGCAGCCTAGCGTGGCTAGTTGGAAGAGAGCCTTCAAGGAAGAAGTCATTCTTCACCTGTACAGAATCAATGATTCTCATCACCAAGCTATTCGATCATGGCTAGAACTCATCTAGTCCTTTGTGTTGTAACCCTCTGTTGTAAATTAGTTAGTTAGTAAGGTTAGGTAGCTGTTAGCATAGAATAGTATAGTCTCCCCTCTGCCTTTTTTCCTTCTTGCTTCTTGTACATACACTCTGATAAATTGAAAATGGCATGCACTGTGGGGAACTCCCCTACAGTTTTTCGTCAAAAAAAAAAATTTGAAGTAATTTATTGACTATGCATTTCTTTGCTATTGTAAACATTACTCTCTTGATCCATCTTAGGTTGTTGTTTACACTATTAAAAAGAGTCTTTAGTGGCATTTGCCTTTTTATGGTAGTGGCAGACATCCAGAAATAGGGTTGAAACCTGCCACTACAGTGGCATCAGGGCGAACCCCGCTAAATGCCCGCCACTAGAAATCAACACCGTGGTAGGCATTGCTGACATCAACACCTAAAAATACGAGTGGTGGGAATTGCTGATGTCAGTGACCCGTCACTGGTGTTTTTTTTTACTTCCAGTGGTGGGATGCTGAAGCAAAAGTGGCCTGCCCTAAAGCTCAACTCCAACCAAATAAAAAGAAACCCTAGTGCCCACCACTAGAAATCAACACCAGTAGTAAGCATTGCTGACATCAACACCCAAAAATACCATTTGTGGGAATTGCTGATGTCAGTGGCCCGTCACTGGTGTTTTTTTACTACCAGTGGTGGGATGCTGAAGCAAGTGGCCTGCCCTAAAGCTCAACTTCCACCAAATAAAAAGAAACCCTAGCCTAATCCTCTCTCTCTCTCTCTCTCTCTCTCTCTCTCTCTCTGATGGCGGCTCCCCTCCTCCCCTTCACAACCACTCCATTGGTCCATGATATACCCGCTGCAAACCCCACTCCTTCTGGCTCGTAGAGAACAGGTGTAAGATCCTAGGGTCAAAACCTGGCTGGGTCCGCTCACACGCTGTGCGAACCCCACTCCTACCAATTTTTTATGCTTTCGTCCTCGTTTCGCGTAAAAGGGTTAACCCAAGGTGGTGGTGTTGGACAATCTAGGTTTATATATTGGCCTTATTCCCACTAGACTATCAAGGTGGGACTAAAATCCCACCTCATGCAGACAGGTGCACATGCCACAATGGGGCTAATCTCAGTCCGCTCGGGGCTAGTTTCAAGGGCTGCTCAACTAGGACGTCGAGTTCAGAGAGAGAGAGAGAGAGAGAGAGAGAGAGAGAGAGAGAGAGAGAGAAAGAGAGAGAGAGAGATAGAGATAGAGAGAGAGAGACGATGTGAAAGCCTGGTCCAAAAAGAATCGTCCATGTAGGTGTGCAGCACATAGACATGAGAATAGTCCCACATTGCTTAGCAAAGTAGAGCAAGACCAACTTAAAAGTGCAGGCTGAAAATGCAAAAATAACCGGATTAACCCTTTTACGTGAAGCGAGGATGAAAGCATAAGAGGGACCGCCCAACGTGCGAGTGGGTCCAAAGCCGTATTTTGGTCTTGGGATGCATGTTACACCGAGGTAAAGGCCACCGCCCCTCTCTCCCAAATTGAGCCAAGAGCAGAGGAACGGAGTTGGTGGTAAGCGGATCTAGGTGCTCGCGGTGAGCTCAGTAGCAACTAGAAATAACGGATCGGCGGCGATGATGAGGAACAAATGTATGCCTCTCTCTCCCTCCCTCCCTCTCTTGAGTCCAGATCCTCGGTATACCAATTTTGTAGTGCTTGATGCCTAAAACATTTTTGGGTTTCAATTTTTTGTTTGAGGTCATTTAGTGTGTCAAATACATTTTTGCATTAAAGGTTAGCAAGGTGAAGTCAAAATAACTACTAATTTTATGCCAACTTTCATATGTTTTCGGAAACGAAACTCAATACATTTTTTACTACTTTTTATTTACATACAAAAACTCCCATGCAGGTTTACTGACAACTGTGGAAGGACCGCATATAAAAATAGCTAATGGTGGGAGTTGAAAGGGAAGGGATGCTTCTCGCACGTATTGAAAGGTAAGGAACGCCGCTCGCTCGGACAGGCAGCATTAGATATTAGCCCCATCCCTCGCAAAAAAAAAAAAAGATATTAGCCCCAGAGCGCGTGGAACTGTAGCAGATGGAGTGGCCGCCGCCGCCACGGTCGTCGTCAAAAGAATCGCCTCGCGACGACGAGCCGTGAAGACCCTGAGGCCAATGATGTATACCCTCGTACGTTGAGTGCATACACCATCACATGTATCCATCGGTGGAATATTAATAATGGATGCACCATCATATGTATCCATCGTACGTTGAGTGCATGCACCTCATATGTATCCATCGTATGTTGAGTGTATGCAACATCATGTGTACGTTGAGTGCATGCACCATCGTATGCATCCATCGGTGGATCGACGCGACATTTAATTTATTTGATGGAGATCCACTCACTGGTCGATAATCTTGTCAATGGTGGAGCCAGCAACAAACTATAGGGTGGGCCGGCCGTGGATGGGGCTCGGCGTTGGACATGTTGGCCGTGATGAACCATATGTGCTCGCAGCTGAACTGGGTTCGAACTTGCCGCCGTTCTTTCACGCATGTGCATAGCGGACTCTCATATGTTTCAAGCCCCTGACACTTTGTTGCGTAGATACACCGAGATCCTGAGTTTGCGACAGAGGAGCATGTGACGCCAGTTAAGAGAAGACGAGAAATAACAGAGGGGCAATTTCAGAGCAAGGGCAATTGAAGGCAGGCTCGTGCTCGGTGGTTGGGTGCTAGGTTGTCACTTCTCCCTCTCTTCTCGAGGAGTTCAAGCCAGCACACTAAAAAAAAGTTCTCTTAGAGTGTGACTAGCGGTCAACGAAGGTTTGCCGTGCAAGGAACGGCGAATAGAATCCCACCTCGAGTCAAGTGTGTGCTGGCCCCTTTCGAAGAACATGGAGAAATCATCTCTCCATACACACTAAAAAGAAAACTCTGCCGGGGGATTGATCTCCACCCACGATATTGTGTGAAGAAAAAAAAAGCCTTCTCACACAGAAACCGCTCTCCAAGTGAGATTGGGCTAGATTTTCAACCATGCTTTGGGAATTAGAATAAACGAGGGATTTTTCTAACCTGGGTCCGAAATTCGCTCTCACCGGAAATCGAACTCGAGACCTGCGGAGGTGCCGCGGGAGCTCCTAGCCAACAGGCCAGAAGTCCTTTGGCAACTCTCCATACACACTAACAGTCATAGAAGTGATTTTTTATAGAAAAAGGAATATATTAATTAATATTTCAACATCTGTATCTACTGATACATATATGGTGTGATTGGTTTCCTGCATCCCTTCGGGCCAGGCTCACCCCGTGCACCATCTTTCCAGTACGCGCGTGTTTGAATGCCTGGACCCGCCTTGGGGCCAGGCCGAACTGATGCAGTCGGTGCATGCCTCCAGGCCAGGTTCAGCTCATACGCTCGAATCGGTCGTTCCTATCCAGCAAGGCATTGAGACCGTCCCCACTTGAGGAGAGTGGTGATGGCTTCAAGCACTTGTGACGCAGACGAGGGCAGCGGCAATGTCCCTCACCCCACCGCCGGTAGAAAGCAGTGCCGGCTGCCTCTATATATTGAAGTCAATGCCGAGGTTATCATAAAAAGGAGGCTTCTTCTTGGCCACACTCAGCAGCTTCAGAAGACACGCGTGCATAGTGATTATCAGCTACAACATCATCGTGAGTTCAGACTTGAGAGTCCATCAAAATATTGTGTACATGCTTGATACTTAGTCTATCATATTATTTATAAATCTCAGGTAGTACTTATGATGTGATCCAGTATCAGTTAAGATTGTAAATATTTTGTCAATCATTATTCATTAGTTAGTTTTATACTTAGTGTTGCGTGGATTGTATAGCAGAATATCATGAGTATAAAACTTTTCACATCAACGTCTAAACTAAGAAGCATATATTGGAAAAAAAGCCAAAGGTGTGAATAATATATATATGCTTTCTATATCCGAACATGCAAAGTATAAAACTGAAAGCCTACAATACAGATCTCGAACTATGCAAAAACGTTGAAGCGAGGAGCTTGATCGAAGCATCACAATTTTGAATTTGAAAAGATGTCATACAGATTCAGAGCAGTCTCACAGCTGCCATAATGTCAGCGCATGTTACTCTTTTGAAGAATTATCCTCCATTTGATTTAGTTAGATCTTAATATCCAACTTTGATAACTAAGATGATGCATTTTTTGCTACTTAATAATTTTTAAACATGATCAAATTTTTTAGACTCTTAAAGTGTTTTTAATTGTATACACACACTACCCCACACAACTGCATGGGCCACTTGACTAGTTGACGAAAATTGTAATGTCAAAACGACCAGGTATTATTGTAGCTTCTTCTGAACTGGTATTCCCATGTATGGAGCCCGCCTCATACTGTGTTATTACTTAACCTAAGTCACACTTCCGTTTATGTTAGCTGTTTTCATTTGTAACAGGGCGTGCATTTGCCCCATGGTCCCATAATTCTCAATTTATTAAGTCATCTGTTACACGGAACTTGATCGTTCGGTCTCCACAACGGCATCTAATGACTAAACTACGCTTGCTACCCACTCAGTCACTCCACGTGTGGATCAAAACTCACAGAACAATTTATTGTTGTTTCAAGTTCTACAAGAATTCAGGGGCGGGTATTCAAAAAAAAAAAAAAATCATCTGCATGTCAGATTCTTCAGTACTGCGCAATGATTTTTGTGACATGATGAAGCGTCTCCGCTTTTCGCAGGATCGAGTCGGAAGTGCCGGTGAACGGACACAACAGTACAACATATAAAAAGCACAATTTAAGTCTTAAAGTGATTACATTAGTCCAATTAAAACAACGAGTAGCACAACGGAAGTCATAACGATACAAGTCCAAGTCTAGAAGAACAACGATACAAGAAGCGCACGTGCTCACGAATCCGCATCCAAAGCCATGAAGATGCGAACACGAGAGGAGATTACTCCTCGGTCTCCCAGTGGGCTGTCCAACCAAAAGAAAGCTGGACATCCCACTGTCCACCTCCACCCGTAGAGTCAGGGA
Organism: Eragrostis curvula; assembly: GCA_007726485.1. Classification (NCBI taxonomy): domain Eukaryota; kingdom Viridiplantae; phylum Streptophyta; class Magnoliopsida; order Poales; family Poaceae; genus Eragrostis; species Eragrostis curvula. Next base: position 48,992,611 of record CM017440.1, on the reverse strand, counting down.
TAAAGGTGCTACCTGCAATAAATCATAAAGAGCCAAACCCTAAGCAACTAATACTCAGCAAGACTTACCCGTCAACGTGGCTATCTACAGCCGACTCCTAATATGCAAGACTACAAAAGGGTGGCTGACTCGATAGCATAACTCGCACTAATTACTTGATCCTTACTTTCAAGTTTTATTTTCAAGTTAAGTACTTATCCAGTAAAACAGTGTACATATATCTAAAACAGATATAAAGTAACAATACATCAGATAAGCAGTATACAGTAAAGAGATATAAATAACAGTACTAGTCATCATCATCAATCATATCACACTACGATGTGACGCAGTGAGCAAGGTTGCTCTTGACCGAGAGCGGCGGCATCGATGTACAGAAAACCTGACCACACGACGCACATGCGTAAAGTCGTATGCGGCAACCGTTTGCAAGGGTCCTCCTGAAGCTAGGCCGGATCCAACCCCTCCCGAGAAAGGCCTTCCCGCACGGTCCCCGTCCCAGACGTACGCCCCGATTAGGAAGCATCCTTTCTCTCCCGAATACCATGATAGAAAGGGCAGGCTTCCACCGCACACCAGGGCAACTCGAGCTACTAAGTTTACTAGGCCCATAAAAACACTAGCATGTGATCAGTACATTCGAACTTGCTCAACCGGGCCAACAACAGACGGTCCTTAACCGACACAGACGGGGCTACCACCGTGAAGGCCCAGCCTTCTCCAACCATCCTACACAAACAATTCCCCGTCCGGTCTCAACAAATCTTAAATCCATCTAGTACAATCCAGGGTAATCCTATCTCGCGAGTGGGACCTACCACTCGTCTTCTACCGTCCGCTAGGCACTAAGCATAGCAAGTTCTAACGTAATTTAGACCACATCTACAAAAATAGGACACAAGGTAAATCTGGAAGGGTATTCCTAATGCAGTTCTAAGGTTTCACATCAACTCCTAATAAACCTAATGCACAATCAAAGACTAGCCCCAAACAAGTGCGAAAATAAAAATCCTAAATAGGGAGGCATGCACCGGGGCTTGCCTGGCTCAGGAGCTACACTAGCTGGGTCAGCGGGGTCAGTGTTCTGCTGCCGCTCCTCCTGTGCCTCCTCCTCCGGCAGCTGGAAGTCCAGTGGCTCCGGAGTCGTCTCTGTCACTACACGTTATGATAAGGATATAATGCAAGTTAGATGCAAGTAACATGATGCAATTAAGAAATTTAATTATCTGATAGGACAGTCATTTCACTGTAAGTGTAAATGATTAACTTGTTAATTACTTTCGTTTGAAGTATTTTCCTTCATTGACTTCCAATTAAGTTAACCATTTAATCAACTTGAGTAGATTAAATAATAAATCGATTTCAAAAATTTATTTATGTCCAGTGGCATTTTTCTGGTGGAATCCACCACTGGAAGTGATTCATGGTGAAGTTTGACGATTTATTGTAAGATGAATTATTTACAATAATTTAAACAATGCAGAGAACGATTTAAATCATAAGTAAATAATTAAACAGGATATGACAGTACAAAAATGTTCTGTAAGTGTGTTATCAGTAGCTTAACAGGCATGCAAGATTTTAGGATTTATGGGCCAACAGATAATTTGTTAATAATTATACAATTCTGTATATTTGCATTATTACAGAAAATACAGAGCGTGCACAATGGTATTTGGCATTTTTTCTGGGTGCAGCAAGTCACAAGAAGTCCAACAAAATTGGTTTCACGTTTTTCTGAATTATATTCAATTTATTACGCATTTTACAATTTCCTGTGAATTTCTAAGAATTTACAGATATATGAAAAGGATTTGAAATTGGGCGGACCAATCAAATCTGAGCCACATAAAGGGCCACAAGATCAGGGCCGCACCGGATCCAAGCTGGCCACACTGGATCTGACCACTCACGTGTGGAAAGACACGGAGGATCACCGAGTTAGCCACACGGGATTCCGTGTAGCCACACGAGATCCGCGCTGTGTGGGCTTCGGTGCAACGGCCGGAGCCGTCGCCGGAAAGCGGCGGCGCGGCACGCCGGAGTAAGCTCCGGTAGCGCGCGGGGCTCGCGGATAGAACGTAGGGGTAGGACGCGAGGTGGGGAGCTCACCTAAACGACTCGAAGCGGGCGGGGGTGACTGGAGGTGGCTTGGCGACGAGGTATGGCTGGTGGCGGAAGTCCGGTGAGGTCGCGGGTTCACGGTGGGTCACGGTGGTCGACGGGGGCTGCCCACATTGGTGCTACAGCTTCACGGAGCTGGGTCAACGTCGCCGAGGTACGTGTCGACGTCGAGGCGGCTCGGAGGAGAGTTCGTCGGAGAGCGCCGCGGTGGCTCGACGACGACGATGGGAAAGCTGGAATCCGACGCGTGGAGCGTGCGAAAGAGGAGATTGAAGGTTTAGGGATGTGGGAGAGGCACTTGCGTAGCTTGGGCTGCGAGTTGAGTTTCAAGCTCACCGGAGCGGTAGGGATTGGGCGGTGAGGCGAAGGTGCTCCACGACCGGGCTCGGGAAGACGAGCTCGATTCGAGCTCCTCAGCCCGGAGCGAGGGAAATGGTGGCCATGGCAAGTTCGAGGAACTCCCGGCTAGGTGATTTGGAGAGCAGCGCGCCCTGGGGGTCTCGCTGCAGCGGCGCGCGGCGACAGAGCTTGCTCGGCGGCAGTGGGCGGCGGCTAGGATTAGGGCGATGGGAAAAAGGGGAAATGGCGAGAGAGAGCCGGGAGAGGGAGCGGGGTGGGTTTTGGCTAACGGCGTACGAACGAAGGTGGAGGCGGCCTCGTCGTGGCTCCGCTGCACGCCGGCGACGTGGAGCAAAGGCTCCGACGTCCTGCAGTGAGACGAGCGTCGCTGACAGGCAGGTCCCACAGCATCTTTCGCATTTTCCCGAATTGTTCAACCAGAATTTTCCCCAAATTTTTGGCACCTCATTTGAAGTAGCAAATGAGCTCCAAATTCAGAAATTTGGTACCGTGGAAAGCACTTGCAAAGATCTATCATCTGGCCAACATGCACATCTGGACTCCAAGGGATTTCAAATGGCAGCTGGTCAAAGTAGATCACTTTTGAATTTTTGGGGATTTTATTGGGGTTCAAGATGAATTTAAAAAATCGTGGACAAATCTCCAAAATTCTGATTTGAGAAGTGCTATCCACTGCCGT
>CM017440.1:48950460-48989408 GCA_007726485.1 Eragrostis curvula | reverse complement strand
CAAATTCTAGAAATAAAAATCGCAATTTGATAACAGGCATCCGCTGACTGCCGCCCGCATTCTAACATTTCGATCAATTTAACTCCAAATCTTTTACAGGACCACGGTGCCCCAAGACACCAAGGCCCAATAATTCGACCATCATAAAATTTCTGTAACTACTGAAAAAAACATAAATAACAACAAAGTACGCAATCTGGCCAAATACGAACAGAAGGGAGGCAAAACAGGGCAAGACGGGTTTAAGCAACAGTCAACAGGGGTGGAAGAAAAGGGAAGGTGGCGGAAGAGAATGTACAGGTCGGGGTCCTTGCGGCGGAGGTCGTCGTAGATGGCCCTGTAGGGAGTCCCGAAGCTGTAGACGTTGGGCTCGTGGAGGGAGGGGCCGGGGAGCTTGACGTGCCCGCCGGTGCCGTAGGAGGCGACGTCGAGCCCCGCGCGCGAAAGCAGCAGATGCGCCTCCATGCTCCGGTTCATATTCGACGAGCACACCATCGCGTACCGCCACCGCTCCGCCGCCGGCATCTGGCTCTCTTCGTCCTCAGTCCCGGCGACCGGTCGGCGTCCGGTGGGCTACTCGGCGGCAGCGACCAACGGGAAGGTTCTCGCAACTCGAAGAAGGCAGGCCGCAATTGGTCACCGCTCACCGGACAACGGCGTGGGCTGTCTAGTCGGGCTGGATATATCATTGCGGGTGGCTTTGGGTTGCGTCTGCTGGGATCTTTTAGGCCCAAGAAGCAGTGGTTATCCAAAAAAATAAAAACAAAAATGGCGGGTCTGGGATTGGTAAACAACGTAGTATCGGCCGTTTCTGCTGGGACAATTAGGGCTGGCCAAAAAAAAAAAAAAAAAAAAAACTTGAGGCTCGCGAGCCAGCTGGGCTCGATCACAGTTTTGGCTTGGCTCGGTCTTCTAAATGAACCAAGCCGAGCTTTCATCCTAGCTCGTTTGTTAACGAGCCAGCTCGTTAACACCTTGTGAACAGTTCGATTAGCTCGATAGGCTCGATTATATAGAAATATGAATATTAATTTCTAATAAGATGGTAGTTTTTATGTTAGGTGAAGCTCAATTTATCATCCAATAACTAAACCAAGTTCACATAGATAAAAATCATGTTCAACGTTGGATTATGTTTTTTATTTGATTTATCTCCATCTTTGTTGACTTAGGTTGATATGTTTTCTGCAATATTGTTTTATTATGATTTTTGTATTGTTAACACATGTTAATAATTAAAAAAACTTAAAATCACTTATGTTTTGTCATTAAAGTTTTAATATACTTGGCTTGTGAGCCTAATGATCCGGCTCGAACTTTATAAATAAGCCGAGCCGAGCTTTCTTTTTAGCTCGTTAGTTTTAATGAGCTGAGCCGGCTCGGCACATTATCCACCCGGGAGTAGTATAAACAGCTAAGGGCCTAAGGCCAATATTTCCGAAGTCCCACGCTATAACCTTATATAGATCTTTCACTAGTGGCAGGCTGCATTGATCTATCCAGGAATTGTTTTTAATTTTTTTTGTTAAAAAGGCAGAGCTTTACAGTTTACCGTCATTTTACGGTGGTGAAGGTCCACGCCTCCCGATCCGTAAAAAATGGATCCCCCTCGCGTCGTCTTCAGGGGCGACTCGGGCGGCGCCCTCATCCAGGCCAACTCCGACCACCTTTTGCTCTCCAATCCCGGCTGCCGCCGGAGCCTGGCGGCCGGAACAATCCGGACTGCGGGCGAGGATGGCGGCAGCGGGGTCTCCTCTCTCTACGGCGGCGGGATCGATCGCTTGGATGGCTGTTGGATTTCACTCGATGAGCATGGCAGGAGGGTGGATTCATGGGTGGAGTAGCCATGGCTTCCACAGCGTGAGCGACGGCGGCGCTTTATCGGCGGGGCTGCGAGCGCGAGACGCATCTGTGGTGAGCGTGCCCGTGCAGCGGCGTCGCAGATCGGGCAACCTTAGCATTGCATTGCGGTGGTGGGGCGCATGGTCGTGGCGCGGCCACTGGATCAAGCCGCCCCAATCTGCATCGCGTGGTGGTGGCGGGGTGGCTTCATGGAACGGGGTTAAGGCAGGGAGCTTGCGTCTTCCAGTCCAGACGGTGGCGCGACGGCTTGGGCAGCATCGAGTTTCACCAAGGACTTCATGCCTTCAAGGTGGATACAATGCATCAAGTCTGAGGCTGCTCTGAGGTTGGAGATCCTGGTTGTTCAACGATCCTGGAGGATTAATTTTGTGAGAGGTCATCATTGTCTATCATCTGCTTATGTACGAATCAGTTTGGTGGTCGACAAGATGGTGTTAAGGAAGCGAGTTTGATAGAGCTTGCAACGACAATGATCCATGGTGGCTAGATCTCGCTCTATTCGGGAGAGGCCAATATTGCCATGGCCATGGTTTTTGTTGGTTTTGTCAACTTGTTGCCGTTGTTACGCAAATTGCAGACAAGGTTTCATTTCATCGGCAAGGAAGTCTTTCAAGGTTTGTAATGGTGCAGCAAAAGCGTCGCGCGGAGCGCGGGGAGATGTTTCATCTTCGCATAATCCGACAGACATCCTTCCATATGATGACAAAATATGCAACGAAAGGTGTCGCGCTTGGGGGTGGGGAGGTGCGTCACCTCCACACTACCTCGTCTGGAGTTCAGATGTATGATTTGGTGTTGTTCAAGCAGCTATAAAGATGATATGGCTGCAACAACAGTGATTGATCGACACATAGGATTTTAGAGGTGCTGAGCAAGATGATAGTTTTCTATTTGTTTTTAGGTGTTATAGGCTGCTGGGTAGCAACTCACCTTGGTGTTTTTGACATGTAAAGGCTAAATGTACCCTCGTTGTGTAGAGGCCGGAACATTATTTCACATCGAAATAAAAGCTTCCTTTATCTAAAAATTTTTTACGGTGGTGAACGACGATGGACAATCTGCGGCCATTTAAACTAGTGAATTAATGCATTGTAGAACATAAAAGTAAAGAAAGTTAAAATTAATGAATTATATACAATAGAAAAGAAAAACACCTAGCTACTGCAATTGCCACCTTCAGTAGCACGATATGACCACCTATATATAACTAGTGTTCTCCTTTATTTTAGGAAATAACCAGTGTTCTCATTTTCGCGTATAGGCAAGCAAAGTGGGTAGCTAGCTAGACCAACGGCGAAGATAAAATGATGATTGAAATAGTTTGGAACAAGCTAATAAGCTTCCATGACGTGTTGGGAATGGGTGGCAAGAGGGAAGTACATCCCACTTTTGGGCAATTCAGACATTTGTTTCAGGGTATACGTACATCATGAAAAGGGATGTATGTTATGTTAGAAAATATGTGTGTAACATTTGTGTTGTAGCACTTAGCATGATAGTTGTTGTATTCATTTCGGCCACCGAGTCAATAGCTAGCGTAGTGGGTGCGTTCGATCAGTTCATGGTGACCTGTTCTCACGCGCGCATCCGTGAGAGTTGTTTGTATTCCCCTCTAGTGTGGATCACATTGATCATGCACTCAATATTTTTTTAGAAACAAGAATATATTAATTTCAGCCTCTGTATCGATTGATAAAATGTAGTTATTTTTTATTACAACCGTCATGAAAGGAAAAACAGAACACGTACTCACTCCCAACTTCAAATCCCCTAAACACATCAGAACCATGAATGCTTGATGATGTTCTAGTCTCTAAACATTAAAAACTCACTGTAGCTTGGGCCACGTCTTGAAGTGAGGAGAGAATACGGGTCTTAAAACCATCCTCAAGATACCCAAGCAAGAGGCACAGTAGAGAGGTTGATGCCTATGAATCTGCGACAATGCTTCATTGTTGCTTGATCTGATCAACAAGGTCTCAAAAGTAGTACAATATCAACTTGTAAACGACACCTCAAACTAGGGGAAAGACGTCCTCAAACATCACCGTCGACTGATCTAACCAGTTGAAGGGTTTTCATCCGAAGATTGGCATTACAATACTCCTCCAATGTCAATCATCCCTCGAATCAATCTGAAAGATCATGACCACAATCTCATCTTACACTGCCACCACTGAAAAGCCAATAAAAAGGAAACTACTAGACGAGAGATGCTCCCATCGTCCAATTCCACGGCCACATCGCCATGTGCGGCACCAAACATTGTTGATGTGAAGAGGCCATTATCGCCATCCCTTTTTGTCATCAACCAATTTTCAAACCATAGAGCCTAGATCCGCCTCTCTCACTGCCCTTAGCAGTGCCGGACCCATCGGACTCACATTTTGATCTCCTACGCTTGCTTTCACAGTCCCCCTACGAGCAGCCCGGAATCAATGAAGAGAGTGTGAAGCCCAATATCGTTATAGTTAATCACCTAGGTTGCATGAACAAGGAACAATGTCGAAGATGATCCACTGCAATATAAAAGAAACTGAAGAAAAACATGAACTATGTTTGCACTGAATTGTGTTGAAGTAAACCAGACGCTGACACCATCATGAAGGCAAGAAGAGGACCATGTGTATCACAGGCCGACGCCAAACTCCGTATAGGAAGCGACACAACGATGAGATGGTGACGACGATCTCAGGAACGCAATCCAGACGTCAATGAGCAGGCCCAACAAAATGACGGCACATCCTACCAGTGTGTTGTCTGCACTGCAACACATGCCATCAGGCACGTACAACACCATGGCTTGCCCGAAAACTACAATTCACGTTATATCAGGACATCAGGTCTCCCGCCAACGCGTCCTCCAGGATCGAGAGGTTGGACTTGGACGGACATGAATGCCTTTCCTGATGTAATCCGGCCTACCTGAGAAGTTTAACTTCCTGGTTTGCGATAAAAATAATTCCAGGGAGATAAATGATTCTACAGAGAAGGAAGACATGAACATATATAACTATATTTATTTATTTATTTAACGAAAGAGACTATTTTGAGCCCTAAAGGTATACTTGCTTGCATTTGTGCTCTCATGGATATGTAATGTCTCTCCTTCCTTACTGCTAAGAAGACACTTATTCAATATTACATGCCGATTTGCACCGGTCATGCCTTAGTACAGACCCTAACAATACGTTATTGATCGAGTCTCTATAAATGCATAGTGCCCCAGTGTCAAGGAGATGTCATCACCATGCTAAAGGGGCTAGTCATCACCATTTGTCAAGGAGATGTCTGGGCTCTAAAACAAGGCCAACTTTTACTATGGGCAATTAGCGTTCCTTCCTGGTCCTCCATAGAAGATGTAAGTGCCCCAGTTGTTGTCGGTGCCATTTTGCACGTTGTAGCAATTGGGCCACTGAGCTATCAAGCCCAAACCACTTGGTGATTGGAGATTGTTGGAGGAATCTACCACTTGGATCTTCCTGATGTACCCAGCCTTGCCGAACCATTCCCCAGGGAAGTGTCCACTACCCATTTGCGTGGAAGTTTGGCCGGTGTTAGAAGAGAACACCTCGCCACCCCACATGACACTGGATGCACTTTCAGCCAAGTAGGAGAACAAGGATGATGGCCAATAGCCCAGTAGATAACTTCCGAATTGCAACCACCAGTTTCCACTCTGTGGGTCCTGAAAGCCGAAATTTACCCAACAATTTCGAAGATATAATGGTTAGGGAATATAGTAATTGGGAAATGTTTTCAATATTTTCATGGCAGCAGTTCACAATAAGGATTCTTTCTAAAGCTTTGTCTAAAAGGCTAACTTAACAAATCTCTTGTACATTAACAGGGATAACTGTACTTCTGTGACTAAGACAAAAACAGACCATACCGTACAGTTTTAGGCCTGACTTGAGTTAGAAGACGCCTTTAGAAACAATAATAAGCAATTGGCACAAATTACATGTTCCTGTTCAGAGAAGTTCTATAGGGAATAGGGATAACTGTAATTCTGTGACTAAGACCACAAACAGGGCTGTGCCAAATTTTTAGCCCTGACTTGAGTTAGAAGACGCCTTGAGAAACAACAATATAAGCAGTTGGCACAAATTATGTGTTCCCATTCACCAATTTTAATTTACATGCGTAGAGTATGAAACAATATTGTCTTACCTTCCAAATTAAAATATCAAATTCATATTGTGAGCCACCATAGCTGGAGTAAGGGGAAATGCTACCGCCGATAGCGATCTGGTTGTTTGTCTGGATGAACCCTGAGCACCCTAGATTGTAACATCCTGTTGTTTGATATGCATCACGCTACAATATTGCACAGCAATAGAAATTAATTAGTTCCTTTAAGCCCCACCTTAATAAAAAATGTGACAATATTATTAATGAAGATAAAAGGAATGTGATGTTTATCTTACAGTCCAGTAGATGAAGAATCTTGTACTTGCATCTCCATACATAGCTGGGTAAACCTGAAATATTGTATATAGCACGGAGCCATCAAGCCCAATTTAAGATAATGCATTACAGAATGCTTAGGGTGCGTACAAAAGTGTGATGTTAGATATCTATAAGACTGGGCACAAAATTTTGTTGATGGAACGTTAGTAGCTTCTTCATTGAATTTTCTAGATCCAATATGACATCCTTGCCAACAAGTGTGCCAATATGAGAAATGCCCATGGAATCCCTGTTCCCAGTCCTTTATCTAGTGCCAATATTAATTATTACTTGGTCTTGTAGGATAAAAGACAAACCCACTGTATATGAAATGTTGTCTTGAAAACTATCTAAAGATAATATGGACATTTATAAAGAAAAGAGCTATCATATTGCGTTTTTTAAGGTTACTGTATACCTTTCTACCTGCCATTTGTTCCTAAAACATTCGGCTAGAACAGCACATATGAGAATAAAAAAGATTACTATATATATCTCTACATGCCCTTAGTTCCTAAATAAAGGTTGCTAGCACAACTCTTTTTTTTTTGTTTGTTTCATGAGTTGCTAGCACAACTCATGAAACAAAAAAGAATTTTTTCTTGAATGGAGAATCTAGCTCCAGGATCAGGCCCTTCAAAGTACAAGGTAGTGTTTAATAGAACTTCTGTGAAGGCGAGTTTAATATTTTCCTTTCAGATCTCACTCTCACCTGCCATCCTGCTTCAATGGTATTGAGGTCATTTCCGCTATAGGACCCTGCAGTTATCCAGAGTTGAGCCAGGCTAAAGTCTTGGGTTGTCTCAGTCACTGGATGCCACAAATTGATAGTCATTTTTGTTCCATAGTACTGACCCTGCCATGAAGATGCTACAGCATGCTGCTCAATGGGAGAGAAAAAGAGTTATATGAGCAATTTCGAAAAAAAAAATAATCCAAGAGGAAGATTCGTACTAATAGGAAGGTGATTCTTGAATAAAGTTTTGTACCTGGTGGCCACTCGTCACACTGGCCTCAGGGTCATGGATGGGAATGGGTTTTGGGATGCTCTTGGGGCTCTTCTTGCCATACCTGCTGACAGAGCTGGACCTCAGGACATCCTGCTCCTTGGTCCTTCGAATTGGTATGGTGTTCTCAGGGCACTTGCCATTTTGGTGCCATGTTTGACTAATTGGATGCGATGTAATGTTGGACTTATTACTCAGACCACCTAGGTAGTAAGAAGGTCGCATCTGAAAGGTGACGAGCACCATTGAGTGGTATCGTGATGCACTTCCGTAAGAGCAACTCCAGCAGTCTCCCAATCCCCCTCCCAATCCTAAAAAAACTGTCATATAGGGAGGTTGAGGGCAAAAAAACAGCTCCAGCAGTCTCCCCAAAACCTCCCTATTTTTACTCTCTTCCCAAAAACAGGCTCCAACCTCCCAACATTTGCTCCAACTATCCTCCCCTCCCAATCCCAACTTCTGGTGGGCCCCACCACTTCCCCCGTGCGCGTGAAGCCTTCTTCCCCTTCCCGCAGCGCCGCCGCCCAGGTCGTCACCTCCAGATCTGGCGCGGAGGCTTCGATTCCCGCCGTCGAGCTCCGCATCCGAGGCCCGCTGTCGAGCTCCGCCACGCGACCCGCCATGGAGCTCCGTGGCCCGCCGTGAAGCTCCCCCTCCGCGTGTCTTGCTCGGCGTCTGTGCCTCGTTCGCGGTCCACCGTCGTTGAGCTCCGCTTCCGTCCTCGGCCCGTCGCCCCACGACCCGCCGTCGTCGAGCTCCACCTCCTCGTCCTCGGCCCTCGTCGAGCATCCACCTCCGTGTGCCCCGCGCCATGCCGAGCGTCCTCGCGTCGCGCGCGCCATGCCGACGCACTACACGCCTCGCCGCCCTCCTGCGCATGAGGACGCGCTGCCTTCCTGCGCCACGGCGACGCGCTGCCCTCCGGCGTCGATTCCAGCCGCTGGCACAGGGGAGGCCGTCACGGGCGGGGCGGCGCGGCCTTGCCATCTCCGTGCGACGACAAGCTGCTGAGGCCCGTGATGCGGTGCGACGACGACGCCCACTCCTCCCTGCCCGCGGTAGTGCCGTCGTCGTCTATCGTGTCCGAGCTTGAATCAATGGCGCCCTCCATGTCTTTGTGTTTCCGTGTTTTAAAAAGCGTAAATCTATTTATGCGTTTTCTTATTGGGAGGAAGCTATTGGGAGACTGCTGGAGCTGCACGTCCCAATATCCTGAAAATTCTATTGGGAGCCTCCTCAAAAGGGATATTGGGAGGCAATTTATTGGGAGACTGCTGGAGTTGCTCTAAGTCTAGCTAACAACAAGAGTAGGGGATTCTCCCCTCCTGTTGCATAAAAAAATGGTCTAACAACAAGAAGTACGAAAAGGGCAATGGCGTTGTGTAGAGAGGAACCTGGATAGTATGGTTCTTCAGAAAAGGGTCATCGAATGCAGGCTGTTTGGAGATGTGAACACAGTCCATGATATCTCCATCTGGGCTCTGTTAATTTCTCAAAATCAATAGTTGCTACAAGGTAGAAAAAGACAGAAGATTATGTGCAATGGTAGATCTATTCTATAAGGAATAATCCTAGATGTTGAATAATAGAAGTAAAGAAATGTGATTTATTTTGATGATTATGTGCAATTTATATGGGCCATTACGAAATATGTTGGATATATGCATGATCATAACTTATAGTGTAGACATAAAATGAGTAAAAGTAGATACCATATATTTAGAGATCCATCATTGATGGTTAACCATTAGAAATTATATGCATATTTGTGAATGAAGTAAACATACCTTGTTCAATAGCAATTACGCAGGTAATTGTTTTTCATATTTGATAATGTATATATAAAGGTTATAATGGATCAGTGGTGGAAACTTTTAAACACACATCACAGCTGCATATAGAGTTCTACAATAATTGAGGTTTCCAAAATAGAATTGTACATTCATGTTTTAACTACATAAATTACTCATTCTGCATATACGTAGAATCTGTTAGTTGAACATCATTTTATTTTAAGGCAATGCTGTTATTTTACTATCATTATGTGTGCTTACATAGAAAATATGAATTCAAATATTTAAAAAAAAATATATTCACAGCTAGACTTAAGTGCACAATGTGACTTACTAGTCTTTTCCGCGTAGTTCCCTGCTAGCTAGTCTAGACCGGATATCTTTGACGTGTTTAGGCTATACTTTAATTTAGATTGGTAGATATGGGTAATTAAGAAGTTTGTTGTTTTTCATACTGATAAAGGTAGACAATTTCGATGCAAATTTAGGCTTAGTTTATGCAATTTTCAGAATGATATACGTGGGTATTGGGTTTTAGAGAGAAAAAACTTAGTAGACCCAATGGATATTATTGTCTACTGTGATTAGAATGTACTGAAACATTGTTTATAACGTGTTTTTTTTATGATGGATATTGGGTTTCAAAAGGAATCTTGGTTAATAAGTCTAGAAAAAGATTTACGAAGGCCTATCTCTCTCTCATTCTAAAAAGCCGAGTAGCAAAGCTAATTGTTAAACTAATCTCAGTTACAAATCAGTATGGATGAAATGTCATATATCCATGCCATCTCTAATTTATAACAAGCTGTCACGCTTGACCTTTCTATGTTTATGTAATTTGAAATTTAGCTTGTTTCAAAATTTATATATTTTTTATATGAACTCGACGGTGGAAACGTTATATGGCAATTGTCTGTTTCAATGATATCTCCATCCTTTCTGGTTTTTCATGTATTAAAAATTTTAGAAGCCTCACCTTAAATAAAAATTTAGAAGCCTAGATAGAGTTAAATAAGAAAAGGTTTAGATAGTAAAAGTAATATTTAATAAACTCTCCATATATTGCAAGAGCAATGAAGTGTGTCCAGGGTGATACGAGAGATCGTGCAAGAGGAAAGGTCATGAGTTTGTAGCCTTAAACGTGCATGCATGTGTTCACGACGATGCACAACCGTGCTGCTATTATCTTTGGCCAAGTTTTGATCTAACTATCGGTTCTGGCTCCTTTTTGTTCATTTGCACATAGCATCGGCCTCATCGGTGTCGAACATACTGCCAGTTGGATAACTGCCACAGATTAGGGTTTCTGCGATAGTTGATTTCTGATGTATGCTCTTCTTGTTCAGGTGCTGATGCTCCCTCTATCTGTTATTTCTTGACGTTAAGGCTCTCTAGTTAGTGCAAATTGAAACCAACTTTTTGCTTTCGTAATGCCGATAAATAAAAAAAATGGAGGGAGTAAGAATCGATAATTAGTAAATCAGACGCAATACCAGGAGTTGGATACGTAAGAGCAGAAACAGATGTACGCTGTGTTGTGTTTATTTTGGAGACGGAATGGAGGTACCGGGTAGGCCAGTACGTCTGTACCTGAATGCTTGCAACAGGAGGCTTGTTGAGCCGCCTGAGGAGGCTTTGCACCTGCCGCCGCCGCCGCTCTTCGGCAGTTCCCGCCGCTGCACCATGCAAGAAGAGAAATGCGAGAGCCATGATCAGGCAGGCTCGGGTCGCTGCCATTGATCATGGAACGTCTCAAATACCAGAGCTATGTTTTTCTGGCTGCTGCTGCAGCTCTTTCTTGCTGTGCATGGAAGTGGCATTGTCCTGTCCTTTTTATAGATAGTGGAGACGTCACGGCGTGGCTCTGCGAGACGTCATGGCTCAACACAATGAGAAAGTCCTTTGAAAGGTACAAGCATATATTGTGTTTGGCACATAGCATTTGCATGGCTCCTCATTCGGACGATTTTCCATGAGGCTCAATAATCATATATATATCCACATATACAAGTGTCTATACTAACCTTAAAATTATCTTCATGCCAACTTTTTGTTTCAAAATGAAGCTAATTAACAAATTATATTTTCAATCAAAATATTTAAGTAAATACAATTACTCAGAGTTGTTTAAAAGGCTTACCAGGTATATATATGTACATGTATCTCCAGATCAAATAGGCGCCCCTTTTTTTCGATAATTCACGTCATTTTACTATTGTCTTTGTCAAATTTCTCTACTTTGACCAAGTTTGTAGAAAAATGTATTAATATATACAACCTCAAATTGTTTTCATTGGATCAATTTTGAAGTAATTTTATAACAGATCTTTTCAGTTTTGAGATTACCTGTTACTATCATATGATTGATACCGTGTGGTTGCCAAAAATAAATAACAGATTATGCTGTGCTATCTGTTCCTCATCTGATTTTCCCTCAGTTATTTATGGATACATCACATAGAAATTGGAATATTTTGTGCTGGAATATCAGGGGCATAAATGATGACTCTAAGTGGAATTCAATCAGGGAGAAAATAGAGGAAAGCAATAGTTCCATTGTCTGTCTGCAAGAAACTAAAAGAGAACTTTTTGATATTGGTTACATTCATCGATTTGCTCCTAGAAGATTTGATAAGTTTGATTTCTGCCCCTCTGTGGGTGCATCTGGAGGTATTCTTGTTATATGGAATAGTGCTATTTTCACTGGCTCAACAACTGATAAACAGAGTTTCTCGCTAAGCATCAATTTCACATCAAGGCACAATATGGACACTTGGAAGCTTATCACTGTATATGGGCCGAGTCATGGACCTGAACGTGGTATGTTTGTGAACTGGATGTTAAACTTGGACACAGATACTGATGATAATTGTCTCTTGCTTGGAGATTTCAACTTCTATAGATCACTAGAAAACAGAAACAGGCCTGGTGGAAACCTCAATGACATTGCTACCTTTAATAATATCATGAGTCACTTGGGACTTATTGAATTGCCCCTCAAGGGTAGGTCATACACATGGAGCAACATGCAGAGAAATCCTCTTCTACAACAAATAGACTGGTTCTTTACAACCCCTCATTGGACATTACAGTATCCAAACACAATGGTTCTTCCCTTGGCAAGGATAATTTCAGATCATGTGCCGTGTCAGGTCAAAATAGGAACTCATATCCCAAAAGCAAATGTCTTTCGATTTGAAAATTTCTGGACTCTGCATGAAGGCTTTTCTGAAATAGTTCATCAATTCTGGAATGTAGACCATCACAGGAATAATAGTGCTGCTATGCTTACAGCAAAATTCAAGCACTTAAGAAAGGGGTTAAAGGAATGGAGCAAGCAGTTTTCTCAGATGAACAAGATCATAGCAAATTGCAATCTAATAGTAGCAGCTCTGGACAAGATCGAAGAAATTAGAGTGCTAACATTACAAGAGTGGAATTTCAGAGAAATCATCAAAGCACATATGCTTAAAATGTTACATTACAGGCAGATCTACTGGAAGAAGAGATTCACAATGAGATATGTTAAAATGGGTGATGAAAACACAAAGTTTTTTCATGCTATGGCCACAGAATCTTATAGAAGAAATGCAATACCTAAAATACAAGCAACTGATGGAAGAATGGTTTCTGATCATGGGGAGAAAGCTGCCCTGTTCTGGAATGCTTTCAAGAACAGAATGGGTGTATCTCAAGAAACCACTATGCATTTCAATCTCCAAGAAATTATAGAGCAACATGCAGATTTGGATACTCTATGTGCTCCTTTTTCAACAGATGAAATTGATGAAGTTGTCAGACACTTACCCATAGACAATCTCCCGAACCTCATGGTTTTAATGGAAAGTTCATGAAGCATTGCTGGCAGGAAATTAAAGAAGACATTTACAAATTGTGTGACGATTTCTATAACCATGAAGTCAGTTTGGAAAGTATCAACTCGTCATATATTACATTAGTGCCAAAAAAGGACAATCCTGAGACAGTGAATGACTTTAGGCCAATATCACTTTTGAATTCTTCTCTGAAATTGCTCACAAAAATCCTTGCCAACAGGCTACAAGCAGTTATTATGACACTAATCCACAAGAACCAATATGGCTTTATAAAGTCTAGAACAATTCAAGATTGTTTAGCGTGGTCGATTGAATATCTGCATCAGTGCCATCATTCCAAGAGAAAAATCATATTGCTCAAGTTAGATTTTGAAAAGGCCTTCGAAACAGTAGAGCACAAGACAATCATACAGATTATGCAGTCAAAGGGCTTCCCTGAGAAATGGAATAAATGGATTATGGAAATTCTATCAAGTGGATCATCCTCTATTCTTCTTAATGGTGTGCCTGGGAAAAAGTTTCACTGCAAAAGAGGGTCAGACAGGGTGATCCTCTATCTCCTTTACTCTTTGTGCTTGCCGCGGATTTTTTACAAAGTATCATTAACAAAGCATACAGACAAGGTTTATTGGGGGCACCAATACCGCAAAGCCCAGAAATTGATTTTCCTATAATACAGTACGCGGATGATACTCTTATGGTAATGCAAGCAAGTGCTAGGCAGCTGCTATTCCTGAAAAGTATACTTAACATGTTTGCAGAAGTCACTGGCCTCAGAGTTAATTATGGCAAGTCTTGCATGATTCCCATTAATGTGACGCAAGACAGGGTGCAACAGTTGGCTGGGACATTTGGATGCCAAGTGGGTTCATTACCGTTTACATATTTGGGATTGCCGCTAGGAACAACAAAGCCAAGGGTAAAACACTACGAGCCAATCATGAGCAGAATTGATAAAAACTCTCAGCGAGCTCCAGGTTTCTTCACCATGCTGGAAGGTTACAGTTAATAAAATCTGTTATAACCTGTATTCCTATGTATGTAATGTGCACTTTAAAGGTTCCTGAAGAGGTATTTGAATACATGATCAGAGCTATAAAAGACTGTCTGTGGAGAGGTTATGACAAAGAGAAGAAAAGTGCTAATCTGGTTGCCTGGGATCAGGTGCAAATGCCAAAAGATAAAGGTGGTTGTGGAATTTTAAATCTTCGGCTACAGAACAAGGCTCTTTTACTTAAGCATCTAGATAAATTCTACAACAAGAGAGATATACCCTGGGTTAATTTGATCTGGTCAACCTATTATACTGATGAAGTTCCACATCACACAAGAGAGGTTGGATCCTTCTGGTGGAAGGATATTTTCAGATTAACAACGGAGTACAGAGGTATTGCCACTTGTAATGTTGGTAGAGGTGACACCATTTCACTATGGAATGATATGATACATGGAACTATTTTCTCTATCGAATACCCTCATTTGTATTCTTTCTCAAAGGATAAATTTGGGTCAGTTTGGAAGGCATTAACTGCTGAAGAATTTCATGAGCTCTTTTTATCTACCCCTGTCCTCAATAGCTTATGATGAACTTATTAACATGCAGCAAGATGTCGACAACATGGACATTGTATCTGAAAATGGTGATCAATGGATCTACATATGGGGCACAGCCATATATTCATCCAGTAGATTTTACAGGCATCAGTTCAATGGAATAATTTGTCCTCCTCCATTGCAATGGAATTGGAAAAGCAAATGTATGCCCAAGCTTAAGTTTTTCAATTGGCTGCTTCTGAAAGACAGAGTAAACACAAGAAACATTCTTAGAAGGAGAAATCACTTCTTGGAAAGTGGATATAATTGTGTGTTATGCAACAGAAACTAAGAAGAAACTCTGATGCACCTCTTCTTTACATGTCCTTTCAGTGTCAATTGCTGGTTCAGTATTGGTATACTATGGGATACAGATCTTGAAATCCATGACATGATTAGAAGAGCTAAGCAAGATTTTGAATATCAATTTTTTATGGAACTTTTTTCAATGGCTACCTGGACGATTTGGAAGCAGAGAAATGGAAAAATATTTGATAACTTGCAGCCTAGCGTGGCAAGTTGGAAGAGAGCCTTCAAGGAAGAAGTCATTCTTCACCTGTACAGAATCAATGATTCTCATCACCAAGCTATTCGATCATGGCTAGAACTCATCTAGTCCTTTGTGTTGTAACCCTCTGTTGTAAATTAGTTAGTTAGTAAGGTTAGGTGGCTGTTAGCATAGAATAGTATAGTCTCCCCTCTGCCTTTTTTCCTTCTTGCTTCTTGTACATACACTCTGATAAATTTAAAATGGCATGCACTGTAGGGAACTCCCCTACAGTTTTCGTCAAATTTTTTTTTTTTGAAGTAATTTATTGACTACGCATTTCTTTGCTATTGTAAACATTACTCTCTTGATCCATCTTAGGTTGTTGTTTACACTATTAAAAAGAGTCTTTAGTGGCATGTGCCTTTTTATGGTAGTGGCAGACATCCAGAAATAGGGTTGAAACCTGCCACTACAGTGGCATCAGGGCGAACCCTGCTAAATGCCCGCCACTAGAAATCAACACCGTGGTAGGCATTGCTGGCATCAACACCTAAAAATACGAGTGGTGGGAATTGCTGATGTCAGTGGCCCGTCACTGGTGTTTTTTTTTACTTCCAGTGGTGGGATGCTGAAGCAAAAGTGGCCTGCCCTAAAGCTCAACTCCAACCAAATAAAAAGAAACCCTAGTGCCCACCACTAGAAATCAACACCAGTAGTAAGCATTGCTGACATCAACACCCAAAAATACCATTGGTGGGAATTGCTGATGTCAGTGGCCCGTCACTGGTGTTTTTTTACTACCAGTGGTGGGATGCTGAAGCAAGTGGCCTGCCCTAAAGCTCAACTTCCACCAAATAAAAAGAAACCCTAGCCTAACCCTTTCTCTCTCTCTCTCTCTCTCTCTCTCTCTCTCTCTCTCTCTCTCTCTCTCTCTCTCTCTCTCTCTCTGATGGCGGCTCCCCTCCTCCCCTTCACAACCACTCCATTGGTCCATGATATACCCGCTGCAAACCCCACTCCTTCTGGCTCGTAGAGGACAGGTGTAAGATCCTAGGGTCAAAACCTGGCTGGGTCCGCTCACACGCTGTGCGAACCCCACTCCCACCAATTTTTTATGCTTTCGTCCTCGCTTCGCGTAAAAGGGTTAACCCAAGGTGGTGGTGTTGGACAATCTAGGTTTATATATTGGCCTTATTCCCACTAGACTATCAGGTGGGACTAAGATCCCACCTCATGCAGACAGGTGCACATGCCACAATGGGGCTAATCTCAGTCCGCTCGGGGCTAGTTTCAAGGGCTGCTCAACTAGGACGTCGAGTTCAGAGAGAGAGAGAGAGAGAGAGAGAGAGAGAGAGAGAGAGAGAGAGAGAGAGAGAGAGAGAGAGAGAGAGACGATGTGAAAGCCTGGTCCTAAAAGAATCGTCCATGTAGGTGTGCAGCACATAGACATGAGAATAGTCCCACATTGCTTAGCAAAGTAGAACAAGACCAACTTAAAAGTGCAGGCTGAAAATGCAAAAATAACCGGATTAACCCTTTTACGTGAAGCGAGGATGAAAGCATAAGAGGGTCCGCCCAACGTGCGAGTGGGTCCAAAGCCGTATTTTGGTCTTGGGATGCATGTTACACCGAGGTAAAGGCCACCGCCCCTCTCTCCCAAATTGAGCCAAGAGCAGAGGAACGGAGTTGGTGGCAAGCGGATCTAGGTGCTCGCGGTGAGCTCAGTAGCAACTAGAAATAGCGGATCGGCGGCGATGATGAGGAACAAATGTATGCCTCTCTCTCCCTCCCTCCCTCTCTTGAGCCCAGATCCTCGGTATACCAATTTTGTAGTGCTTGATGCCTAAAACATTTTTGGGTTTCAATTTTTTGTTTGAGGTCATTTAGTGTGTCAAATACATAAAGCAAAGGTTAGCAAGGTGAAGTCAAAATAACTACTAATTTTATGCCAACTTTCATATGTTTTCGGAAACGAAACTCAATACATTTTTTACTACTTTTTATTTACATACAAAAACTCCCATGCAGGTTTACTACGAATCTTCAAATTAAATATATATATATATATATCTGGAACTGACAACTGTGGAAGGACCGCATATAAAAATAGCTAATGGTGGGAGTTGAAAGGGAAGGGACGCTTCTCGCACGTATTGAAAGGTAAGGAACGCCGCTCGCTCGGACAGGCAGCATTAGATATTAGCCCCATCCCTTGCAAAAAAAAAAGATATTAGCCCCAGAGCGCGTGGAACTGTAGCAGATGGAGTGGCCGCCGCCGCCACGGTCGTCGTCAAAAGAATCGCCTCGCGACGACGAGCCGTGAAGACCCTGAGGCCAATGATGTATACCCTCGTACGTTGAGTGCATACACCATCACATGTATCCATCGGTGGAATATTAATAATGGATGCACCATCATATGTATCCATCGTACGTTGAGTGCATGCACCTCATATGTATCCATCGTATGTTGAGTGTATGCAACATTATGTGTACGTTGAGTGCATGCACCATCGTATGCATCCATCGGTGGATCGACGCGACATTTAATTTATTTGATGGAGATCCACTCACTGGTCGATAATCTTGTCAATGGTGGAGCCAGCAACAAACTATAGGGTGGGCCGGCCGTGGATGGGGCTCGGCGTTGGACATGTTGGCCGTGATGAACCATATGTGCTCGCAGCTGAACTGGGTTCGAACTTGCCGCCGTTCTTTCACGCATGTGCATAGCGGACTCTCGTATGCTTCAAGCCCCTGACACTTTGTTGCGTGGATACACCGGGATCCTGAGTTTGCGACAGAGGAGCATGTGACGCCAGTTAAGAGAAGACGAGAAATAACAGAGGGGCAATTTCAGAGCAAGGGCAATTGAAGGCAGGCTCGTGCTTGGTGGTTGGGTGCTAGGTTGTCACTTCTCCCTCTCTTCTCGAGGCGTTCAAGCCAGCACACTAAAAAAAAGTACTCTTCGAGTGCGACTAGCGGTCAACGAAGGTTTGCCGTGCAAGGAACGGCGAATAGAATCCCACCTCGAGTCAAGTGTGTGCTGGCCCCTTTCGAAGAACATGGAGAAATCATCTTTCCATACACACTAAAAAGAAAACTCTGCCGGGGGATTGATCTCCACCCACGGTATTGTGTGAAAAAAAAAAGCCTTCTCACACAGAAACCGCTCTCCAAGTGAGATTGGGCTAGATTTTCAACCATGCTTTGGGAATTAGAATAAACGAGGGATTTTTCTAACCTGGATCCGAAATTCGCTCTTACCGGAAATCGAACTTGAGACCTGCGGAGGTGCCGTGGGAGCTCCTAGCCAACAGGCCAGAAGTCCTTTGGCAACTCTCCATACACACTAACAGCACTACAACAAAAACCTCTTGTAGAGGCATTTTACTAGAGACTTTTTTTAATTTGCCTCTATAAATTGCCATAATGTAGTGTAGAGGCAACTTATTGTGGCACTTTAGAAAGTGTCTCAAACATAGAGAGAGATATTTCAATGGAGACTATGTAGAATTGATAGTAGAGACACTTTAGAGACATTTTTTAAAACGTCGATAACAAATAAAAAGCGGCATTTTCTTTATGGCATTTCAAAAACGTCTCTAAAAGTAGTAGAGACATTGTTTGAGGCATTATTTGGTCCATAGAGGCATTATTTTAGATGTTTGAGGCACCTTAGAGACTTGTTATAATAATAATACTCTATACATATGACAGGTGTGATGTGAGGTTGAGTTGGTTAGCAGACTAGAGCAAGTGTTGCCACAAGACAAGAGGTCTTGAGTTCAAGGATTGGTTCTAACAAGAGTTTTTTTTCTTATATTATTTTTCATTACAACAAAAAGGTGTCTCTATGTTTATTGAGGCACTATCTAATGCCTTTATTTAAATGTCTCTAATTCTAAAGAGGCAATTAGAAAAGTGCCACTATATCCTAGAGACAGTGCATGAGGAGGCATTTATGAGACATTTTAATAAATGCCTCTACAAGTGTCTAGAGGCAACAAAAAAATACCTCTAGTATATAAACAAGTTGCCTCTATAGGCCAATTCTCTTGTAGTGCAGTCATAGAAGTGATTTTTTATAAAAAAAGGAATATATTAATTAATATTTCAACATTTGTATCTACTGATACATATATGGTGTGATTGGTTTCCTGCATCCCTTCGGGCCAGGCTCACCCCGTGCACCATCTTTCCAGTACGCGCGTGTTTGAATGCCTGGACCCGCCTTGGGGCCAGGCCGAACTGATGCAGTCGGTGCATGTCATACCCCAATTTCTGGAGCATGTTGTGCATCATGTATCAGTCCCTGGATCAGTAGCTGATACGCACAAGAACACAGATATGGTAATCAAAAGCATACTTCGTATTGGTAAATAGATATAATACCTGAGATAACACCTTTAGTGGCGGTTCGACAAGGATACAGAACTATCCAAGTCCGTCCGACCGACTAATGGTGAAGCAGACAATCAGCGGAAACTCGGCCCAAGTCCACAAGCAGACTTGAGGTGCAGGCACGAAAACCAAACCGTCGTCGTTTTCCTACGAAGGCTCCTCTGACTAAAACCACAAATGCAAGCCAGTGAGTACACAAGGTACTCAGCAAGCCCTACACTACACAAGGGTATAATATAGATGCATATTTGGTCTTTAGCAAGGAGAGGGCTGTAAGGTTCCTTTGCAGAATTCCGTTTTTATGCAGGGTTCAGTAAAGCAGCCAAGGATTTAGAGATAAAAACAGGAGATTTTATTGTCAATATTTTAGTTGGGTGGCCCTGGGGGAGTATATATCTTCCCGCCAGTTCCCAAATTTTAATTTGGCCTTCTGATCACAAGGATCGTACCGACCCGGCATCCATGCCACACTTCCAAAACACGGGTTGACTACAACCCACTCACACGCCAAGGATAGAAAGAGGTGGCTAATCTCTTATGCGCAGCCATAATGTGCCATATGCCGTGGCAACGTCCATCCGGATGAATTTATTAACCTCTGCAGAGGGTGTACACTTTCACCACGGGCTATGCACTCTTGATCGGAGAGTGACATAACGCTTGGTCCATCTTCTAAGCATCCCCACACTTTCCACCGCGGGAAGCGCCCAGTGGCATCCAGACGACAGGTAACTGCTCCCCCGAGTATGCTACGGTTTACTTTACTCCCCCGAGCATAACAACGGGTAACTCGCTCCCCTGTGCCGAGCCATTTCCTGGTCTCCCGTTATCTACTCCTCCTGATGGATTATGTGGAGGACACCAAGAAGGGAGGATAAGTCCAGCCGCATTCTGGTTCCGTGGTTGTACTGAATCATTAGGCCTTGGGTAAGAGAACCGGTCCTTATATGGCCGGGCAAGCACCAAATCCCACACTGGTGGGCTATCACACTATCCACTTCACCTCATCAGTGGCCTTGCCCGCAGTCCAGCCCATCCCATCACCAGCTCCATCCTAACACAGTTGAGCTACTCCCATCCCAAATATTTACTCACACCACCAAACTCGTTTAACACATTTCGCAAAACAATTACGTGAAAAGTGTGGCAATGTCGAAACATTGCGAGGGGTCCTAAGCATTTCTATTAGCAAGGAAAATGTACCATCATAGAAATGATGGAACTGTCCTAGGGTTATCAAGGAGAGGGGTAAACAAGGGTAATCAAGGATTCTGGTATTTATGCCTATATAGCGGCATTATACCAGCAAGCAAGTAGGTCATAGCTACACAAGTAGTAAAATAACAAGCAATGCATATTACTAGAACAGGCTCTATAGGTGCGATGCGAAAACAATAGGTTCATTCATGATCAAGGAGATGTAGAGCTTGCCTGACAAACGCTTTCCTAATCTTCGAGTTCTAGGTCTTTGAGCTCTTGTGTCGAAGTCGATGTCTTCAAGTCTTTTCTCGGAGCTTGTGTCTTCTAGATCCTTCTTGAAGCTTGAGTTCGTTTAGATCTTCCTCGAAGCTTGAGTTCTTCTAGATCTTCCTCGTTTCTCGCGTAAACTAACGTATAAAGATAAAGCGTATAAACAAACTACCGCAAAAGAAAATAAAGATCAAAGGGATAGATAAGATCCAATTAAACTCCAATTAAGAGCCAAGTAAACTTCTGTGAAGATCAGAGGCATGATGCATGCAGGATGCGGCATATTTAATGCAGGGCATATTATATGTCATAGGTGATATACCTGGCCTTGTAAGGGCCATATTCACCTAGACAAGTTATTAGTTTCTTATGTTCTCTAACAGATGAACATGAGCGTGTGGTTATGCATATGCTTTCATTTATTGATCACTTTAGGGTGAAGATGATGAGATGCATATGATTGATTGATGGTGATTGCGTGCATATCTAATATGCAAGCTTCTATATTATTCCTATAAAAGAACATGCATGAATGCAGGGGAAAGTGTATGCAGCGGGTGTACGTGATTATGCATGACATAAATGCGTGATTGCGGAGAAATCAACAAGGTCAAAGATTAAGAACAAATTGGCAATTAGAATAACGATAAAATAATCATTCAAATAATACCCAATAAAACATTACTTATAAAAGAAGATGATAAAGCGATAGGGCTTGATAAGGAATTGGTGATAACATCGGAATAGGTGTTGGGGGCAGGGTTAGGTTTTAGCTTGATTGGACGAGGATTGATCAAGGCTAAGTTCGGAATCAAATTCGGAATATAAAAGGTTACGATGTTTGGAAGCAATACCGCATGAACGATTTATCGTTAGCGGATAAGTGAATGAATCTGCGGTGTAAGAATGGAGCGGGATGCATGTCGTCATGAGGAAAGTACTAGACGACTAGCTCCACAGAATTGGTTAGGTTTGGGTGAGCAACAATCGTGACATGCGAGTTTGACATCGCACGATTGCCGATAAAAAGGGATGTAATAGGAGAGAGGGGATTTTAGGACATTGATGATGTTTAGGTGTGATGTGGGGTTCCGATAGTAGTACCATGATGTACTACGCGTTTTTACGAATCCGTGAGCGCAAGAATCGCTCAAAACGGATTTATGGTTAGAAAGATATGGATATTTAAAGATTGGAGAAATTATTTGTAATTACAAAGGACTCTTTTGTAATTACAGAAAGGTTTTAGGGATTTATTTGTAAGGTCAGAAAGTTCTGGGGACTAATATGTAATTATGGAAAAGTTTGGGGGTCTAGGTGTAAAAAGATGAGGGCTAAAACATAATTACAGAAAAGTTTAGGGTCTTTTCTGTAAAAAGATAGGGCTTTAGACATAATTACAGAAAAGCTTGAGGGCTTATCTGTAAAATGTACAGGGCCCCGGGATTTTATTTTAATTTCTGCTTTATTTTCCTATTGGATATCCCGTGGACCAAGTTTATGGAGCCGTGGACCGGGTCCATGGCTCGGTGTACGGTGAGCCGGAGGGAGGCGCGCGGCGGTGGGTCATCGGAATGCTCGCCGGCGGCGCGTCCGGTGGTCTAGGGCCGGTGGGACCTCGTCGCGGAGAGAGAGAGGGCGACGGGGAGTTGTTTGGAACAGCGTGTCGACGTCGGGGAGCTATGGTGCGTCGGCAATGGCTCACCGGAGTTGGGAGAGGCGGCGACGTTCAATGTGAACGTGCGTGCGAGCCGAGAGGGAGGGAAAGAAGTTGCGCGCGAGAGAGAGAGGGCGACTCGGGGAACCTTACGGTGTGCTCGGACGACGCGGAGGGGGTCGGGGAGCGGCCGGTCGTCGGGGGAGAGGGCGGCGACGAGTAGCTCGCCGTCGATCTCTCGCTGTGGAGGACGGCGACGCGAGTGGAGGGAAGAGAAGAAGGAGAGGCGAGTGAGGGAGAGGGTGGCTCGAGGAGCCTCACCAAGTGCTTGGCGGCGCGGGGAAATGCCAGGAGGAGGGCGGCGTCGAGGCGAGGTCGACGGCGGCTCGAGCTCGTCGTCGATCTCCCTCTGCAGACGGCGGCGGCACGAACTGAGAGGGCCTTGAGGTGCCACGCGTCGTGGGGAAACTCGGTGAGGGGAAAGGAGAGGGGGAAGCACCTCGGTGCGACCGGGGAAGCTCGCCGGGGATGGGAGAGAGGGAGAGAGAGAGAAGGGAGAGGGAGAGCTCGCGCGATGGGGAAGGAGCGGCTGATTTTTATGGACAGCGGTTTCGTGGCCGCTACGGTGTCGTCCGGCAGCGCGGCGACAGGGCGGCGCATGCGGCGGAGGTGGGTCGGGGTGGTAGGGGCCGGCGCGGCGGCGGCGCCGCGTGGAGGAAGAAGGAGCTGACGGCTGGGCCCCGCTCGTCAGCGGCAGAGGAGGGGGAAACGGCCACGTGGGCTGCTGTTGGGCCAGAGAGCTGGGCCAGGAGGAGGGAAACGGCCCACTCGGAATTTTTTTCAGAAAAGAAAAAGGGAAGAGACGACGGGCTGGGCCGAGGGGAAAAGAAAGAAAGATTCGGCCCGAAAGGAAAAAGAATTAGGAAAAGGCTTATCTTTTTCTGGAATTTGAATTTGAATGAATTTCAAATTCAAACAAAAACAAAAGCTGATCAAACACTCAAAACAGATCAAATAAAACACAGAAATGCATATGGTGAAGTTTTGATGCAAATTTAAATTCAAAATTTTATAAAATCAATTTGGGATTAATCCTACTTTGATTTTATTTGTTGTAAATTCAAAAGCTTCAAATTTTTAATATATTTTTAAATGAAAGCAAACACTTAAGCACAACTTTTAAGTATTTAGAAAATTTTCAAATTCAAATCTAGGTTTGAATTACTTTAGTGAATTTTATTTTTCGAAAATCTTTGGAAGGTAAGAGTTTGGACAAAAAGTTTAAATTTGGAGTGATTTTTATTCCTTTTTAGCTTTTCTTATTTATTTATTTCATTTTAAATTTATTTCTTTTTGGCTCCGAAAAGAGGGGTGTTACAGATCTACCCCACTTAAAAGAAATCTCGTCCTCGAGATTTGAAAAGTCTTCTGGGTGACGTTGACTTGTCTTGCGCTTTCTCGCTTGATGGTGGTAACCTTCAGAACTGGCGCTGTTTGCTTCTTGACGTTGAGAGTTTTGATAGCAGATTCTCTTTTATCTTCGTGTTTCTTCGGTGTTGTAGATCGACGTGGCGATGACTCTTTTATCAGGGCTGCTTGTGGGGTACTACCCCACTTAAAAGAATTTGAACTTGGGGTGTAAAAGGTCATGGTTGATTGCTTCTCTGCTAGGCTTATCCTCTTCTCATTATTACATAGATGATCTTCTCCAAAAGCCTTTATTTCCAATTATCATCGAGGGTGGGTTTACAAAGGACCTTGTCTGACACACCATGAGTCCCACCATCTTAACAACTCTTGACACAATTTATTTTATTGATACTTCATACAACCAAGCTGCTTATATTACAACTCTTACATAGAGCTTGTAATTCCCTAGTGACTAACTCGAGGTTGTCACTCATTGTCTTCTGTAGCAGCTCCGGGGTATTCTGCTACGAAGCGATCATGTGAGGTGTGCTCTTGCCCAAAAGACCGATTCCTCTTTCGCTTCCTAGAGGTCCGGGAGGTACCCTGTCCCTTACTAGACGCGGTGTTGTTTGCTCCAGTATTGGCAGGTATCAGTGGACCTTGTTTATAATAGGGGCAGCTTGCTATCATGTGTCCTGGTTCTTTGCAATGGTAGCATGCTCTGACTTTGTTTGATGGTCGAGGAACATAGGTATTTCCCCTTGGTTGGCCTACTGCGCTCTGATTGCCGTATGGCTGGACTGGTTGTTGTTGACTAGCTCCTGGGGTGTGATACTGCGTTGCCTTCTGATTTCTCAGATCTTGTTGCCGAGGGGATTTCTGTTCATATTTCCCTTTTGGCTCATATGGCAGGCTCTTGTGGCCTTCGTCTTTTTCTTGATCTACCAGTGCTCCTTCGAGTATGATGGCCTGATTCATTAATGTGTTGAAATCTGGATAGATGTGAGCGGCCAACAATATTCTTAGGGTATGGTTAAGACCCTTTCGGAAGCGGTTCTGCCTCTTCTGATCAGTGTTGACCTCGTCTGGGGCATATCGGGCTAACTTCATGAACTTTCGGATGTATTCGTTTACTGTCATAGATTCCTGCTTAAGGTTACGGAATTCATCGGCTTTTATGTCCATAACTCCTTCTGGGATGTGATATTCACGAAAGGCTTGTTGAAACTCATCCCATGTAATGCCATCTTGTTCTGTAACTGTCTCTTTGAAGTTATCCCACCATTCCCCAGCAGTTCCAATTAGTTGGTGAGTGGACAACATTACTCTCTCCTGGTCATTGGCTGCGACTAAGTCAAGTTTCTTGGTAATAGTTTTGAGCCAATCATCAGCGGCTAAGGGGTCATCATCGGTGCCGTCGTAGACAGGTGGCCTGAGCTTCATAAATTCTGTCATCCGAGAACTGTTTCCATGATTGCTCTGTTGTTCTCGAGAGATGACTTCTAGAAGTTGAGTCTGCCTGGCCATCACTTCTGCGATGTTGACTGGAGGGACCACATTACTATCTCCAGATTCATTTTCAATGGCCTCTTGAGCGACTTCTTCATTGCGGCGTTCTGCTTCGGTTTCCGGGTCATGGGCTGCTGTGGGCCTTCTTTCATTCTGTTGTTGTTGTTGTTGGGTGGCTGGTTGCCTTCTTTTGTTGGTGCCACCTCTTGCCTGGTTCTTGCGGCGGGTCTGAAATCTGACAGACTTCTTTGGCGGCATCCTGGTTGCAGCAGCAGGGGTTTAGGCATAGGTTAGGGAAGGTTTTGGCCTTAGGCTGTTATTAAGCTGTTATTCTTATTACTGAACTGTTGTTGGTGTCATTATGATGTTTAGTTTGATTATTGATTAAGGGCACACAATCACAGAAAACAAGAAGCCGAGTCAAACAAAAACCATCGAATCACACAAACAACGTGATTTATTTGTTTTGGTCCCATGTGTTAGCGCGTTATGAACGAGGTTTAGGGCTTGAGGGTAAGCTGGCTATCGATTTTTGTTTATCGTCAGAACTCGACCAATAGTCCGTTGACCAAAAAGAAACGGGGTCATATGACTTGGTCGGCTAAGAAAAGTCATCGCTCGCTGTTCTGCACTGAGGTGCTTGTTGATTTGGTGTTGTAGAGCTAACCAAGCACACGGCTCAAGATCACTATCCTTCACAGTTGATCTTTCTGAACTTGCATCCTTCTCCCCACTTCATGGTGGGTTGATGCATTACTTCATTACAACTCCGTTGTTCTTATTTCTCGTTGACAGGGTTGCACTTCCAATACATCATAGATTATCAGAGTTACATCTCGTAAGGATCATGTTAGTTCCTTGAGATGTTAACATCCTTCCAAGCCGTCCATTATGGAATCATAACTTGGAAATGACTGGCAGAAGCAACATATCAGCATTTCTGCCATACTCCTCTGGTTCAGAGGTTGAAATCTTCGACACTAGTTGTTGTCTTTCTTGTCTCCATGTCCGGGGGTTCAGGGCAGTCTGCTATGAAGTGCCCGGGCTTCCGGCATGCAAAGCATGTCCTACTTGCTCGGGGTACCTTTCGGTCAGCCTTGGGTGGCGGGTTTGCACTGCTTGATCCTTCATGCGCCTTGGTCAGATGGTAAGGGGCATGTCCTAATATCATGCGCCTAGGCCTCTTGGGCTCTTCAGGCATAAGTCGACCATATGCTGGATTAATGTCCCTTCTTTTCTTGCTGTGGCTCTGGCTATCATTTCTGAGCTGCAGGGCTTCTGCAACACCGGTCATTACCTCGCTGACTTTCTTCATTGCCTCTTCCAGGTCTTTTATCCTTTCAAACATACTTGTAATGACGGAAGATGACATCAGGTGGGTGTCATCTACGTCTGTCCAAGCTTCTTGCTCTTGAGGCTTCACGCCTTTTGCAGGGTTGATGACTCTTTCTCCGAGACTCTCTATCGACTCTTCCAAACTGCTCATCCTTTCACATATCTTCTCGAGGATGGGAGGTAGTGGCAGGTGCGTGTTGTTCATTTTACTCTCAACTTCTTGCTTCTTCTTATTGGTTCTGATCTTGTCTCTTGGTTCAGGAACCAGGTCGGGTGCGCGGTACACTTGGTACGATACACCTTCCACTTCTATGGTCACGTAGTCGTGGTTGTCCATTGAGTTGAAGTCTTCTGCACAAGACATTTCTTGGTTGAAGCTCTTCTTCTCGAGATCAAGGAAGCAAAAGAAGTTTTTAATAGAGAAAGAGAAGGTTCTATGGAAATTTTTGCAAATAGTTTTGAAAATAATCTTTTTCGAACGCATCTAATCCTAGGTTTTCGTCCTACAGTCAAGGTTTGCTCTGATACCACTCTGTCATACCCCAATTTCTGGAGCATGTTGTGCATCATGTATCAGTCCCTGGATCAGTAGCTGATACGCACAAGAACACAGATATGGTAATCAAAAGCATACTTCGTATTGGTAAATAGATATAATACCTGAGATAACACCTTTAGTGGCGGTTCGACAAGGATACAGAACTATCCAAGTCCGTCCGACCGACTAATGGTGAAGCAGACAATCAGCGGAAACTCGGCCCAAGTCCACAAGCAGACTTGAGGTGCAGGCACGAAAACCAAACCGTCGTCGTTTTCCTACGAAGGCTCCTCTGACTAAAACCACAAATGCAAGCCAGTGAGTACACAAGGTACTCAGCAAGCCCTACACTACACAAGGGTATAATATAGATGCATATTTGGTCTTTAGCAAGGAGAGGGCTGTAAGGTTCCTTTGCAGAATTCCGTTTTTATGCAGGGTTCAGTAAAGCAGCCAAGGATTTAGAGATAAAAACAGGAGATTTTATTGTCAATATTTTAGTTGGGTGGCCCTGGGGGAGTATATATCTTCCCGCCAGTTCCCAAATTTTAATTTGGCCTTCTGATCACAAGGATCGTACCGACCCGGCATCCATGCCACACTTCCAAAACACGGGTTGACTACAACCCACTCACACGCCAAGGATAGAAAGAGGTGGCTAATCTCTTATGCGCAGCCATAATGTGCCATATGCCGTGGCAACGTCCATCCGGATGAATTTATTAACCTCTGCAGAGGGTGTACACTTTCACCACGGGCTATGCACTCTTGATCGGAGAGTGACATAACGCTTAGTCCATCTTCTAAGCATCCCCACACTTTCCACCGCGGGAAGCGCCCAGTGGCATCCAGACGACAGGTAACTGCTCCCCCGAGTATGCTACGGTTTACTTTACTCCCCCGAGCATAACAACGGGTAACTCGCTCCCCTGTGCCGAGCCATTTCCTGGTCTCCCGTTATCTACTCCTCCTGATGGATTATGTGGAGGACACCAAGAAGGGAGGATAAGTCCAGCCGCATTCTGGTTCCGTGGTTGTACTGAATCATTAGGCCTTGGGTAACAGAACCGGTCCTTATATGGCCGGGCAAGCACCAAATCCCACACTGGTGGGCTATCACACTATCCACTTCACCTCATCAGTGGCCTTGCCCGCAGTCCAGCCCATCCCATCACCAGCTCCATCCTAACACAGTTGAGCTACTCCCATCCCAAATATTTACTCACACCACCAAACTCGTTTAACACATTTCGCAAAACAATTACGTGAAAAGTGTGGCAATGTCGAAACATTGCGAGGGGTCCTAAGCATTTCTATTAGCAAGGAAAATGTACCATCATAGAAATGATGGAACTGTCCTAGGGTTATCAAGGAGAGGGGTTAAACAAGGGTAATCAAGGATTCTGGTATTTATGCCTATATAGCGGCATTATACCAGCAAGCAAGTAGGTCATAGCTACACAAGTAGTAAAATAACAAGCAATGCATATTACTAGAACAGGCTCTATAGGTGCGATGCGAAAACAATAGGTTCATTCATGATCAAGGAGATGTAGAGCTTGCCTGACAAACGCTTTCCTAATCTTCGAGTTCTAGGTCTTTGAGCTCTTGTGTCGAAGTCGATGTCTTCAAGTCTTTTCTTGGAGCTTGTGTCTTCTAGATCCTTCTTGAAGCTTGAGTTCGTTTAGATCTTCCTCGAAGCTTGAGTTCTTCTAGATCTTCCTCGTTTCTCGCGTAAACTAACGTATAAAGATAAAGCGTATAAACAAACTACCGCAAAAGAAAATAAAGATCAAAGGGATAGATAAGATCCAATTAAACTCCAATTAAGAGCCAAGTAAACTTCTGTGAAGATCAGAGGCATGATGCATGCAGGATGCGGCATATTTAATGCAGGGCATATTATATGTCATAGGTGATATACCTGGCCTTGTAAGGGCCATATTCACCTAGACAAGTTATTAGTTTCTTATGTTCTCTAACAGATGAACATGAGCGTGTGGTTATGCATATGCTTTCATTTATTGATCACTTTAGGGTGAAGATGATGAGATGCATATGATTGATTGATGGTGATTGCGTGCATATCTAATATGCAAGCTTCTATATTATTCCTATAAAAGAACATGCATGAATGCAGGGGAAAGTGTATGCAGCGGGTGTACGTGATTATGCATGACATAAATGCGTGATTGCGGAGAAATCAACAAGGTCAAAGATTAAGAACAAATTGGCAATTAGAATAACGATAAAATAATCATTCAAATAATACCCAATAAAACATTACTTATAAAAGAAGATGATAAGCGATAGGGCTTGATAAGGAATTGGTGATAACATCGGAATAGGTGTTGGGGGCAGGGTTAGGTTTTAGCTTGATTGGACGAGGATTGATCAAGGCTAAGTTCGGAATCAAATTCGGAATATAAAAGGTTACGATGTTGGAAGCAATACCGCATGAACGATTTATCGTTAGCGGATAAGTGAATGAATCTGCGGTGTAAGAATGGAGCGGGATGCATGTCGTCATGAGGAAAGTACTAGACGACTAGCTCCACAGAATTGGTTAGGTTTGGGTGAGCAACAATCGTGACATGCGAGTTTGACATCGCACGATTGCCGATAAAAGGGATGTAATAGGAGAGAGGGGATTTTAGGACATTGATGATGTTTAGGTGTGATGTGGGGTTCCGATAGTAGTACCATGATGTACTACGCGTTTTTTACGAATCCGTGAGCGCAAGAATCGCTCAAAACGGATTTATGGTTAGAAAGATATGGATATTTAAAGATTGGAGAATTATTTGTAATTACAAAGGACTCTTTTGTAATTACAGAAAGGTTTTAGGGATTTATTTGTAAGGTCAGAAAGTTCTGGGGACTAATATGTAATTATGGAAAGTTTGGGGGTCTAGGTGTAAAAAGATGAGGGCTAAAACATAATTACAGAAAAGTTTAGGGTCTTTTCTGTAAAAAGATAGGGCTTTAGACATAATTACAGAAAAGCTTGAGGGCTTATCTGTAAAATGTACAGGGCCCCGGGATTTTATTTTAATTTCTGCTTTATTTTCCTATTGGATATCCCGTGGACCAAGTTTATGGAGCCGTGGACCGGGTCCATGGCTCGGTGTACGGTGAGCCGGAGGGAGGCGCGCGGCGGTGGGTCATCGGAATGCTCGCCGGCGGCGCGTCCGGTGGTCTAGGGCCGGTGGGACCTCGTCGCGGAGAGAGAGAGGGCGACGGGGAGTTGTTTGGAACAGCGTGTCGACGTCGGGAGCTATGGTGCGTCGGCAATGGCTCACCGGAGTTGGGAGAGGCGGCGACGTTCAATGTGAACGTGCGTGCGAGCCGAGAGGGAGGGAAAGAAGTTGCGCGCGAGAGAGAGAGGGCGACTCGGGGAACCTTACGGTGTGCTCGGACGACGCGGAGGGGGTCGGGGAGCGGCCGGTCGTCGGGGGAGAGGGCGGCGACGAGTAGCTCGCCGTCGATCTCTCGCTGTGGAGGACGGCGACGCGAGTGGAGGAAGAGAAGAAGGAGAGGCGAGTGAGGGAGAGGGGTGGCTCGAGGAGCCTCACCAAGTGCTTGGCGGCGCGGGAAATGCCAGGAGGAGGGCGGCGTCGAGGCGAGGTCGACGGCGGCTCGAGCTCGTCGTCGATCTCCCTCTGCAGACGGCGGCGGCACAAACTGAGAGGGCCTTGAGGTGCCACGCGTCGTGGGGAAACTCGGTGAGGGGAAAGGAGAGGGGGAAGCACCTCGGTGCGACCGGGGAAGCTCGCCGGGGATGGGAGAGAGGGAGAGAGAGAGAAGGGAGAGGGAGAGCTCGCGCGATGGGGAAGGAGCGGCTGATTTTTATGGACAGCGGTTTCGTGGCCGCTACGGTGTCGTCCGGCAGCGCGGCGACAGGGCGGCGCATGCGGCGGAGGTGGGTCGGGGGTGGTAGGGGCCGGCGCGGCGGCGGCGCCGCGTGGAGGAAGAAGGAGCTGACGGCTGGGCCCCGCTCGTCAGCGGCAGAGGAGGGGGAAACGGCCACGTGGGCTGCTGTTGGGCCAGAGAGCTGGGCCAGGAGGAGGGAAACGGCCCACTCGGAATTTTTTTCAGAAAAAGAAAAGGGAAGAGACGACGGGCTGGGCCGAGGGGAAAGAAAGAAAGATTCGGCCCGAAGGAAAAGAATTAGGAAAAAGGCTTATCTTTTTCTGGAATTTGAATTGAATGAATTTCAAATTCAAACAAAAACAAAAGCTGATCAAACACTCAAAACAGATCAATAAAAACACAGAAATGCATATGGTGAAGTTTGATGCAAATTTAAATCAAAATTTTATAAAATCAATTTGGGATTAATCCTACCTTTGATTTTATTTGTTGTAAATTCAAAAGCTTCAATTTTTAATATATTTTTAAATGAAAGCAAAACACTTAAGCACAACTTTTAAGTATTTAGAAAATTTTCAAATTCAAATCTAGGTTTGAATTACTTTAGTGAATTTTATTTTTCGAAAATCTTTGGAAGGTAAGAGTTTGGACAAAAAGTTTAAATTTGGAGTGATTTTTATTCCTTTTTAGCTTTTCTATTTATTTATTTCATTTTAAATTTATTCTTTTTTTGGCTCCGAAAAGAGGGGTGTTACAGATCTACCCCACTTAAAAGAAATCTCGTCCTCGAGATTTGAAAAGTCTTCTGGGTGACGTTGACTTGTCTTGCGCTTTCTCGCTTGATGGTGGTAACCTTCAGAACTGGCGCTGTTTTGCTTCTTGACGTTGAGAGTTTTGATAGCAGATTCTCTTTTATCTTCGTGTTTCTTCGGTGTTGTAGATCGACGTGGCGATGACTCTTTTATCAGGGCTGCTTGTGGGGTACTACCCCACTTAAAGAATTTGAACTTGGGGTGTAAAAAGGTCATGGTTGATTGCTTCTCTGCTAGGCTTATCCAAAGGATTTAGGCTCTTCTCATTATTACATAGATGATCTTCTCCAAAAGCCTTTATTTCCAATTATCATCGATGGTGGGTTTACAAAGGACCTTGTCTGGACACACCATGAGTCCCCACCATCTTAACCACTCTTGACACAATTTATTTTATTGATACTTCATCAACCAAGCTGCTTATATTACAACTCTTACATAGAGCTTGTAATTCCCTAGTGACTAACTCGAGGTTGTCACTCATTGTCTTCTGTAGCAGCTCCGGGGTATTCTGCCTACGAAGCGATCATGTGAGGTGTGCTCTTGCCCAAAAAGACCGATTCTCTTTCGCTTCCTAGAGGTCCGGGAGGTACCCTGTCCCTTACTAGACGCGGTGTGGTTTGCTCCAGTATTGGCAGGTATCAGTGGACCTTGTTTATAATAGGGGCAGCTTGCTATCATGTGTCCTGGTTCTTTGCAATGGTAGCATGCTCTGACTTTGTTTGATGGTCGAGGAACATAGGTATTTCCCCTTGGTTGGCCTACTGCGCTCTGATTGCCGTATGGCTGGACTGGTTGTTGTTGACTAGCTCCTGGGGTGTGATACTGCGTTGCCTTCTGATTTCTCAGATCTTGTTGCCGAGGGGATTTCTGTTCATATTTCCCTTTTGGCTCATATGGCAGGCTCTTGTGGCCTTCGTCTTTTTCTTGATCTACCAGTGCTCCTTCGAGTATGATGGCCTGATTCATTAATGTGTTGAAATCTGGATAGATGTGAGCGGCCAACAATATTCTTAGGGTATGGTTAAGACCCTTTCGGAAGCGGTTCTGCCTCTTCTGATCAGTGTTGACCTCGTCTGGGGCATATCGGGCTAACTTCATGAACTTTCGGATGTATTCGTTTACTGTCATAGATTCCTGCTTAAGGTTACGGAATTCATCGGCTTTTATGTCCATAACTCCTTCTGGGATGTGATATTCACGAAAGGCTTGTTGAAACTCATCCCATGTAATGCCATCTTGTTCTGTAACTGTCTCTTTGAAGTTATCCCACCATTCCCCAGCAGTTCCAATTAGTTGGTGAGTGGACAACATTACTCTCTCCTGGTCATTGGCTGCGACTAAGTCAAGTTTCTTGGTAATAGTTTTGAGCCAATCATCAGCGGCTAAGGGGTCATCATCGGTGCCGTCGTAGACAGGTGGCCTGAGCTTCATAAATTCTGTCATCCGAGAACTGTTTCCATGATTGCTCTGTTGTTCTCGAGAGATGACTTCTAGAAGTTGAGTCTGCCTGGCCATCACTTCTGCGATGTTGACTGGAGGGACCACATTACTATCTCCAGATTCATTTTCAATGGCCTCTTGAGCGACTTCTTCATTGCGGCGTTCTGCTTCGGTTTCCGGGTCATGGGCTGCTGTGGGCCTTCTTTCATTCTGTTGTTGTTGTTGGGTGGCTGGTTGCCTTCTTTTGTTGGTGCCACCTCTTGCCTGGTTCTTGCGGCGGGTCTGAAATCTGACAGACTTCTTTGGCGGCATCCTGGTTGCAGCAGCAGGGGTTTAGGCATAGGTTAGGGAAGGTTTTGGCCTTAGGCTGTTATTAAGCTGTTATTCTTATTACTGAACTGTTGTTGGTGTCATTATGATGTTTAGTTTGATTATTGATTAAGGGCACACAATCACAGAAAACAAGAAGCCGAGTCAAACAAAAACCATCGAATCACACAAACAACGTGATTTATTTGTTTTGGTCCCATGTGTTAGCGCGTTATGAACGAGGTTTAGGGCTTGAGGGTAAGCTGGCTATCGATTTTTGTTTATCGTCAGAACTCGACCAATAGTCCGTTGACCAAAAAGAAACGGGGTCATATGACTTGGTCGGCTAAGAAAAGTCATCGCTCGCTGTTCTGCACTGAGGTGCTTGTTGATTTGGTGTTGTAGAGCTAACCAAGCACACGGCTCAAGATCACTATCCTTCACAGTTGATCTTTCTGAACTTGCATCCTTCTCCCCACTTCATGGTGGGTTGATGCATTACTTCATTACAACTCCGTTGTTCTTATTTCTCGTTGACAGGGTTGCACTTCCAATACATCATAGATTATCAGAGTTACATCTCGTAAGGATCATGTTAGTTCCTTGAGATGTTAACATCCTTCCAAGCCGTCCATTATGGAATCATAACTTGGAAATGACTGGCAGAAGCAACATATCAGCATTTCTGCCATACTCCTCTGGTTCAGAGGTTGAAATCTTCGACACTAGTTGTTGTCTTTCTTGTCTCCATGTCCGGGGGTTCAGGGCAGTCTGCTATGAAGTGCCCGGGCTTCCGGCATGCAAAGCATGTCCTACTTGCTCGGGGTACCTTTCGGTCAGCCTTGGGTGGCGGGTTTGCACTGCTTGATCCTTCATGCGCCTTGGTCAGATGGTAAGGGGCATGTCCTAATATCATGCGCCTAGGCCTCTTGGGCTCTTCAGGCATAAGTCGACCATATGCTGGATTAATGTCCCTTCTTTTCTTGCTGTGGCTCTGGCTATCATTTCTGAGCTGCAGGGCTTCTGCAACACCGGTCATTACCTCGCTGACTTTCTTCATTGCCTCTTCCAGGTCTTTTATCCTTTCAAACATACTTGTAATGACGGAAGATGACATCAGGTGGGTGTCATCTACGTCTGTCCAAGCTTCTTGCTCTTGAGGCTTCACGCCTTTTGCAGGGTTGATGACTCTTTCTCCGAGACTCTCTATCGACTCTTCCAAACTGCTCATCCTTTCACATATCTTCTCGAGGATGGGAGGTAGTGGCAGGTGCGTGTTGTTCATTTTACTCTCAACTTCTTGCTTCTTCTTATTGGTTCTGATCTTGTCTCTTGGTTCAGGAACCAGGTCGGGTGCGCGGTACACTTGGTACGATACGCCTTCCACTTCTATGGTCACGTAGTCGTGGTTGTCCATTGAGTTGAAGTCTTCTGCACAAGACATTTCTTGGTTGAAGCTCTTCTTCTCGAGATCAAGGAAGCAAAAGAAGTTTTTAATAGAGAAAGAGAAGGTTCTATGGAAATTTTTGCAAATAGTTTTGAAAATAATCTTTTTCGAACGCATCTAATCCTAGGTTTTCGTCCTACAGTCAAGTATTGCTCTGATACCACTCTGTCATACCCCAATTTCTGGAGCATGTTGTGCATCATGTATCAGTCCCTGGATCAGTAGCTGATACGCACAAGAACACAGATATGGTAATCAAAAGCATACTTCGTATTGGTAAATAGATAATACCTGAGATAACACCTTTAGTGGCGGTTCGACAAGGATACAGAACTATCCAAGTCCGTCCGACCGACTAATGGTGAAGCAGACAATCAGCGGAAACTCGGCCCAAGTCCACAAGCAGACTTGAGGTGCAGGCACGAAAACCAAACCGTCGTCGTTTTCCTACGAAGGCTCCTCTGACTAAAACCACAAATGCAAGCCAGTGAGTACACAAGGTACTCAGCAAGCCCTACACTACACAAGGGTATAATATAGATGCATATTTGGTCTTTAGCAAGGAGAGGGCTGTAAGGTTCCTTTGCAGAATTCCGTTTTTATGCAGGGTTCAGTAAAGCAGCCAAGGATTTAGAGATAAAAACAGGAGATTTTATTGTCAATATTTTAGTTGGGTGGCCCTGGGGGAGTATATATCTTCCCGCCAGTTCCCAAATTTTAATTTGGCCTTCTGATCACAAGGATCGTACCGACCCGGCATCCATGCCACACTTCCAAAACACGGGTTGACTACAACCCACTCACACGCCAAGGATAGAAAGAGGTGGCTAATCTCTTATGCGCAGCCATAATGTGCCATATGCCGTGGCAACGTCCATCCGGATGAATTTATTAACCTCTGCAGAGGGTGTACACTTTCACCACGGGCTATGCACTCTTGATCGGAGAGTGACATAACGCTTAGTCCATCTTCTAAGCATCCCCACACTTTCCACCGCGGGAAGCGCCCAGTGGCATCCAGACGACAGGTAACTGCTCCCCCGAGTATGCTACGGTTTACTTTACTCCCCCGAGCATAACAACGGGTAACTCGCTCCCCTGTGCCGAGCCATTTCCTGGTCTCCCGTTATCTACTCCTCCTGATGGATTATGTGGAGGACACCAAGAAGGGAGGATAAGTCCAGCCGCATTCTGGTTCCGTGGTTGTACTGAATCATTAGGCCTTGGGTAAGAGAACCGGTCCTTATATGGCCGGGCAAGCACCAAATCCCACACTGGTGGGCTATCACACTATCCACTTCACCTCATCAGTGGCCTTGCCCGCAGTCCAGCCCATCCCATCACCAGCTCCATCCTAACACAGTTGAGCTACTCCCATCCCAAATATTTACTCACACCACCAAACTCGTTTAACACATTTCGCAAAACAATTACGTGAAAAGTGTGGCAATGTCGAAACATTGCGAGGGGTCCTAAGCATTTCTATTAGCAAGGAAAATGTACCATCATAGAAATGATGGAACTGTCCTAGGGTTATCAAGGAGAGGGGTAAACAAGGGTAATCAAGGATTCTGGTATTTATGCCTATATAGCGGCATTATACCAGCAAGCAAGTAGGTCATAGCTACACAAGTAGTAAAATAACAAGCAATGCATATTACTAGAACAGGCTCTATAGGTGCGATGCGAAAACAATAGGTTCATTCATGATCAAGGAGATGTAGAGCTTGCCTGACAAACGCTTTCCTAATCTTCGAGTTCTAGGTCTTTGAGCTCTTGTGTCGAAGTCGATGTCTTCAAGTCTTTTCTCGGAGCTTGTGTCTTCTAGATCCTTCTTGAAGCTTGAGTTCGTTTAGATCTTCCTCGAAGCTTGAGTTCTTCTAGATCTTCCTCGTTTCTCGCGTAAACTAACGTATAAAGATAAAGCGTATAAACAAACTACCGCAAAAGAAAATAAAGATCAAAGGGATAGATAAGATCCAATTAAACTCCAATTAAGAGCCAAGTAAACTTCTGTGAAGATCAGAGGCATGATGCATGCAGGATGCGGCATATTTAATGCAGGGCATATTATATGTCATAGGTGATATACCTGGCCTTGTAAGGGCCATATTCACCTAGACAAGTTATTAGTTTCTTATGTTCTCTAACAGATGAACATGAGCGTGTGGTTATGCATATGCTTTCATTTATTGATCACTTTAGGGTGAAGATGATGAGATGCATATGATTGATTGATGGTGATTGCGTGCATATCTAATATGCAAGCTTCTATATTATTCCTATAAAAGAACATGCATGAATGCAGGGGAAAGTGTATGCAGCGGGTGTACGTGATTATGCATGACATAAATGCGTGATTGCGGAGAAATCAACAAGGTCAAAGATTAAGAACAAATTGGCAATTAGAATAACGATAAAATAATCATTCAAATAATACCCAATAAAACATTACTTATAAAAGAAGATGATAAAGCGATAGGGCTTGATAAGGAATTGGTGATAACATCGGAATAGGTGTTGGGGGCAGGGTTAGGTTTTAGCTTGATTGGACGAGGATTGATCAAGGCTAAGTTCGGAATCAAATTCGGAATATAAAAGGTTACGATGTTTGGAAGCAATACCGCATGAACGATTTATCGTTAGCGGATAAGTGAATGAATCTGCGGTGTAAGAATGGAGCGGGATGCATGTCGTCATGAGGAAAGTACTAGACGACTAGCTCCACAGAATTGGTTAGGTTTGGGTGAGCAACAATCGTGACATGCGAGTTTGACATCGCACGATTGCCGATAAAAAGGGATGTAATAGGAGAGAGGGGATTTTAGGACATTGATGATGTTTAGGTGTGATGTGGGGTTCCGATAGTAGTACCATGATGTACTACGCGTTTTTACGAATCCGTGAGCGCAAGAATCGCTCAAAACGGATTTATGGTTAGAAAGATATGGATATTTAAAGATTGGAGAAATTATTTGTAATTACAAAGGACTCTTTTGTAATTACAGAAAGGTTTTAGGGATTTATTTGTAAGGTCAGAAAGTTCTGGGGACTAATATGTAATTATGGAAAAGTTTGGGGGTCTAGGTGTAAAAAGATGAGGGCTAAAACATAATTACAGAAAAGTTTAGGGTCTTTTCTGTAAAAAGATAGGGCTTTAGACATAATTACAGAAAAGCTTGAGGGCTTATCTGTAAAATGTACAGGGCCCCGGGATTTTATTTTAATTTCTGCTTTATTTTCCTATTGGATATCCCGTGGACCAAGTTTATGGAGCCGTGGACCGGGTCCATGGCTCGGTGTACGGTGAGCCGGAGGGAGGCGCGCGGCGGTGGGTCATCGGAATGCTCGCCGGCGGCGCGTCCGGTGGTCTAGGGCCGGTGGGACCTCGTCGCGGAGAGAGAGAGGGCGACGGGGAGTTGTTTGGAACAGCGTGTCGACGTCGGGGAGCTATGGTGCGTCGGCAATGGCTCACCGGAGTTGGGAGAGGCGGCGACGTTCAATGTGAACGTGCGTGCGAGCCGAGAGGGAGGGAAAGAAGTTGCGCGCGAGAGAGAGAGGGCGACTCGGGGAACCTTACGGTGTGCTCGGACGACGCGGAGGGGGTCGGGGAGCGGCCGGTCGTCGGGGGAGAGGGCGGCGACGAGTAGCTCGCCGTCGATCTCTCGCTGTGGAGGACGGCGACGCGAGTGGAGGAGAGAAGAAGG
>CM017440.1:48871205-48949460 GCA_007726485.1 Eragrostis curvula | reverse complement strand
ATTGAGAGAGAAGGGAAACAATTTCCACTTCAACGTTTCTTGTGTCATTGCCATGGATCGATCGGCATGAACACAAATGCTCAAACTCTCGCAAGTGTTCATAAGGATTTTCATGTTTAAAACCCGAAAAGGATAAACCTCTTATCATCGAAATGTAATCGGGGGAAAACTCATAGCCAGATGAAGAAATGGGTTGTGATGATGATGGTGGCTCTAAGAGCTCGCCCCGTGGAGTAGAGAATGATTGGATGGTGGGTTGTGACTCCATGAAATGTTTTTGTGAGATTTTGAAATTAAGGGGAATAAAAAAAACAGAACGGTAAGTAAGATAGATTACGAGGGCAAACTTAATTTGCAATAGAGATATCAACCGTTCCCCGGCAACGGCGCCAGAAATTCTTGTTGGTATTTCTTACGTCACAGATAAATCCGCAAGTGCACGGAATACCGTTGTAGCACTTCACCCGGGAGTATTCCAAGGTATCGTATTTGTTTTCCCCAAGGAACGGAGTTATTCTACCGCAGGGCAAGTTTTACCCAAGGACAACCAAGACAACTAGCAACCTAGGATCGAGAGGGTGATTATATCTAGTTATCCTATAGGATAGACGAACTCAAGCTCTACTTGTCTACTTCAGGCGCCGGCTTAGGCCTGGTCTGCCAAGCCACTCCGACCTGTAGCTCTACTATGTACCCGAACGTGGAGGGTTCCTTTGGACGGACAGGGCTGTCACTTCCTGCCGCCTACCTCTACAAACCGTGGAGCACACAGCAAACAAAGGTAACCTCTAGCCTAGACACCACGTCTATGCCGTTGATTACTACTCTAACCTCGGCCCAAAGCTGAATTTAGAAGGCTAGAGCACCCCTTGCGGAGCGATGATCCCGTAAACAAGTATAACAGGACTTATGCCTAGAAAAGTAATAATCCTCGCTAGATAAATAATCACCACGTATAAATCACAAAGAGTGTTTACACGCCAAGGTAAAGAAATAGAACTAAACCTCCACCAAAGTGGAAGGAGTATTCCTTTCTCTCCCTTGCCCTCTCTCCTATTCTACTAGTGTACAAAAGGCTCTCAGCCTAAGGATTGGAGTGGAGCTCTATTGGAGAGTCTTGCGTCTTGTGGTGTGTGTTGAGAGGGAGGGGTGCCCCTTTATTTATAGCCTTGGAAGGTCGGCAACTTTGAGGCGGTTCCCGAGGTCAGTGACATTTAATGCAGGGGGAACCGACCTCCAGAAGTCGGTGATAAACCGTCATAAAAAGATGGGCCAGTGGGGCCTCCCTGGCAGGTCGGCCGACCTGGCCAGAGGGGGTCGGTCGACCTGGCCTGGGCCCCTCTGGGCCTGGTCCTCCTCTGGCTGCTTCCTTGGCCTGTGTACTTGCCTAAACCACGTGCATTGCTTGATCTTGAAGCCTGATTCTGTGGTTTTGGGCTTTTGGACTAAGTTCTTCAGTCCGGGGAAAATCTGTCGATTGCAAAGTCCACGTTTAGTGCATGTTTTCCCCTGTTTTTGTATGGATTGCACCTGTACTTCATAATTCACCAAGACTAGTGGAATTTGTTAGAAATAAACCCTATGTCTACACTTGGTGATGGTGTTAGGTTCACAAAGGTGCATAAAGTTGACGGTAAAAATGGGTCGTAAGGACCGTCAACAGTTGGCCATCACCTCC
Source organism: Eragrostis curvula (assembly GCA_007726485.1). NCBI lineage: Eukaryota > Viridiplantae > Streptophyta > Magnoliopsida > Poales > Poaceae > Eragrostis > Eragrostis curvula. Next base: position 48,947,782 of record CM017440.1, on the reverse strand, counting down.
GCCAGATTGTGCTGCAGGGGTGGTGGCGGTGGCTAGCGACGCAGTGGCATTCTGCCAAGTAAACATCATCACAGTTAGCTCCTAGAACAAAGATATTCAATATGGCAGAATTGAAATGCAAGAAAGGTCGTAAGCATCCATTTATGAAGAGTTTGCAAGAAAAACATCACAAACTATTCCAAACTAAACAACCATGCTAAACAAAATTTAGAACATGGTAAAGGACTTCTGGAGGATCGTAGCAAGTAGCTACATGAAGCCTTTCATGCACAAATACAGGTGCAACGGTCCTTCAAAGCAACTGACTTAAATCTGTCTTGACTGCGAGCAGCAGTCACAAAAACGAAAACTGGCACTTTTGAAGATGTCAAAAGGGCAGTCAGAACATCAAACTTGTAGATAACTTCAATATCCTTCCAACGAGTGCTCAAACACCTCAAACGGACAAGCAGAACTGGAGATATCAATTTCTGAAGATGGCAGACAGATTCTGGAAAAACTGGTCGAAGCTGAAATTTGACTCCACATGGTTGACAGAATTGGAGGAGATACTGACAGAATCTAGTGGGCAAATCTGAAACAAAGTTTTTGTTCGTGTTATAAGCTTTCCAGAAAGTCTTGGTTCATAGAATTTGGCCAATTGATTTTGGAGTTACGAATTTTTGAAGTTAGCTTGTGAGTCTGAAATTTCTGGGTGATCTGAATTTCGTGGAAGTGTTTTAAGTGAGTATGCAATGCATGCTCGACCTATACGTCCTCACAAAATAAAATCTTGCCCAAGTATAGCAGGCCGTAGACATCGGTGGCAACTAAGTCGCGCTCATGCACGTTTGCTATACGATCTACACGTAAGTTAGTGTACCTGCAGAAAACATACATCGCCACCTCACGCAACCTACATAGGTGACGTCCATCAAATCCGCCGATGGACAGCAATAACAGAAAAGAAATGCATGGCTCAACCACATCACAAATCACATCTCCTGATCCATCTCCTCCATCCTATAACACCCCCCACAATCTACACGAGTTAAACTCGTTCCTCCTGAGCCATGCATGTTACTTACCTTCTTACCTGGGCATCGGTGCGTCGTTACAGAAAAAATAACAATCAACTCCTATTACCACCTGATTACTCTAACATCCTTATAATGGGCTTTTCGTTCCTCACTCGCAACATGGTTAGCTTATCGAAAATAGGCCGTTTATATGATGTACTGTCCCAACACGGCTCTGGTACCAGCTGAAGCGTCTCCGCTTTTCGCAGGATCGAGTCGGAAGTGCCGGTGAACGGACACAACAGTACAACATATAAAAAACACAATTTACGTCTTAAAGTGATTACATTAGTCCAATTAAAACAAAGAGTAGCATAGCGGAAGTCATAATGATACAAGTCCAGGTCTAGAAGAACAACGATGCAAGAAGCACACGCGCTCACGATAAATAAGAATCCGCATCCAAAGCCATGAAGATGCGAACTCGAGAGGAGATTACTCCTCGATCTCCCAGTGGGTTGTCCAAATAAAAGGAAGCTGGCCATCCCACTGTCCACTGCACCCGTAGAGTCAGGGATAAAGATGCTATCTGCAATAAATCATAAAGAGCCAAACCCTGAGCAACTAATACTCAGCAAGACTTACCCGTCAACGTGGCTATCTACAGCCGACTCCTAATATGCAAGACTACAAAAGGGTGGCTGACTCGATAGCATAACTCGCACTAATTACTTGATCCTTACTTTCAAGTTTTATTTTCAAGTTAAGTACTTATCCAGTAAAACAGTGTACATATATCTAAAACAGATACAAAGTAACAATACATCAGATAAGCAGTATACAGTAAAGAGATATAAATAACAGTACTAGTCATCATCATCAATCATATCACACTACGATGTGACGCAGTGAGCAAGGTTGCTCTTGACCGAGAGCGGCGGCATCGATGTACAGAAAACCTGACCACACGACGCACACGCGTAAAGTCGTATGCGGCAACCGTTTGCAAGGGTCCTCCTGAAGCTAGGCCGGATCCAACCCCTCCCGAGAAAGGCCTTCCCGCATGGTCCCCGTCCCAGACGTACACCCCGATTAGGAAGCATCCTTTCTCTCCCGAATACCATGATAGAAAGGGCAGGCTTCCACCGCACACAAGGGCAACTCGAGCTACCTAAGTTTACTAGGCCCATAAAAACACTAGCATGTGATCAGTACATTCGAACTTGCTCAACAGGGCCAACAACAGACGGTCCTTAACCGACACAGACGGGGCTACCACCGTGAAGGCCCAGCCTTCTCCAACCATCCTACACAAACAATTCCCCGTCCGGTCTCAACAAATCTTAAATCCATCTAGTACAATCCAGGGTAATCCTATCTCGCGAGTGGGACCTACCACTCGTCTTCTACCATCCGCTAGGCACTAAGCATAGCAAGTTCTAACGTAATTTAGACCACATCTACAAAAATAGGACACAAGGTAAATCTGGAAGGGTATTCCTAATGTAGTTCTAAGGTTTCACATCAACTCCTAATAAACCTAATGCACAATCAAAGACTAGCCCCAAACAAGTGCGAAAATAAAAATCCTAAATAGGGAGGCCTGCACCGGGGCTTGCCTGGCTCAGGAGCTACACTAGCTGGGTCAGCGGGGTCAGTGTTCTGCTGCTGCTCCTCCTGTGCCTCCTCCTCCGGCAGCTGGAAGTCCAGTGGCTCCGGAGTCGTCTCTGTCACTACACGTTATGATAAGGATATAATGCAAGTTAGATGCAAGTAACATGATGCAATTAAGAAGTTTAATTATCTGATAGGACAGTCGTTTCACTGTAAGTGTAAATGATTAACTTGTTAATTACTTTCGTTTGAAGTATTTTCCTTCATTGACTTCCAATTAAGTTAACCATTTAATCAACTTGAGTAGATTAAATAATAAATCGATTTCAAAAATTAATTTATGTCCAGTGGCATTTTTCTGGTGGAATCCACCACTGGAAGTGATTCATGGTGAAGTTTGACGATTTATTGTAAGATGAATTATTTACAATAATTTAAACAATGCAGAGAACGATTTAAATCATAAGTAAATAATTAAACAGGATATGACAGTAGAAAAATGTTCTGTAAGTGTTTTATCAGTAGCTTAACAGGCATGCATGATTTTAGGATTTATGGGCCAACAGATAATTTGTTAATAATTATACAATTCTGTATATTTGCATTATTACAGAAAATACAGAGCGTGCACAATGGTATTTGGCATTTTTGCTGGGTGCAGCAAGTCACAAGAAGTCCAACAAAATTGGTTTCACGTTTTTCTGAATTATATTAGATTTATTACGCATTTTACAATTTCCTGTGAATTTCTAAGAATTTACAGATATATGAAAAGGATTTGAAATTGGGCGGACCAATCAAATCTGAGCCACATAAAGGGCCACAAGATCAGGGCCGCACCGGATCCAAGCTGGCCACACTGGATCTGACCACTCACGTGTGGAAAGACACTGAGGATCACCGAGTTAGCCACACGGGATTCCGTGTAGCCACACGAGATCCGCGCTGTGTGGGCTTCGGTGCCACGGCCGGAGCCGTCGCCGGAAAGCGGCGGCGCGGCACGCCGGAGTAAGCTCCGGTAGCGCGCGGGGCTCACGGATAGAACGTAGGGGTAGGACGCGAGGTGGGGAGCTCACCTAAACGACTCGAAGCGGGCGGGGGTGACCGGAGGTGGCTTGGCGACGAGGTATGGCTGGTGGCGGAAGTCCGGCGAGGTCGCGGGTTCACGGTGGTCGACGGGGAGCTGCACACATTGGTGCTACAGCTTCACGGAGCTGGGGTCAACGTCGCCGAGGTACGTGTCGACGTCGAGGCGGCTTGGAGGACAGAGTTCGTCGGAGAGCGCCGCGGTGGCTCGACGACGACGATGGAGAAAGCTGGAATCCCGACGCGTGGAGCTGCGAAAGAGGAGATTAGAAGGTTTAGGGATGTGGGAGAGGCACTTGCGCAGCTTGGGCTGCGAGGGATTGAGTTCAAGCTCACCGGAGCGGTAGGGATTGGGCGGTGAGGCGAAGGTGCTCTCACGACCGGGCTCGGGGAAGACGAGCTCGATTCGAGCTCCTCAGCCCGGAGCGAGGGAAATGGTGGCCATGGCAAGTTCGAGGAACTCCCGGCTAGGTGATTTGGAGAGCAGCTCGGCCCTGAGGGGTCTCGCTGCAGCGGCGCAACGGCGAGCACGAGCTTGCTCGGCGGCAGTGGCGCGGCGGCTAGGATTAGGGCGATGGGAAAAAGGGGAAATGGCGAGAGAGAGCCGGGAGAGGGAGCGGGGTGGGTTTTGGCATCAACGGCGTACGAACGAAAGGTGGAGGCGGCCTCGTCGTGGCTCCGCTGCACGCCGGCGACGTGGAGCAAAGGCTCCGACGTCCTGCAGTGAGACGAGCGTCGCTGACAGGCAGGTCCCACAGCATCTTTCGCATTTTCCCTGAATTGTTCAAACCAGAATTTTCCCCAAATTTTGGCACATCATTTGAAGTAGCAAATGAGCTCCAAAATTCAGAAATTTGGTACCGTTGGAAAGCACTTGCAAAGATCTATCATCTGCCAACATGCACATCTGGACTCCAAAGGGATTTCAAATGGCAGCTGGTCAAAGTAGATCACTTTTGAATTTTTGGGGATTTTATTGGGGTTCAAGATGAATTTAAAAAATCGTGGACAAATCTCCAAAATTCTGATTTGAGAAGTGCTATCCACTGGTATTTTTGGTTGCGCAATTTCCTGTTGGAAAATTTGATTTCTTTCACAAGGCTTGATTTGACAATTGTTTGAAATTTTAATTTCGAATTTAAACTTGATTTGCTTTTTGGTTCTGTTCAGTTGGTGATGTGTGTACTAGCTGGACATCAGTGACACTGGGGTGTCACAGCCCTCCCCGCTTAAAAGAATCTCGTCCCGAGATTAAGGAGAAGGAAGGAAAAACGAATGGCGAAAGAGTGAAGAACAAGATGCAAAAATGGAACAACTAAACAACGCACCTCGGAGGTAGAAAACCGGGAAAATGGGAGTTCAAGAACTCCGCTGTCTCCCACGTGGCCTCGGCCTCGGAGTAGTTGCTCCACTGCACCTTGAAGAACTTGGTGGTGCTTTTCCGGGTGACAGGTCCTTCTGATCAACGATCTTGAGAGGCTGCTCGAGGTAGGTCAAATCTGGCTCAAGCTGCTCAACCTCACTGACCACTCTGTCTGCAGGAACCTTCAAGCATTTCTTCAAATGGGAAACATTTAAGACATTGTGAACTCCGGAGAGATTTGGTGGCAACTCCAATCTGTAAGCGACAGGTCCACATCTCTCCACTATCAGAAAAGGTCCAACGAACCGAGGGGCAAGCTTCCCTCTAACACCAAACCGATGTACACCCTTCATGGGAGAGACACGAAGGTATACGTGGTTGCCAACTGCAAACACCAACTGTCGGCGTCTTTTGTCTGCATAGCTCTTCTGCCGAGATTTGGCCGCTCTCAAGTTTGACTGAATGCGGCGAACGGTCTCCTCTGCTGCAGCTACTAAATCTGGTGTGGGGAGGAGCCTCTCATCAGTCTCAATGGTCTCATCTACTGCATCTACTGGCTTTGACTTGCATATGACTCTCGCCGGCCTCAACCCAATTAAGGGGAGTCCGACAACGACGTCCATACAAAGCCTCAAACGGTGCCATCTTGATACTCTCCTGATAACTGTTGTTGTACGAGAACTCTGCCAGTGGTAAGCTCTCATCCCAACACTTGCCATGGTGTAGCACGCAGGCACGAAGCATATCCTCTAGAATCTGATTCACCCTCTCTGTCTGGCCATCTGTCTGAGGGTGATAAGCTGCACTACGAATCAATGTGGTGCCTAAGGAAGCAAGCAGCTGCTCCCAGAAACGAGAAACAAACTGAGGTCCCCGATCAGAAATGATAGTCTTGGGCACTTCATGCAGGCAGAGAATACGGGCGATGTACAACTCAGCATACTTCTTCACATTGTAACGGGTATGCACGGGGATAAAATGAGCGGACTTGGTCAATCGATCAATAATCACCCAAATAGAATCATGCTTCCGCGATGTGAGAGGCAAGCCAACAATGAAATCTATGCTAATATCTTCCCACTTCAAAGCAGGAACACTCAAAGGCTGAAGTAACCCTGCAGGCTTCACATATTTTGCCTTGACCCTTCTGCAAGTGTCACACTCAGAAACATACTGCGCGACCTCCCGCTTCATGCGGGTCCACCAGAAGCGACTCCTCAAGTCCTGATACATCTTGTTGCTGCCAGGATGGATGGAATACTTGGACTTGTGCGCCTCATCAAGAATCTTCTTGTGCAACTCAAAGTCCTTAGGAACCACCAATCTGTCCTTGAACCACAGAACTCCATCCTCATCCTCTCTGAAACACTGGACTCTAGCTTCCCTGAGCTTGAGTCTCCTCTTGAGGTGACCCACTTTCTCATCCTTCTTCTGTGTTGCCACTATCTCATCACGCAAGGTCGGAACAAGTGATATATTGGCCAAAGAGCCATAAGCATACACTCGCAGACTGGGCTCCGTCTCTGCATATTGAGCAGTGATAAGATTATTGCAATGAGCCTTGCGACTCAAAGCATCAGCAACCATATTAGCCTTTCCTGGGTGGTAATGAATCTCCAAGTCATAGTCCTTGATCAGCTCTAACCATCTCCTCTGATGCATATTCAGATCTGACTGCGTGAAGATGTACTTGAGGCTCTTGTGATCTGTATAGATATGTACCAGATTTCCAACAATATGCACCAGATTTCCTAACAAATAATGCCGTGATACTTTCAAAGCAAGTACGACAGCTGCAAGCTCAAGACCATGGGTGGGGTAATGCTCTTCATGTCGCTTAAGCTGCCGAGAGACATAAGCAATCACCCTACCATCCTGCATCAGCACACAACCAAGACCAGTACCAGAAGCATCACAATATACATCAAATGGCTTGGTGATATCAGGCTGAGCTAAAACTAGAGCTGTGGTGAGAAGCTTCTTCAGATTTTGGAATGCCTCCCCACACTGCAGGCTCCACACAAACCTCACATTCGTCTTCAACAACTCAGTAATGGGCTTGGAGATCTTAGAGAAGTTCGGAATGAACCGACGGTAATAACCAGCCAAACCCAAAAAGCTGCGAATCTGAGAGACAGTACTAGGTGCACTCCAATCCAGAATATCCTGCACCTTGCTTGGATCAACTGCAATGCCCTCGGCTGATATAACATGACCAAGAAAAGGCACATCGCTAAGCCAGAACTCACACTTGCTGAACTTAGCGTACAACTGGTGATCTCACAGACGTTGCAACACAATCCGGACGTGCTGCTCATACTCCTCCTCTATCTCTGAATAGATAAGGATGTCGTCAATGAAAACCACGACAAACTTGTCCAACTCTGGCATGAACACTGAGTTCATCAAGTACATGCAGTACGCAGGTGCATTGGTCAAACCGAAAGACATCACCAAGTACTCATAGAGTCCATATATGGTAGAGAAAGCAGTCTTCGGAATGTCCTTTGCACGGATCTTAATCTGATGATACCCAGAATGAAGATCAATCTTGGAGAACACCTTAGCTCTAGCTAGCTGATCGAACAAGATATCAATGCGGGGCAAAGGATACTTGTTCTTGATGGTCACAGCATTCAGTGACCTATAGTCCACACATAGCCTGAGCGCCTGATCCTTCTTCTTCACAAACAAGGCTGGACAACCCCAAGGTGAAGAGCTTGGACGAATGAAACCCTTGTCCAAAAGCTCCTTCAACTGCACCTTCAACTCTGCTAGCTCATTAGGGGGCATCTTGTACGGTCTCCTGGAGATAGGTGCTGTGCTTGGCTGCAAGTCAATGCGGAACTCCACATCTCGATCTGGTGGCATGCCTGGCAAATCATCTGGGAACACATCTGGGTACTCGCGCACCACAGGTATCATATCCAGACTCTTGGCAATGGCCTAGTGCAAGGAGGGCTTCGTAGCTGCTAACAAGGAGGGCTGAAGGGTGGCCTTGCCCTGAACAGGAGAATCCAAGTGAACCAAACGAAGAGATATATCAAGAATAGACTTGTGGAACTTCATCCAACTCATCCCAAGAATCACATCTAGACCCTGACCATCCAACACAATGAGATGGGTCGGGTAGATCTTCCCAGCAAGATCAAGTGGGGCCTTGTATACAAACTGACGGGTGACAATACAGCCTCCTGGCGTGCTGATCAGATAGGGAGTCTCCATAGAAGATAGCTCAAGTCTCACACGACGAGCGCAAGATAGGCTGATGAAATCATGCAATGCACCTGAATCAAACAAGATAACCACGGGCTCGTGACGCATAGAGAACGTACCAGCTAGAACCTGCTCACCCTCTGGAACCTCCTCTGCAGTGGTGTAGTTGATGCGTCCAGTCTTGACTGGCGCGTTCCTGCCCTACTGGCGCTGCTGTCCTGCTGCCTGAACCGGAGCCTTCTGCGTGTTGTTCTGCCTAGGTGCTGCACGGCAGTCACGCGCGAAGTGCCCCACCTGCCCACAGTTGAAGCACGAAAAACCTCTGCCTGCCTGCTGCTGACGTTGCTGCTGCTGTGGCTGTCTCTGAGCAAACTGCTGCTGCTACTATGGCTGACGCTGGTACTGTGGAGGTGCAAGGTACCGCTGCCCAATGGGGGCGGTGTACACCAGACGTGTCCTGGCTGAAGTACTGCCAGACGGTGCTGCCACAGCCTTCCTCTTCCTCTTGTCGTCCTGATGGGCCCTGATGGCATCCTCCATCACTATAGCTGCACTGACAAGCTCGTCAAAGGCACCACTGGCATTAAGGACAAGCCGGGACTGGAGCTTGGTAGACAAGCCCCTCAAGAAACACGCCTTCCGCTTGGCAGGAGTGTCCACCTGATCTGGCGCAAACTGAGCAAGGTGGTTGAACACCTGGGCGTAGTCGAACACGTTCCTGCCTCCCTGCCTGAGGTCCAGGAACTCCCTGAGCTTCCGCTGCATGATGCTAGGCGAAACGTGGGATGAGCGGAAAGCCTCCCTGAACTGTGCCCATGGCACCTGCTGACCGGCCGGAAGAGTGGCAAGGTGAGCTGCCCACCATCCTCCAGCCGACCCCTGAAGCTGATGTGCCGCGAACAGCGTCTTCTAAACCTCTGTGCAGGCAGGAAGGAGCCCAAACTTGGACTCGACAGTGCGCAGCCAGCACTCTGCCTCCATCGGATCAGTGGACCCGAGAAGACAGGCGGGTGAGTGGCCAGGAAGTCTGCATAGATACAGCCTGGCTGTGGACCCCGTCGATTGCCACCTTGCTGGGTGACGGCCTCAGCGTTGGTCCTGAGGATATCTGTCTGGTTGGCCATCACCTCCGCCAGATTGTGCTGCAGGGGTGGTGGCGGTGGCTGGCGACGCAGTGGCATTCTGCCAAGTAAACATCATCACAGTTAGCTGCTAGAACAAAGATATTCAATATGGCAGAATTGAAATGCAAGAAAGGTCGTAAGCATCCATTTATGAAGAGTTTGCAAAAAAACATCACAAACTATTCCAAACTAAACAACCATGCTAAACAAAATTTAGAACATGGTAAAGGACTTCTGGAGGATCGTAGCAAGTAGCTACATGAAGCCTTTCACGCACAAATACAGGTGCAACGGTCCTTCAAAGCAACTGACTTAAATCTGTCTTGACTGCGAGCAGCAGTCACAAAAACGAAAACTGGCACTTTTGAAGATGTCAAAAGGGCAGTCAGAACATCAAACTTGTAGATAACTTCAATATCCTTCCAACGAGTGCTCAAACACCTCAAACGGACAAGCAGAACTGGAGATATCAATTTCTGAAGATGGCAGACAGATTCTGGAAAAACTGGTCGAAGCTGAAATTTGACTCCACATGGTCGACAGAATTGGAGGAGATACTGACAGAATCTAGTGGGCAAATCTGAAACAAAGTTTTTGTTTGTGTTATAAGCTTTCCAGAAAGTCTTGGTTCATCGAATTTGGCCAAGTGATTTTCGAGTTACGAATTTTTGAAGTTAGCTTGTGAGTCTGAATTTTCTGGGTGATCTGAATTTCGTGGAAGTGTTTTAAGTGAGTATGCAATGCATGCTCGACCTATACGTCCTCACAAAATAAAATCTTGCCCAAGTATAGCAGGCCGTAGACATCGGTGGCAACTAAGTCGCGCTCATGCACGTTTGCTATACGATCTACACGTAAGTTAGTGTACCTGCAGAAAACATACATCGCCACCTCACGCAACCTACATAGGTGACGTCCATCAAATCCGCCGATGGACAGCAATAACAGAAAAGAAATGCATGGCTCAACCACATCACAAATCACATCTCCTGATCCATCTCCTCCATCCTATAACACCCCCCACAATCTACACGAGTTAAACTCGTACCTCCTGAGCCATGCATGTTACTTACCTTCTTACCTGGGCATCGGTGCGTCGTTACAGAAAAAATAACAATCAACTCCTATTACCACCTGATTACTCTAACATCCTTATAATGGGCTTTTCGTTCCTCACTCGCAACATGGTTAGCTTATCGAAAATAGGCCGTTTATATGATGTACTGTCCCAACACGGCTCTGGTACCAGCTGAAGCGTCTCCGCTTTTCGCAGGATCGAGTCGGAAGTGCCGGTGAACGGACACAACAGTACAACATATAAAAAGCACAATTTACGTCTTAAAGTGATTACATTAGTCCAATTAAAACAAAGAGTAGCATAGCGGAAGTCATAACGATACAAGTCCAGGTCTAGAAGAACAACGATGCAAGAAGCGCACGCGCTCACGATAAATAAGAATCCGCATCCAAAGCCATGAAGATGCGAACTCGAGAGGAGATTACTCCTCGATCTCCCAGTGGGTTGTCCAAATAAAAGGAAGCTGGCCATCCCACTATCCACTGCACCTGTAGAGTCAGGGATAAAGATGCTACCTGCAATAAAATCATAAAGAGCCAAACCCTGAGCAACTAATACTTAGCAAGACTTACCCGTCAACGTGGCTATCTACAGCCGACTCCTAATATGCAAGACTACAAAAGGGTGGCTGACTCGATAGCATAACTCGCACTAATTACTTGATCCTTACTTTCAAGTTTTATTTTCAAGTTAAGTACTTATCCAGTAAAACAGTGTACATATATCTAAAACAGATATAAAGTAACAATACATCAGATAAGCAGTATACAGTAAAGAGATATAAATAACAGTACTAGTCATCATCATCAATCATATCACACTACGATGTGACGCAGTGAGCAAGGTTGCTCTTGACCGAGAGCGGCGACATCGATGTATAGAAAACCTGACCACACGACGCACACGTGTAAAGTCGTATGCGGCAACCGTTTGCAAGGGTCCTCCTGAAGCTAGGCCGGATCCAACCCCTCCCGAGAAAGGCCTTCCCGCACGGTCCCTGTCCCAGACGTACGCCCCGATTGGGAAGCATCCTTTCTCTCCCGAATACCATGATAGAAAGGGCAGGCTTCCACCGCACACCAGGGCAACTCGAGCTACTAAGTTTACTAGGCCCATAAAAACACTAGCATGTGATCAGTACATTCGAACTTGCTCAACAGGGCCAACAACAGACGGTCCTTAACCGACACAGACGGGGCTACCACCGTGAAGGCCCAGCCTTCTCCAACCATCCTACACAAACAATTCCCCGTCCGGTCTCAACAAATCTTAAATCCATCTAGTACAATCCAGGGTAATCCTATCTCGCGAGTGGGACCTACCACTCGTCTTCTACCGTCCGCTAGGCACTAAGCATAGCAAGTTCTAACGTAATTTAGACCACATCTACAAAAATAGGACACAAGGTAAATCTGGAAGGGTATTCCTAATGCAGTTCTAAGGTTTCACATCAACTCCTAATAAACCTAATGCACAATCAAAGACTAGCCCCAAACAAGTGCGAAAATAAAAATCCTAAATAGGGAGGCCTGCACTGGGGCTTGCCTGGCTCAGGAGCTACACTAGCTGGGTCAGCGGGGACAGTGTTCTGCTGCTGCTCCTCCTGTGCCTCCTCCTCCGGCAGCTGGAAGTCCAGTGGCTCCGGAGTCGTCTCTGTCACTACACGTTATGATAAGGATATAATGCAAGTTAGATGCAAGTAACATGATGCAATTAAGAAATTTAATTATCCGATAGGACAGTCGTTTCACTGTAAGTGCAAATGATTAATTTGTTAATTACTTTCGTTTGAAGTATTTTCCTTCATTGACTTCCAATTAAGTTAACCATTTAATCAACTTGAGTAGATTAAATAATAAATCGATTTCAAAAATTAATTTATGTCCAGTGGCATTTTTCTGGTGGAATCCACCACTGGAAGTGATTCATGGTGAAGTTTGACGATTTATTGTAACATGAATTATTTACAATAATTTAAACAATGCAGAGAACGATTTAAATCATAAGTAAATAATTAAATAGGATATGACAGTAGAAAATGTTCTGTACGTGTGTTATCAGTAGCTTAACAGGCATGCAAGATTTTAGGATTTATGGGCCAACAGATAATTTGTTAATAATTATACAATTCTGTATATTTGCATTATTACAGAAAATACAGAGCGTGCACAATGGTATTTGGCATTTTTGCTGGGTGCAGCAAGTCACAAGAAGTCCAACAAAATTGGTTTCACGTTTTTCTGAATTATATTAGATTTATTACGCATTTTACAATTTCCTGTGAATTTCTGAGAATTTACAGATATATGAAAAGGATTTGAAATTGGGCGGACCAATCAAATCTGAGCCACATAAAGGGCCACAAGATCAGGGCCGCACCGGATCCAAGCTGGCCACACCGGATCTGACCACTCACGTGTGGAAACACACGGAGGGCCATCGAGTTAGCCACACGGGACCCCTGTAGCCACACGAGATCCGCGCTGTGTGGGCTTCGGTGCAACGGCCGGAGCCGTCGCCGGAAAGCGGCGGCGCGGCACGCCGGAGTAAGCTCCGGTAGCGCGCGGGGCTCACGGATAGAATGTAGGGGTAGGACGCGAGGTGGGGAGCTCACCTAAACGACTCGAAGCGGGCGGGGGTGACCGGAGGTGGCTTGGCGACGAGGTACGGCGGGTGGCGGAAGTCCGGCGAGGTCGCGGGTTCGCGGTGGTCGACGGGGAGCTGCACACATTGGTGCTACAGCTTCACGGAGCTGAGGTCAACGTCGCCGAGGTACGTGTTGACGTCGAGACGGCTCGGAGGACGGAGTTCGTCGGAGAGCGCCGCGGAGGCTCGACGACGACGAGGGAGAAAGCAGGAATCCCGACGCATGGAGCTGCGAAAGAGGAGATTAGAAGGTTTAGGAATGTGCGAGAGCCACATGCGCAGCTTGGGCTGTGAGGGATTGAGTTCAAGCTCACCGGAGCGGCGGAGATTGGGCGGTGAGCCGGAGGTGCTCGCACGACCGGGCTCGGGGAAGACGAGCTCGATTCGAGCTCCTCAGCCCGGAGCGAGGGAAATGGTGGCCATGGCAAGTTCGAGGAACTCCAAGCGAGGTGATTTGGAGAGCAGCTCGGCCCTGAGGGGTCTCGCTGCGGCGGCACGACGGCGAGCACGAGCTTGCTCGGCGGCAGTGGCGCGGTGGCTAGGATTAGGGCGATGGGAAAAAGGGGAAATGGCGAGAGAGAGCTGGGAGAGGGAGCGGAGTGGGTTTTGGCGTCGACGGCGTACGAACGAAAGGTGGAGGCGGCCTCGTCGTGGCTCCGCTGCACGCCGGCGACGTGGAGCAAAGGCTCCGACGTCCTGCAGTGAGACGAGCGTCGCTGACAGGCGGGTCCCACAGCATCTTTCGCATTTTCCCGAATTGTTCAAACCAGAATTTTCCCCAAACTTTGGCACATCATTTGAAGTAGCAAATGAGCTCCAAAATTCGCAAATTTGGTACCGTTGGAAAGCTCTTGCAAAGATCTATCGTCTGGCCAATGCACATATGGACTCCAAAGGGATTTCAAATGGCAGCTGGTCAAAGTAGAGCACTTTTGAAACTTTGGAGATTTTATTGGGGCCCAAGATGAATTTAAAAAATCATGGAAAAATCTCCAAAATTCTGATTTGAGATGGGCTATCCACTGGTATTTTTGGTTGCGCAATTTCCTGTTGGAAAATTTGATTTCTTTCACAAGGCTTGATTTGATAATTGTTCGAAATTTGAATTTCGAATTTAAACTTGATCTGCTTTTTTGTTCTGTTCAGTTGGTGATGTGTGTACTAGCTGGACATCAGTGACACGGGGTGTCACACATGAAAGGGATAAAAGTTATTGCATATACACGATATGAGTTTTACCATTGGTGAATCAGGGATTAGAAGTTTAACCAATGGCATATAAGGGAATTTCCTGAATGATTAACATGCATATTGTTGGTATTTCTTACGTCACAGATAAATCCGCAAGCGCACGGAATACCGTTGTAGCACTTCACCCGGGAGTATTCCAAGGTATCGTATTTGTTTTCCCCAAGGAACGGAGTTATTCTACCGTAGGGCAAGTTTTACCCAAGGACAACCAAGACAACTAGCAGCCTAGGATCGAGAGGGTGATTATATCTAGTTATCCTAGAGGATAGACGAACTCAAGCTCTACTTGTCTACTTCGGGCGCCGGCTTAGGCCTGGTCTGCCAAGCCACTCCGACCTGTAGCTCTACTATGTACCCGAACGTGGAGGGTTCCTTTGGACGGACAGGGCTGTCACTTCCTGCCGCCTACCTCTACAAACCGTGGAGCACACAGCAAACAAAGGTAACCTCTAGCCTAGACACCACGTCTATACCGTTGATTACTACTCTAACCTCGGCCCAAAGCTGAATTTAGAAGGCTAGAGCACCCCTTGCGGAGCGATGATCCCGTAAACAAGTATAACAGGAATTACGCCTAGAAAAGTAATAATGCTCGCTAGATAAATAATCACCACGTATAAATCACAAAGAGTGTTTACACGCCAAGGTAAAGAAATAGAACTAAACCTCCACCAAAGTGGAAGGAGTATTCCTTTCTCTCCCTTGCCCTCTCTCCTATTCTACTAGTGTACAAAAGGCTCTCAGCCTAAGGATTGGAGTGGAGCTTTATTGGAGAGTCTTGCGTCTTGTGGTGTGTGTTGAGAGGGAGGGGTGCCCCTTTATTTATAGCCTTGGAAGGTCGGCAACTTTGAGGCGGTTCCCGAGGTCGGTGACATTTAATGCAGGGGGAACCGACCTCCAGAAGTCGGTGATAAACCGTCATAAAAAGATGGGCCAGTGGGGCCTCCCTGGCAGGTCGGCCGACCTGGCCAGAGGGGGTCGGCCGACCTGGCCTGGGCCCCTCTGGGCCTGGTCCTCCTCTGGCTGCTTCCTTGGCCTGTGTACTTGCCTAAACCACGTGCATTGCTTGATCTTGAAGCCTGATTCTGTGGTTTTGGGCTTTTGGACTAAGTTCTTCAGTCCGGGGAAAATCCGTCGATTGCAAAGTCCACGTTTAGTGCATGTTTTCCCCTGTTTTTGTATGGATTGCACCTGTACTTCATAATTCACCAAGACTAGTGGAATTTGTTAGAAATAAACCCTATGTCTACACTTGGTGATGGTGTTAGGTTCACAAAGGTGCATAAAGTTGACGGTAAAAATGGGTCGTAAGGACCGTCAACAAGATCCCCCACACTTAGCTCTTTGCTCGTCCTCGAGTAAAGCTATGAGTGGAAATTGGGGAGGACTCATCCCTTTTGATGAATGAAACCTGCACACAAGCTATTACAAGCCACACCTTTTTACCTGCGAACATGATGGTGGCTAACATGTATTCTTGGATGATTGAAAAGTGGAACGGTTCATGACTCAAATCACCTCGCTTTCATCCACTAAGTACCTTGGGGTTTTTGAAAGAGTTTTGAAAAATATAAACAACATAGCTCTTGCTCCTCTATTGATTCTCTCGGATCGCTCAAAAAGTGTATTTTCCTTACCAAAGCATTATCTTGCCTCTTCTGTCCTACTTCTAAGGCTTGTATGTGGAGCTCAAGGTAGGGATAGAAGAGGCATACTTGTATCACAAATATTGCTGAACCAAAAGAAAGGATCCACGGAGAATTCAAGTCATACAACCTTGATCAAGAAGTGCATGTGTGGATGGATGTGTGGATGTTTATATGTGACGACTCCTTTATTGGTTTTTACCTCTCTTTGTTTTGTATTTCCGAGACATGGCTATCATTTTTTTTCTTTCTTTTCTTTTCATGCTCTGTACATGAGCATTTTTTCTCTCTTTCTTTATCTTGCTCATCTTTTTGTGAGCCTTCTTTTTTTCTTTTGCATAGCCATGTCCCTCTTTTGTTTATTTTGAGAGAGAGAGATAAAATGGGATAAAAGTGAGGAGTGTCTTTATTTGGATGGGTGGATGTGCTAACTCCCGGTGTAGGAGTTTTAGCATTTTTGGTGGATCGTGTACGTGATCTTGATCAAGAGAGCATGACAAGTATCTCATTAGGGTCACAAAATTTTGGAAGAGCTCATTGCAACACAAGCAGCATATGTGTGTAAGTTTGAAAATTGTGATCAACATATGGTATTGGTAGGAAATCATATACCAAAAGAGGAGCAGCGAGCCATGCTATTTTAACTTTTTGAAATAAAATTCCCATGGACTTTGTAGATTGAGCAAAAGATCATTTCATCGAACCATATCACACTCGCCAATTATCTAGAAAAACATGGGTTCCTATGGATAGGTTGTTCACAAGCAAGTGGTGATGAATCGAGTAATAACAAGTGTGCAAGTTCATGTTGAGAACAAAAAGGGAGAGTTTTGGGATTCATAAGGGTGTGCTAAAAAGAAATTTTCCCAAGTTTTAATTGGTCAAGTTTTATTTCCGTATCTCAGAATGAACTTGACAGGTATGGTAGGCAAAAAGGGAGTGTGGGAAACAAACTTAAGTAGCACGGGAAAGCAGAGGCCCAGTGGGACCCACCAGGGGTCGGCCGACCTGGTCAGGGGGGGGTCGGCCGACCTGGTGTGGCCCCTGCTGGTGCCCAAATTTTGCACAATTGTTGGTGTTGTCCTTCCCGTGATGGTTCTGAGTGATTTGCTCGAGTTTGTTTCTGTTTTCGCGGTGTATCCCCCCCACACTTGCCTTTTTGCCTGTTTCCTTCAACATAGACAAAAAATATTTGGAAACACAAATTGCTCTACCGGTATGCAAGCCCGGGGAGCACTAATTTGATTGAATTTAGAAACAAATATGAAGGCGCATTACAAACTTGATGAGGGAATTAAAATGATGAAAGCAAATGTAATTAAACTAAGTAAATGCGCCATGGTAAAATGATGATCGCGGGAGGTTTTAGTCGTAGAACTTTTCTTCCTTTCCCGCGCTCTTGAAAAGACGCTTCATCTTTGAGTTGGTGCTGCGGCGATGGTCATCATGGGCATCTCGTATTTCAGCAAGAGCGTCTTTCATCTCCGCCACTTTATCGCTTAGGCGTTCATGAGCGTCGCGGAGATCATTATGTTTAGCGAGGAGACGTTGATAGGGGCTCTTTTTCAGGGTCCTTTCCTCCTCACTCTCATACATCCCCCTTGCCCTCTTGATGGGAGGAGGAGGGATATGCCTTTTCACCTTCTTGGGTGGAGTGGTGCCTATGGATTCGAGGGCGCCTCGCTTCTCCGCCGAAGTGAGTGGTGGGTGGAGCTGCTTTCCACCACCACGAATTCCCTTGATCTTGAACCGAATGCCCGCCTTCTTGGAGGGGCTAGGCAGGTTGAGCCCCTCATATTGGTGATGCACCACGTCTCCATTCCTTGCGACGAGGGTGCCGACATACTTCTCCCCTGGACGGAGAGAGCCTTCGGCCTCATCGTGACTTGGCTTCTTGGGGATGGTTTTCCCCTTGCCGTAGCGTGGTGGTGCACTAGTGGGAAGGTTTTTAGAGGGGCCTTTTGCTGGTGGTGGTGGTGGTGTGATGGTGAGAGGTGCTTCTTTGACGCTCATGGCTTGCTCACGGGTTGGAGTGACGGGATCAAGGATGTTTTCAAGGTCAAAGAAGCGGCAAAGCTCACTAGTGGTAGCGGGGACATCAAAGCGCGGGATGCTGCTGTCCATGGTGGTGGCAAAGGTTTCTTTGGGCGAAAAGATAATGGTGGAAGAGAGGTGCAAGTGAAAAAGGGTGGAAATCACCTTTATTTATATAGAAAACTATGGAAAGAATTAATTCTGATTTTTCCGCAGCGGAGCAAGAGCTAAATCAGTGGGATTTGAGTATGTGAACGTTGGAGCTGAGTGTGAGAGAAAAAAGGGACCGTTGGGGCTCCCACAGGGGTCGCCCGACCTGAAAAGGGGGGTCGGCCGACCTGCTGTGGGCCCCTCTGGCCACCTTCTTTTTCTGGCTAATTTCTTGCTATATTTATTCGAAGGAAAGTGCTACTACGGGTGCTAAAACAAATCAGAGGATATCATGATAAAGATTCTAAATTAATCAAGTGCATGACATCAAACTCTTTATTCGTATCGGGTTCAAAATAAATTTTTAGACGCTGGCCATTTACCTTGAATACTTTACCTTCGTCGTCTTGGAGTGTGATTGCTCCGTGTGGCGAAGTTTCAATAACCGTGTATGGCCCGTCCCATTTGCTTCTCAATTTTCCGTGCCCGAATAGTTTCACCCGTGAGTTAAATAGCAAGACTTTGTCTCCAACTTTGAATTCTTTTACTCTTATTCTTTTATCGTGCCACCGTTTAGTTCTCTCCTTATAAATGGCTGAGTTGTGGTAAGCTTTGTCTCTCCATTCTTCCAACTCAGCTATCTCCATTTTTCTCTTCCATCCGGCACCTCGAAGGTCCATATTCCATTTTCTAATGGCCCAATATGCTCGATGTTCCAACTCGATGGGTAAATAGCATGTTTTTCCATATACGAGTTGGTATGGTGACATGCCTATGGGTGTCTTGTATGCTGTCCGGTATGCATATAGTGCATCGGGTAGCTTGCTTTTCCATGACTTTCCCATTTCTAACACGGTCTTTTGCAGAATCCTTTTGATTTGCTTGTTTGAAGTCTCGGCCTGCCCACTCGTTTGAGGATGGTATGGAGTGGCTATGTTGTGTCGTGCTCCAAGTTCTCTAAGGAAGCTTCGAAAGGTCTTATCAATGAAATGAGACCCTCCGTCGCTTATCACTAGTCTCGGTGTTCCAAATCTTGGGAAGATAATCTCGTGGAACATCCGGCGAGCGTGCTTGGAGTCGGCAGCTCGGCACGGCATTGCCTCTACCCATTTGGACACGTAGTCGACTGCCACCAAGATGTATTCACAGTCTTGTGACTTGGGGAATGGCCCCATGAAGTCGATGCCCCATACGTCGAAGAGTTCGACTTGTAAATTGAAGTTGAGGGGCATTGCATCCCTTGCCGTGATGCCTCCAAATCTTTGACATTGTGGGCATCGTCTGACGAATTCTTTTGTGTCTTCGTACATTGTTGGCCAAAAGAAACCACTTTGCCATATCTTGGCCTGAGTACGAAACACTCCATGGTGTCCCCCGTATGGAGCTGCATGACATTTCTCGATGATTTGTGTGCTCTCGGGTGTCGGCACACATCTTCTGAGCAGTCCATCGGCGCAGACACGGTAAAGGAAGGGCTCACTCCAAAGGTGACGACGACTCTCATAGATGAGTCGTCTCTTGTTTTCTCCCGGTGGTACGTACCCCGTCACTATGAAGTTCACAATGTCGGCGTACCACGGATGTGAGTCCTTGACGTGGAGCAGCATGTCGTCGCGCAAGAAGTCATTGATGGGTAATTCCTGCGGGTTAGTGAATTGCATGCGCGACAAATGATCCGCTACAGAATTTTCTACTCCTTTCTTATCACGAATTTCTAAATCAAACTCTTGGAGAAGAAGAATCCATCTTATCAAACGGGGTTTAGCATCTTTCTTAGAGAGCAAAAATTTCAAAGCAGCATGATCGGTGTAAACGATAACTTTTGCTCCAGCTAAGTAAGATCTAAACTTATCAAAAGCAAAAACAACAGCAAGGAGCTCTTTTTCAGTGGTAGTATAATTCAACTGAGCTCCAGACAGAGTTTTGCTAGCATAAGAAATTGCATGATGCTTCTTATCTCTGGTTTGACCAAGAACAGCCCCCACAGCAAAGTCGCTAGCATCACACATAATTTCAGACGGAAGCGTCCAATCAGGGGGTTGGATGATTGGAGCGGAGATGAGTGCATTTTTGAGAGTATTAAAAGCATTCATGCATTCATCAGTGAAATTAAAGGGTGCATCTTTTGCAAGCAAATTTGTAAGGGGTCTAGCAATTTGAGAGAAATCTTTGATAAAACGGCGATAGAACCCCGCATGTCCAAGAAAACTGCGAACACCCTTAATATTAGCGGGAGGTGGAAGCTTTTCTATAACTTCTAATTTCGCCTTGTCCACCTCTATCCCTCTTTCAGAAATCAAGTGCCCAAGTACTATGCCTTCTCTAACCATAAAGTGGCATTTCTCCCAATTGAGCACTAAGTCCTTTTCTTGACAACGTTGCAAGACTTTGTCTAAATTTTCTAAACAATGATCGAAGGTTTTCCCATAGACAGAGAAATCATCCATAAAAACCTCCATAATCTCTTCGATCATGTCAGAAAAGATAGACATCATGCATCGTTGAAAAGAAGCAGGCGCATTACATAGCCCAAAAGACATTCGACGATAAGCATAAGTTCCGTAAGGGCATGTGAAAGTCGTCTTACTCTGATCATCGGGATGGATGGGAATTTGATGATATCCCGAATACCCATCAAGGAAACAAAAGAAAGAATGATTTGCCAGCCGTTCCAACATCTCATCGATGAAGGGTAGTGGAAAATGATCTTTCTTTGTAGCCTTGTTAAGTTTTCGGTAATCGATGCACATTCTCCACCCCGTGACGGTTCGTTGAGGGATCAATTCATCCTTGTCGTTATGAACGACCGTCATTCCTCCTTTCTTGGGCACAACCTGCACTGGGCTCACCCACTCGCTGTGTGGAACAGGATAGATAATACCAGCATGCAAAAGTTTCAAGACCTCTTTCTTAACGACTTCCCTCATTGCATTGTTCAACCTCCGTTGAGGTTCCCTAGAAGGTGTGCTATCGGGATCTATGGGAATGCGATGGGTGCAAAGAGCAGGGCTGATTCCCTTGAGGTCTCCTAGCGAGTAGCCAGGAACGGAGCGACGTTTCTCTAACACGGCTAAGAGTTTAGCGGTTTCTTCCTCCGAGAGCTTGTCACTTATGATGACAGGCGTTTCGGGGTTTCCGTGAAGAAAAGCGTAGCGTAAGCCTGGTGGGAGTGCCTTGAGCTCTATGGGCGGTGGCGGCGAGGCTAAGGTTTCGGGCAGCTCAAAGGTTTCTTCCGAACCGTCTTCTTCTAAAACAAAATTGAGAGCATCTTCTTCTAAGGACGATTCGGGGGTTTCATGAAGAAAAACTGCCATAACTTCCACTATGCAATCGTCTACTTCGGGGGACTCCTCGGCAAAAGTATTTAGCGTATGAAAGATAGGGATAGAAAAAGGTTCCTTGCCGAGGGTGAAGTCAAGGGTTCCAGAAGGCGAAATTTTTAAGAAAAGTTTTTCTATGGGATGGCCTACAAGAACATCAAAATCCAAAACCCCGAAGACGTGAAAATCCAGCGATACTTCGGCATCATCGTGCTTAATGCAAACGTCTCTAACGATCTCCAAACCCTCAAAGAAGTGCCCCGGAGAGGTTCTAAGGAGTTTGCTAGTGGGCGCCCAAACTTCGTTCCCAAACATGGTTAAAGCAAAAGATTCGGACATGATGTTGGCACCCACTAAAGGATTATAGAGAACATCTACCTTTGATCCCCGAATTGAGCTTTGAATGGTTGAGGTAGGATGTTCAAAACGAATAGTATCGAAAGAAAGCTCATTTTCTCTCAACCATTCATCGCTTATGATCGATGTCAACTCCCGAATGGTTTCCAAAAGAAAATCTTTTTCTAAAGGTTCGGGGGTTGGTGCAGGGAGTTTTGGCCTCTTTTGACAAGAGTAGTTCGAGGAGTCTCCAAAATTTTCAAAGATTTCTTCCTCGAACTCAAACGGGAACTCAAGAGGTTCATCATCCTCTATCATTGTTTTTGTGTTAGATGGGGACTCGATTGTTGGGTCTACCATTGTAGGCACCAATTGTTGTGTTTCTTGCACAACGAGTTCCTCATCTTTTGACTCCGGCTCAACTAGTAAATCAGCGGAAAAAGGAGTGTTTTCCACAATGCGATCTAAAAGTTCGTGTGCTTCCGCTATGGTCTTATGAGTAAAAGATCCACCAGCGGCCGTGTCAAGATAAAGAGCGGTATCGTTGCTCAATCCCGAATAAAAATGTTGTAATAAAACGGGTTCGGGGAGCAACAATTCAGGTCCGGAGTCTGTTAATGAACAGAACCGAATCCATGATGCACTCAAGGTTTCCTCTTTTTCTTGCCGAAAGTTAATTATTTCAGCTCGTAGAGAAGTGATACGGGATACGGGGAAGAACGCTAGACAAAATTTGTCTCGCAATTCTTTCCAATCACCGTTCACTCTCTTAGCGGTGTAAGTGTACCATTGCTTCGCCCTCTCGTTGAGAGAGAAGGGAAACAATTTCCACTTCAACGTTTCTTGTGTCATGCCATGGATCGATCGGCATGAACACAAATGCTCAAACTCTCGCAAGTGTTCATAAGGATTTTCATGTTTAAAACCCGAAAAGGATAAACCTCTTATCATCGAAATGTAATCGGCGGAAAACTCATAGCCAGATGAAGAAATGGGTTGTGATGATGATGGTGGCTCAAAGAGCTCGCCCCGTTGAGTAGAGAATGATTGGATGGTGGGTTGTGACTCCATGAAATGTTTTTGTGAGTTTTTGAAATTAAGGGAAATAAAAACAGAACGGTAAGTAAGATAGATTACGAGGGCAAACTTAATTTGCAATAGAGATATCAACCGTTCCCCGGCAACGGCGCCAGAAATGCTTGTTGGTATTTCTTACGTCACAGATAAATCCGCAAGCGCACGGAATACCGTTGTAGCACTTCACCCGGGAGTATTCCAAGGTATCGTATTTGTTTTCCCCAAGGAACGGAGTTATTCTACCGCAGGGCAAGTTTTACCCAAGGACAACCAAGACAACTAGCAGCCTAGGATCGAGAGGGTGATTATATCTAGTTATCCTAGAGGATAGACGAACTCAAGCTCTACTTGTCTACTTCGGGCGCCGGCTTAGGCCTGGTCTGCCAAGCCACTCCGACCTGTAGCTCTACTATGTACCCGAACGTGGAGGGTTCCTTTGGACGGACAGGGCTGTCACTTCCTGCCGCCTACCTCTACAAACCGTGGAGCACACAGCAAACAAAGGTAACCTCTAGCCTAGACACCACGTCTATGCCGTTGATTACTACTCTAACCTCGGCCCAAAGCTGAATTTAGAAGGCTAGAGCACCCCTTGCGGAGCGATGATCCCGTAAACAAGTATAACAGGAATTACGCCTAGAAAAGTAATAATGCTCGCTAGATAAATAATCACCACGTATAAATCACAAAGAGTGTTTACACGCCAAGGTAAAGAAATAGAACTAAACCTCCACCAAAGTGGAAGGAGTATTCCTTTCTCTCCCTTGCCCTCTCTCCTATTCTACTAGTGTACAAAAGGCTCTCAGCCTAAGGATTGGAGTGGAGCTCTATTGGAGAGTCTTGCGTCTTGTGGTGTGTGTTGAGAGGGAGGGGTGCCCCTTTATTTATAGCCTTGGAAGGTCGGCAACTTTGAGGCGGTTCCCGAGGTCGGTGACATTTAATGCAGGGGGAACCGACCTCCAGAAGTCGGTGATAAACCGCCATAAAAAGATGGGCCAGTGGGGCCTCCCTGGCAGGTCGGCCGACCTGGCCAGAGGGGGTCGGCCGACCTGGCCTGGGCCCCTCTGGGCCTGGTCCTCCTCTGGCTGCTTCCTTGGCCTGTGTACTTGCCTAAACCACGTGCATTGCTTGATCTTGAAGCCTGATTCTGTGGTTTTGGGCTTTTGGACTAAGTTCTTCAGTCCGAGGAAAATCCGTCGATTGCAAAGTCCACGTTTAGTGCATGTTTTCCCCTGTGTTTGTATGGATTGCACCTGTACTTCATAATTCACCAAGACTAGTGGAATTTGTTAGAAATAAACCCTATGTCTTCACTTGGTGATGGTGTTAGGTTCACAAAGGTGCATAAAGTTGACGGTAAAAATGGGTCGTAAGGACCGTCAACACATATTCAGACAGATGTCGTAATACAATTTTGCGTCAAAGAAAATAATGAAGCGTACAACTTGCCAATTATAACCAGAAATCGTATAGTATTAGGGATGAAAGCGGTCGGGAAACGAACGGAAAAGGGCTAAATCATTTTCAGTTTCATATTTTTTCTCGGTAGCGAAATCGATAGCGGTATTTGCGGAATCAAATACGGTGTCGGTATTACGGGAATATCGAAAATGAAATTACCACGATAGAAATATGCGGTATCAATCAGGAATCGATAAGAAATGTTGGTAACACAAATCACATTCGTGTATTAGCCATACCACATCATGTATCAAAAATATCAAATGTGAATATATATTGTTGGTTTTTGAACTAGCCACAAATGTATCATAGGAAGGACTGGCGGCTGCTGCTGAGCGATGACTCCATTCTGGTTCACATGATAGGAAGGAGCTTGATTTTTTTTCCCTGATTACCATTCGGCTTTCCTGGTGCAGCCGATCTTTTTTGGCACGCGGGAAGGGAATGCTAAGATTAGGCTTAGACCAATCTTAATTTATTGTCTAATTTAATTTAGAATATATATATATATATATATATATATATTGGCTAGACTAATATAAAGCGGTAAAATATCAACGGTAATTTCCGGCTTAAAACAGAAATTGTCAGAAACAATCGGTAAAGTCCAAAATCGTTTTCATTTTTGTTTCCCACCAAATACTTCTATTTTTGTTTCCATTTTCTGGGTATATCATTTTTAGCTAGTATGGTCGGGAGAAGTCGGAAACGAACCTTGGTTAGCCGATAAATTCCGTTTTTGCTTTCATCCCTATATAGTATACTATACTGCCAAATGATCCCCCACAATGCTAAAAATTGGCTGAAGAAATGCTGAGGAATTTAATGGACAAAATTGCAGGACTTTCATTCCATACACTTAAGGGAATTAAACAATTAGGTCAACGGAGAGAAGGTATAGGCAGAAGTTTTGTCACTTAACAAACTGAAGATACAATTCACATCCTTATATCCTTGGATTATCTTCTACAAAATCTATCCTCTAGCAAAACAATTTTTGGTCCGTCATGAAGAAATTTTACAAATCT
Organism: Eragrostis curvula; assembly: GCA_007726485.1. Lineage (NCBI taxonomy): Eukaryota > Viridiplantae > Streptophyta > Magnoliopsida > Poales > Poaceae > Eragrostis > Eragrostis curvula. The sequence continues at coordinate 48,922,354 of CM017440.1, read as the reverse complement.
GATTCTCCTGATCACCTGTCTCCTCTTGTGTGGCGCGTAGCTCGGGGCTACGACACAGAAATTGCTGGCCTACAATGGCATCAAAAGCATCCTATAGTAAGGCTACACCATGGGATTTATAGCTACGTTGTGTTGGCAACATCTCCTTACTGATGGTGATCTCCACAATTACTGGTACAACCATGCATCCTGGATAACCAAGTATACGAAGAAATATTAATCACATGGTACACACTGTACGCATTTGCCTATAAAAAATAATTACAAAAAAACTGAAAAAGTGCATGTCACCCTTACTATTGTTATGAATAATGGAAGGGCAATATCTCAATATAACCGGAGCTACTATATAGCAAATGAATAGGCTTGTTAATATCTCCTATAAGTGATATCACGCTAAGATACCCAAAATCAGTGTCACTTGCTTTGGAGTTTTATTCCCTTGAACATTAGAATGGCAGAACAAATTGTAACATATATAAATATGGACACTTTCAAAACAGTAGAACCAACATAATGAACATTAGATGCTATTTTTCATTGTATTTTTTAAGTTCCCTGCATAACATGAGATCCACTATTGGTCTAAAAAAAAATGATTTCCACTTTCAAGAAATAAAAAGATGTCAACGATGACCTAGATAGTCTATAGGATCATGAGTTTCACATTAATATTCCATTTCCATCCACATCTAGAGCTACTAAGCATAGTTATCACAGGAAAAATGTCAGAGCACCCAAATTACACCATAAGCAGCTAAATCCAGAATGATTGGCTCCATTCTAACCTTGTAAGCAAAGGTCATAGTCAAACGTTGTAGATGCAAAAAATATAAGAACTAGCAAAGGTTAACTATTTTCTTGATTGTTTAAAAATTGCAGGCCCCCAGGTCAAAGAATATTACCTGCTTAATCAGCATTCAGAAGTTCCATTTGCCTCTATTGCTGTTTCTGTGATATGCTGAAGCATTCAGAAGTTCCATTTTTCTTACTAGAGGCAACATCACCTGCCCCAGAGTGCCTTTTTAGAGGATTGTGGTTCCTCGAAAGAGATTCTTCCGTTCTTATTTCTGCTTGTGCCTCCTCCCTTTCTCTCCTGACCTTTTCATACGTCTGAGTTGGGAACATCGGTAACTCTTTTGCCAGGAATGGTTCAAGGCATCTAGGGCAGCAAATATTGTGATTCAGATACATTCTGAGGTACTCATATTGCATCTTGCATTTTTTGCAGGAGGTCCAAAATGTGGGAGGACTCGCTGGAGGTGGATCAGGACGGTGTGCGGGCGTAAGGGCAGAAGCTTGTGCGGGTTGTTGAGGGGGAACGGATGGGGGTGGGGATCGAGATGTGTGCTGGCGCACTGCGTGTAGCTAGTCCTGTCATTGGTCTTGCTTTCTTCTTGGAAGCGGCAGCAGAATGTAGCGTCTCGCCTCCCTAAGGCCGGGCCCGCACACTTGGCAGCTCTCTAGGACCTCAAGACTTTCCTCACAGACCAACACATGTCTTTTCTGCGTGTTTTGTCCTCACTCGTGCGCACCCAGGAACGACTTCCCGGTCGGTCACCTATATATCCCAAAATTGTTCCAAGCCAAGCACGCTTAACCTCGGAGTTCTTTCGAGATGAGCTTCCAGAAAAGAAGTTGCAACTTGTTGACATGAATATTCTATCAATCCTATTAAGCCTTGGGTCAGTATGTCATACTGAATTAGTTGGAAATCTAGAAAAGCTGTTGACAGTACAAGCAGCCGCACGTGCTTTACTTGATTGAGATGTGCTCTGCTGGGTACTCCTGTTATGTTCCTCATTAGGTCATATACTGCACGCTTGGTTTTATCTGATAGCAGCGCATATGCATCACGGACCATCCGAAATGCACCATCAGCGCCCACAGATTCATTCTTGTCAGGGTGGAGCTGAAGAAGGAGCTTCCTGTACTGCTTCTTTAGGACTTCATCATCTGCCGTTGGTTCAACAGAAAGGATCGAGTACCAATCCTTTTCCCCATGAACCGTCACCTCTGAAGCAATGTAAACACTCATGGTGGCAACCATCCGAGCGACACCTTCAAACCCAGGAAAGAGACTTTGAGCCTTGAGCGCAAACTTCTTGGCACCCTGCAGATCCCCCTCTCCAAATTTCTTCTCCAGAATCTCTTTCGCCCTTGCGGCCTCATCCTTGTTGCATTCCATTTACGTTAAGCCTCAGAAACTACAAACAACCACTGCCTTCGCAATTTGATTCAAAGAATATTGGTCCTTGGAGTTAGCACTGAACACAAGATATACACTATACCCACGGTATAGTGTATATCCTCGCCTGATGATAACGTGTTCAACGTCATGTTTCTGTAACGGTGGACAGGTTGGATGGTATAGAATGAATCAAATAGTATACCCTCGTGGGCTTCTTCTTTGCCGCCTAATTTGACAAGTCATTTATTGAATGTAGTGGGCTCATTTATGACTAAATTGCTGGTTAGATATTTGTTATGCCTCCTCTGAAATAAAATTACATTTTCTTAATTTCTAGTTTTTATACTTTACAAGCTTTCCATGGTGGGGCAGGACATGGGAATATATCGGAGGTCAAAGGAAACTATACGCATGAATTTTTCGAGAAGTCCATCATGGAAGCCTAATGAGGGAGGGTGTGATATGAGTGATGGTTCTGTTCTGTAGGCGGCGAGTGTACCTGGGTAAATAAGATTGATCGATCCATCAGATTGATACCACCAACTCCTGGGTTACCTTGGAATTTACCAAGTAAGAAGGATGTGATGGGTTTTATGATACATATGCTTCCTAGATCGTAGAAACAAAGTGACAGATTGTGGGCCTGCTTGCTTCCCAGCCATACTTTGCCACGTCACAAGTTGGACCCATATGACCACCCTGAAACAGTTTAGGAATCCAAATCTTCGTTTTGAGAGTTTATGAACCCATGTGAGAGCGATGAAATAGTTTAGGGACCCAAATCTTCATTTTAAAAGTTCAGAGACCTAGATGAGAACCCTAGAATTGTTTAAGGACCTAGATTGCACTTTACTCAAATCTTTAACTAATGAACAATTGCAAGCCATTATGACTAGATACTAGATGGAATCCATTAGCCTGAATGATTTCAGATCCACACCTCCCTTGAGAGATTGCTTCTGAACGAGGACGAGGACGAATGCAAATTGTCAAAGTCTGTTCCTGCAGGCAAAAGAAATAAAGGAGTGTGGGCAAAGGCAGCGGTCTGGATCCTCTGAACTACTTCAGTTAATTCAGAGAAATCCTTGTCTGCATTATGCGGTATCTGGTAAATCCATATTCGAATCAATGACTACGGTGGCTTGAACCTTTTTCGTTAGAAAAAATTGCAAGGCCACTCTCGACGGATTCCCCCATTTTCCTCTCTCGATTTTCACTGAGGCCATGGACCGAAGCATCGCCGGACCGTCGTGCGCCGATCTGACGGGGACTTGAGTGCAAGCGGGGGCATGTGGCTGCGGCTGCTCGGACGAGCTCCCGTGAGGCGAGGGAGAGGCGGCGTCCTCTAGAGAGCATGTGGCCAGCCGGAGCAGCGGTCGCCTGCGAGCACAACGACACAGGCGGGGCGTCGGCCTCGGGCTATCACGATAATGTTTAGTCCTGCATCAGCCTCTTGTCTCGCTGGCTGGAGAGCACCGTGCCTTTAATCCATGGCCTGACCGGTCCAATGTAGAAGAGAGGTTTTCTATTGATAAATGTGCCAAGCGATCATAGCCGTGGATTTGAATATGAATGGTCCAGATACTTAGCTAATGTACCAAATAGCTTCTCTAAATTAACTGAAGTAATTCAGAGGAACCAGAGACCACCAGCAGCAGGCAGACGTTGACTGCTCCTTTCCTCGGAGCTAGTGTATATATATACTCCGGAGTACATGTTTAACTTTTGAAGGTAAATGCTAGCATCATGATTAGGCTTTATGTGTGGTACGTAAGCAACTCGGAAACCTCCGGTAACATAAAGTTCTTGCACCCAATAAATATAGTTGGTATCATATAGACTAAGTACCCCTGGTATTGTACCCCTCCACATCGTCTCTTCCATGCGATGGGAGGGGCGTACCTGACCAGCCTCCGGCACCACCAATTCTGAGCTACTCCAGGCATCGCCGCTGCCGCCGAGGGCGGGGGTGGCTGCCAGTGACAGGAGCTCAACAAGGTTGTCCGTAACATTTTTTCTTTATGAAAATACTGCCATTCCTCGTGTCGAATAATTATGGCAACAAAGTCAACAACGCTAGCATCGCAAGGTGTTATATGTGTTACGTAAGAAATTAGTACATCATTGAGTTCTAGTGTACACTTTGGTTCGACTCAATTGACCTCCAACAGTCCAATAATATCACTTTCAGACATATATAAAGCTACATAAACTGATCAGTTTGGATTATCATGACATTCCTTTTCTCTCTGCTTATATTCTTTCTAAAAAAATGTCTGATAAACTTTTCAGCGATGTACAATGTGTTCAAGAGGTATGATAACCAGCTATACAGTCCTTGTAAAACCATAGAGTCACTACCACTTAGGATACAATTGTTCATTGGATGGACCAGGTGAACTAAGTCGCAGCTTTCCAGCAAAAACAAGAGCAAATTATTTTAGTATGCCCAAACTATATTTATAAGACCAAAACGTTGTCTCTGGCATTTTATCATTATGAAACTGAATTGGGTCGAAGTGCTTATGAAACCCATCGATCTACAAGTAACTTTTGGATAACACAACGCCGTTTAAAACTTTTTGTGTGGCTCTGGGCTTGCGACGCAAGTCAAGTTATTACCTATAACCATGTATTACAATTTACATACCACCCCATTTATATGTAATGGATATAGCACCATAAAATATGTGTAACGGGGTGCATTTGCCCCATGGTCCCATAATTCTCAATTTTATTCATCTTTTACACATAACTTGATTGCATGGTCTCCACAACGGCATGTTAGGACTAAACTATGCTTTGCTGTCCACTCAGTCACTCCACGTGTGGATCAGGCTCACAGAATAATTGATTATTGCTTCAGGTGCTACAAGACTTCAGCTGCGTGCCAGATTCTTCAGTACTGCAAGATCTAACAACAATATACTCCATACATAATAAGCTGTGCAATCCTACGCATAGCATTGCAACACAAATTTCCTCACGATCAAGCACTAATTGAAACGAACACTATATCCCAGTTAGGATACAGGGGAAATTGGTAAAGCGAATTTTGTTTCCAGATTTCTTAAAACTCTCCACAAACTGACATCTGTTAATTCCAAATTTATTATAAACAGTTTTTGTTCGAAATCTCATTTTGATTTGTATCATTAAATTGACCGGAGTACTTATGCTTTCTGACAATAGCTGGCAATACATTTATGATCCATGATACTAGTTCCATCCCTAAATATTAGGCATTCTAGCTAGAAAACTTTTAGTGTGCCTAAATCAAGGGCCTAAAGACCTTAGTGTGCGTAAAAGAAATATTTAAAAGTCATCAGCAGAAAATCCCATTGATTGGTAACATTGAATTGACAGGAGTATTTATGCTTTCAAAAAACAACTGGAAGTACATCACGATCCATGATATATCAAAGGGCTACAGACTGAAAACTGTTCAAAGGCCATTAGAAGAAACCAGTTAGACTTTAATAACTACAGTAGTTTTGGGTGCTGACACGTAACAAGTACGTCATGAGCTATCAACTTCAATGTTTTGAGCACAAGATAACATGCTTATAATCAAGGTTTTAAATCTCCCGCTATAGCTGTCGCTAAAGTCCGCTATAGCTTTTTGAGGTAGTGCACCGCTATTTGTGTTCATGTACAAATTAACCGCTATGTCCCGCTATAGCCCGATTTAGCTCCGCTATTAGCTGTTTTAGAGACATGCCGCTAAATCTCTTAGCCCGCTATTTAAAACATTGCTTATAATGCAGATATCATATTTGAACGTCTTGAATATGTAAAATGCTGTGCGTACGGCCGTGAAAATGCAGCAGTAATTTGTGTTGGTGGTATGCCCGGATTCATCTCTTGTTATAACCGCAAACGCTCCTAGCTAATTTATGTTGGTCGTAGCCCTGGGGTGGACAGGCCAGTACTGTGTACAGTGGTTTGTAGCTGACTCCTGGGTTGAATATGACTAAAACAGCAACCATGACGTAACCACAAAATACATCAATGCATATATCATATCAGGAGAAGCTGCAAGAGTTCAGGTGCCCAGATAAAAGTGCTGATCAGAATTTAGTTCATATAGAGATAAAACAAACATGCCCAATCGAACGGAAGCTTCACTGATGACAAAAAATGATCAACAGGCATATTCAGACACAGATGTAGTAATACAGTTTTGCATCAAAGAAAATAATGAAGCCTACAACATACCAAACCAGAATCATATAATATTATACTGCCAAACAAGCTCCCATAATGCTAAGAGTTAGCTGAAGAAATGTTGAGCAATTTAATGAACAAAATAGCAAGACTTTCATTCCATACATTTAAGGGAATTAAACCATTAGGTCAACGGAGAAGAGGTGTACGCAGAAGGTTTCTTGCTTAAGGAAAGATGTAATTCACATCCTTTATATCCTTGGATTCTCTTCTACAACCTATCCTGACAAAACAATATTTGGTCCATCATGAAGAAAGTTTATAAATTTGATTGTCCAGATCACCAGTCTCCTCTTGTGCGCGCATTAGCTTGGGGCTACGGCACAGATATTGCTGGCCTATAATGACATCAAAAGTCTCCTATAGTAAGGCTACACCATGGAGTTTATAGGTACGTTGGATAACCAAGTATTAATGCAGAAAATTAGAATCACATGGTACACACTGTACACATTTGCCTATAAAAACTATAATTACAAAAACTGAAAAAGGGCATATCACCCTTACTATGGTTTTGAATAATGGACGGGCAATATCTCAATATGACAGGAACTACTATATGGCAAATGAATAGGCTTGTAAATGATAGTGGAACTGTCATCAGTAAGATCTTTAGACATTCTCCCACAAAAAGAGAAAACCAATTCAGCCATTAATATCCGCTAAACTGATATCATGCCAGGATACCCAAAATCAATGGAACCTTCTTTCGAGTTTTATTCCCTCGAACATTAGAATGGCAGAACAAGTTGTGACATATATAAATATGGAATGTAATCACTGAAGTTGGTAATCACATTTAGTCTATCGATGCTTTCTAAACAGTAGAACCAACAATGAGTCACTCCTAACCTTTTTTTAAGTCTGAGTTGATGGCATTGGTTACTCTTTTGCCAATAATGGCTCAAGGCAGCTAGGGCAGCGAATAGGGTGATTCAGATAAATCCTGAGGTACTCATAATTCTTCTTGCATCTATTGCAGGAGGTCCAAAATGTAGGAGGTCTGGCTCGAGGGGGATCTGGACGGTGAGTGGGAGCAGGGGCGGGAGCTTGTACGGGTTGCGGAGGGGGAACTGATGTGGGCTGAGATGTGCGTTGGCGCACTGTGTGAGTAGCTAGTCCTGTCCTTGGTCTTGCTTTCACCTTGGAAGCAGCAGCAGAATCAGTTGGACAATTAGAAAAGCCGTTGGCAGCAGCAGGAGCCGCACTTGCTTTACTTGATTGAGGTGTGCTCTGATGGGGTGCTCTTATTATGTTCCTCTTTTGGTTATATACTGCACGCTTAGTTTTATCGGATAGCACCTCATATGCATCACTGATCATCTGAAATGCACCCTGAGCACCGACAGATTTATTCTTGTCAGGGTGGAGCTGAAGAATGAGTTTCCTGTACTCCTTCTTTAGGACCCTATCATCTGCTGTTGATTCAACCGAAAGGATCGAGTACCAGTCCTTTTGCCCATTAACCTTCACCTAAGCAAGGTAAATTTTCATTGTGGCAACCATCTGAGCTACACCTTCGAGCCCAGGAAAGAGTCTCTGAGCCTTGAGCGCAAGCCTCATGGCACCCTGCAGGTCCCCTGCTGCGTATTTCTTCTCCGCAATCTCTTTCGCCCTTGCGGCCTCATCCTTGTTGCACTCCATTTTTGTCAAGCCTCAGAGAGTACAAACAGCCACCGCCTTCACAGTAAATTCAAAGAATTTTGGTCCCTGGAAAGGGGAAAGAGAAACTAATTCAACGAAGGTACAAGCAGCCACAGCCCAGGAAACAGGATCTAATTCAAAGAATTTCTGCAACCCTAACTGCTATAACTTCGCAACTATTCCATAGAATTTTAATCTCTGGAGGGGCTGCAGGCAACAACAAAAGAGATGAGCAAATGACAAGGGCCACCAGCTTCCAACCCCTGACCACAGGGAAACAAACCTACCCTATCTAGAATTCAGTCGCATAAAAGTTATCTAGTATCACGTAGTTAAAACTGCGGAAGACTGAATCGAATGGGCTCGAATTGAAAGCAGATAAGGGTTCCTTACCACTGAATTCCGCGAGCTCGGATTCGGCGATGAGTCACTCCGCTTCCTGCCGTCCTTCGTCAGCGATGGATCTGGCTGCAGGGAGGTTCCCAAGGGCGATGAACGGGCCTCCAAAGGGCGGCTCCCGTCGACAGGTGTGGATCTGGTGGCCGCCGGTGGCAGGAGCGAAGTAAACGGAGCTGCAGGGATCCGGTGGCAGGGACGAGGGCGAAGCAGCAGACCCTAGCGCTAGTGGCGATGGAGCGGCCGGGAGAAACTGAAACGGCACTGATGGGACAGGATCCTAGGCAATCATCACTTGTGCAGTCAAAGCGTGCAGTCCCTTCAGTCACTTGACCGTCGGATCCCACGGAACTAATCCAGCGGCTGGCATCATATCGCCTCTTCTGTCACAACCTCTCGATTGCCGACCATCACCACTGGGCCCCAACTGTGAGCATGGCCATTGGCCACAACGGCAAGAAGCTAGAAAGCTCGGGCGATGGGCATGACCATCGGTGTTGTCAAGCAAAGCAAGTGCAGCGTGAAAGAGAAGGGGAAGAATCAAGATCGGGAGGAAGGAAAAGTTAGCACAGGTAGGGAGGCAGCGACATGGGGTCTCTGGTGGCGGTAATATGTCATGTCGACGGTACCATGCTGATGGTTAAGCGATTGTGATGATTATCGGGAGGGAGATGAGTCTGGAGGCGGCAATCCATAATGGATGGCAATGCGACATCGAGCTGCCTGCAACGACATGTGTGCGTGAAAAACTGTGCAGAGCAAATTGTTTGTCACAATTGCTTTCCTGATTTCCGGAACTGGTATAAGAGAATGACAACGAGCTAAAGATTGATTTCTTGGTTTCAACTTTGAAAAGATGCATCAATCTCAAGTCATAATCGACAAGGAGAATAATACACACCATGAAATTTGCAGAATATTTACAAACTAAGACAGTGGCGGACTCCTTTTTTATTTACTTGTTTAATTGGATTCATTTATTTATTTACTTTGACCGACTTTGGTCACACCGCAGCAAAAGAGGAAGAAACTTGGTCAGATGCTTCAACTTCACCAATATCAGACTCTATAACCTTCAACATTCATTACTCTGGCCAGTGCACGATGGTCTATTACACAATTTCTACTGATGGCCAGCTTTTCTGTAGATGGAATGAATTGCCGAGTCATACAATCTAGTAGTGGATACTCTACTGATGCTTGTTCCATCATTTAATGTGGACAATGGTTCGGTGTTGATCACCTGCTTTGTCATGTAGTAGATAAATAATATGTGGATCTGCTTATGGAATTTTGTCATGTTATTTAACTATGTTGCTGGTACATATGTTCTACTTGTGCACTAACCGGTATTTTGTTTGCAGATTTTGTTCTCATTGATTCTCAAATGAAAACATTGAAAAGTGATTTAAACAATCAGGAAAAATCTGAAAGAAAACACATGGATAGAGAATATAACAATGTATCACCGTGCAAAGTTTCAAGTTATAATGTGTTTCGTGTAATGAGATAATTAAAAAACTTGAAAAAATACTTTTCTCCTGTTTAGTGTGCTGCACCTAAAATACCACACTTTTAGAGTGTGCTACAGCTAAATACAAGAGTTGGAGTGTGTTGTAGCTAAAACCACACCTTATAATTAAGCCTCAACAACCCAGAATCAGAAATCTTAGACTTAGCTAGGCTCATAGTTATCGTCGACCCATATGGAATCAAAGCTAATGTTCTGATGAAGATTGTGAATGGAGGGGCCTGCAAAATGTTCAGATAAACTCTGCTTAATGGCACAGAAATGCTTCCGAGCTTACAGGAGGCAACACCGAGCATGTACAAGGAACCACGCGCGCGGCTGCTATTTTTTATATTTTGTAGAATATGGAAGGAAAGGAATTGATAGGCGACATTTTTAAGGACAGAACTTGAACCAGCTGCAGGTAGCACAAAGAACGAATTAAGAGCTTGATGTGGTTTTTGGTAGCTTTCAGCGAGTCCAAATCTTTTGAGTATCCCCTCTGAATAAAAAAAATATTCCTTGTCAATATCCTAAAACAAATACAACGTTTAGCAGGTTCCAAATGAATCTAGCCACAGGACAACTGAAGAAAATATCAGTCATACTCTCACGAGATCCAGAAATCTTACCCTTTTCTCACCTATCAAAGAATCCTTTTGGTACAGCTACCGTGTATTTTATATATTTACTATGGTGAACTGGCAATCAAACATCAAATCTTCCGTGCACAATTTAGATGAGTGAATTAATACATTATAACAGGGAAACCAAACCACCTTGGCTACTAGTAGGTATTTCCACTTGCAGGAGCATAATGCAACCGCCTATATAAATGATGCTCTCCATTTTTCGTATAGCTCGACAAGGGTGGAGCTAGACTAGAGTTAGAGAACAAGAGAGCCAGGCACAAAACTGCCCTGAGGTGTTCGGTCATGGGAATATGAGGCAAAAGGAAATTATGTGTCACATGAAGACTTGTTTAATGTACAACGTGCTGAACTTCAAGAGGGAGGGGCACTTCAGCTTGACGTGTGCACTGGTGATGTGGGAGGCGTCCAGACATCTACGCCCCTTCCACAAGTGTGCCTCCGTGCTCTAGTTCAATTTCAATGAGCACACCATTGTATACCCCCACTACCGTGCCGCGACCGTCATCCTCTGTATGTCATGCGCCCCGGCAACAGTGTGTTCAACGACGGGTTTTGGAGCCGGCTGACAGGGTTGTGGTCAGGTGGGTTAATCAAACTAGGCTATATCTTCGTTGGGCTGTTCTTCACAGGCTTTGACAACGGCTCGTTTAGTCTATAATACGTAGGTGTTTAGAGATTCGTTCAGCCTCCTCTAAGAAATGGGTATATTCTGGATGCTGTACAAAGCTTGCTTATTCCTGATCCTTGCATGTTCTGAATCTTCAAATTGTATACACAATGTCCCATAATGTGAAACATGGAATAGATTTTACAAACTCAAACTCATCGTACCTCCCAAAAAGGAACAATAGACAAACTGAATCTTATAAAATGAAAATTCAAGCAACAACACTTACACAAGTATCTGGCTGATGCACCCAACAATTTCCACCGCTATTGACATTGATATGGCTCTTTTTTACAATTCCCTAAGTTTGGCAAATGGCAAACCAGTGTGGCATGAGAAGGGGAAATGTTTGGAATCTTCAGACTATATACTAATATCCTGGAATGTAAAACATGGAATAGAGTTTACCAAATTAAACTTGTCATAACTCGCATTAAGGAATTAGTTACAAACTAAAAGATTCTAAAAATGAAAACTCAAAATCTCACAAATTTCATCACTACATTTACAAGAAACAACACACTCCCATAAGGACATCTTGTTGAGCTAATGTATATGTACATCATCACAATCATATATAAATGCATTCACCAAATTCCACCATTAATAGCATTGGTGTGGCTCGCTATATAATGCCACTAAAGTTTTACATATGCACACATATATACCGAGCACCAGCAAGTGTGACATCACAGTTATTTGTTTTGCACTTTTTGGGGGGCATGAACGACTAGAGAGTACTCCTCAGGAAACAAACATCTCTCAAAAGTAAAAAACAAAAGGGAATGACTAGAGAATGGGAATTTGGTGGCGTGACGTGCTGATGGGAATAGGAGGAACATGGAAAGAAAATATATCAAGTGCTTGAACTATCATAGTAGCTCTTTGATTCGCTGCCTTTTAAGGCCAGCAGCTTTGCCGTGGCGGATGTCCATCGATAAAGGTTCGGCGAGGAGAAGTTCTTTGAAGCTTTTTGCTTTATTGTTTCATCAGTGTTACAATTCTGTCACCTCTTTGTATTTTTCTGTAACTCTCTTTGAAAGCCAGGGCTAGGTTTAATGTATTTTCCCATCCAATTATTATCTGAAAGCTACAACTTAACAATTCACAAGGAAATTTGTGTAAAAAAAAATCATTGGACAAGAACTGCTTGTATTTGGTATCTTGGATATAATTAGTTAGCTGAGCAATAGTACATCAAACAATCTCAAATGGAGACATTTTCAGAACAGAATCAAATTGAAAAAACCAAGCAGCCGCTAGAGCATTGGTTGAGTAGTCTCAGTTAGTTTTTGCTGTTACGGTGTTTTTTGGGCCTACAGCCTTGTACTATGTACATAAACCTTTTGCAAAATTAAAAAAAAAAGTAGGAGGGCTCCCCTGCTGTTCGCCTCAAATAATGAAATCATTAACATCTGCCAACGAACTGACATATTGCAGACAAGAAAACTAGTACATCCACAATTTTATGTCTATTTCACTCCAAGTTTTCTCCATATCCTCAAGATTTCAATCCATATGGACAAAATAAAATTCAAGCCTCAACCATAAATGCACGAACCAAGTAAAAAGGTGATTTTTTCCCCTCACCATCTACGGCTCAATTCACCATTTGCCCTCCTTCCCAATGGCCAGTAGCCAACTACCCTCCTTCTCAATGGCCTTCAAAATTTACCCTTCTTAGAATTGGCTGATTTAAGATGTACCCTCTACCTATTTTTATGCCAGTTCTGCCCCCTAACCTCCTCTTTTTCATCTCGCCAACGGCCACCGCGCCGCCGTGTCTGCGCGCGGGAGCCGTGCCGCTCCATCGCCGCCGCGCCCTCGCCAGCACACCCCGGACGCGGACGCGCAGCACGGCACACGACAGCAGCACGGCACAGTGGCAGGTTGGCAGCTTGGCCTCGGGCCTCCCTCTCCCTCTGCCATGGACGACAGCGGCCTCCCGAAAATCACAAGCAGCAGAACACGAACAGTGGGGAAGCGGCTGGAGGCCGCGAAGAGCAAGAGGCACCTCGCATTTCTTTATTCGATTGGATGATGGGTGATGGACAGCAGCAGCACGCCGCAGCACTTCGATTGGATTTTCTTTATTCGATTGGATTTCCGGTGCTTCGATTGAAAAATCACATGGGCGGCTATGGCAGTCTCCATGGGCGGCTGCGGCGGCAGGAAGTCGAGGGGGAAGCCATGGAGCAGGAGCAGGGGAGCCGAGGAACTGGCGCGCGTGCACTTCGCCGCGCCGCACGCCGTGCCGCTGCCCAGCCACCATTGCTTCTCTTCCCTAGCTCGCGTCGAGTTGCTGGTATCAGGACGAGCTCGGCTGCTTGGTGAGGATGACGAGCGGGGACGGGAGCGCCACGCCGAGGTCGGGGAGCGGGGATGGGAGCACCACATCGAGATCTGGGAGCGGCGAGTCCTGCGAGATGGAACGGAGGGCGCGGCTTTCCTCCTCCACGTCGAAGCACCGCTATGCGAATCCTGTGCCGACACCCATGGTAGCGTGGATGACCAGCAGACTGAGCAGGAGGGCAAGAGGCGGCAAGGGCAGCGGCCATGGCGCGACGATGGAGATGCACAGCTCACGCGGACGCGGCAGCGACCATGGCGCGGTGGCCGCCGGCGAGAGGAAGAAGAGGAGGGGAGGGGCAGAACCGGCATAAAAATGGCTAGAGGGTACATCTTAAATCAGCCAACTCTAAGGAGGGTAAATTCTGAAGGCCATTGGGAAGGAGGGTAGTTGGCTACTGGCCATTGGGAAGGAGGGCAAATGATGAATTACCCCCACCATCGACAGATTGATACAAGTGTGCCAGAATAATATGTGAAGCTCCCTAATTTTCTTCCTTCACCAATAGGTACATGTCGGAGTCTTTAATTTGCGAAGCAGGTTGTTGAACGTCAATGGAGCTATACGTCAAAAAGGGCCTGCTGGAAGCTTGCAGTGCATGCTGGTGCCGTACTAGGTGGAAGCATAACCCAGGACCAAAAGAGCCTTCATGCTTTGTTACTTGTTCGATGTGAGAACACAATTCCGCACCGCCATGGCGGATCCAGACCCAAGTGTTGGGGACTACACCGAAGCCCCTCCCCGACCCACGCGAAGACCAACAGCCAAGGGCGAAGACAAAACGGAGAAGACAATCAGACTAAGAGCCGTGCCTATACAGCCAATGGCATACATGTAAATATGATCACTCTCCCCCTTATAAATATGGAGGGAGATGATCCTGTAATGACATCTGATTTTCAGGCCACGAGCCAAAGGAGGAATCATTCGCATCGTATTCAGACCTCTCTAATCACTCGACCCCTTCGCCCGGCATCGCGGGTGAAGGAGGGCTTCGCGTGACTAAACTGCAGGGAACCTGAGCAAGAACCTCTTCGTCCGGCATCGCGGACCACAAAAGAGGGCTTCGCTCCAACCAGAAGGCAATGACGACGAGCAAAGAGGGCTTCGCGAGGTGATTCGAAGGCATCGACGACCTTCGAGGGCTTCGCCAGAACCAGAACGTTTCTATCAACCGTTGGAGGGCTTCGATCCGTCCCATCAAGACCTTCGATCCCCCAACATTTGGCGCCGTCACGCGGGTTGAACCCACGACCACGATCAATATGGCCAAGGCAAAGCCGAGAACAAACATCAGCGACACACAATGCGCAGAAGCCGAAGCCGAAAACGAAAGGCTAGCGAAGGAAGCAGAACTCAGAACAGCAAGAGAGCAAGAAGAGCGAGACAAAGCTGCAAAAGCAGAAGAAATAGCAAGAGCCGAAGAGGCGGTAAGAAAAGAAGAAGCTCTAAAAGCAATGCAACTAAACAACGCTGAGACATCTCAAGCAGCAAGCTTTCAGTAGGAGGACGACGAAACACGCAACATAACCGAAAGGCTTCGCATAATAGAGCAAGAAAGAGTCGAGAGAGAGAAGAAGTTAGCCATCATTGAAAAGACAGCGAAGCTGAAAAAAGACATGCTCGAGAAAATAGTGCAAGCCCAACAAGAGATCAACGAAATGGACAGTAAGTTAAACAAATACAATGAAGAAATGGAAAATCTGAGGAAGCAAGAACAAGACGCGCATCAAAAGCCTCGCAAGCAAACCGAGCACAAGATGGTGTACGAAGTAAGCAGCTCCGGCAAGGACAGCCAGCCATGCATCATCTACAACGAAAACTCTCCTTTGAGCGAAGAGCTACAGAGCGAACCATGGCCGGTCAATTTCAAAATGCCAAAGATAAAGGCGTACCAAGGAAAAACATGCCCGAGGGAGTTCCTCATGTCTTTCGAAGCCGCAGTAGAATCGGGCGGAGGAACAAACTCAACATACGCCAAAGCTTTGGTCATGGCTGTCGAAGGAGTAGCGAAGACATGGTTTTCCACTCTCGAACCAGGATCGATTAATTCTTGGTCCGAGTTGAGAAAAGAATTCATAAACAACTTCTAAGGCTTCCAAGCATCCGAAATTCATCAGGGAAGGCTATTTTCATGCAAGCAGAAACAAGACGAAGGCTTAAGGGAGTACATGCAGAGGTTCATGGAAATAAAATCAAGAGCAAAAGATGTAGGGGCTTCGACGGTTATTGATGCACTAACGGAAGGCTTGAGGGCTGGCCCTTTCCATTCTGCATTAACAAGGAAGAGACCCAAAACCATTTTCGCACTATTGGACACCTTCGAGAAATACGCTAGATCAGACGATGAATTCCGAAGGAAAAAAGAAGATGAAAAGAAGCAATCCCAGCTGGTCAAAGACGAGAAGAAGTATAAAGAAGAAAAGGAAGCGAGTCGAAGCAGAAGGCACGATGATAACAGAGACAATTCAAAAGATCATAACAATCGAAGGATACACAACCTCGAGAACAAAGAAGAAAGGGGCGATGAAAAAAGAACCAAAGACGATGAAAGAGGGAAAGAGCGAAGCAACCAAGATAGAGACGGCGAAGACAAAAACAGAGAAAACAATCAGAGAAGCAGTTCTCGTGCTCCATACTGCGAGTTGCATGGCGAAGGAAAAGGCCATACAACAAAACAGTGCCGAAATCTGCAACAATTCAAACAAGAATGGACCGCAGAAAGAGAGGCGAAGAAGGCCATCAGACACACGAGTAACTATCGTGAAAACTGGTCTCAAGGGAACCCAATGTCAACATACCCTTCGCACTCTGTCAATCATGTTGTCAACTATCCAAGAGAAGCTTCGCATCAGGCACAGCAGTATGCCTACTCTCAACCTCAAAACAAACCAGAAACAAACCAGCAAAACAATGGAAGAAGCACAGAAACTAGCTACATGTCTCAAAGGCAAACTATTAACGCTATCTCCGGAGGATCGACCCAGCAGCTAGACTCAAGAAAGGTAAGGAAAGAACACATTCAAAGGGTACATAATGTGACGTCAAGGACTCCGTTTGTGAAAACCAAGTGGTCCCATGTCCACATCACCTTCGGAAAAGAAGACGCAAGGGACCTTGACCAACCGCACTCAGACCCACTGGTCATCAAGGCAAATATAAAAGGGTTTGATGTACTCAGAATACTTGTCGATGGAGGAAGCTCAGCTGACATCCTCTTCGCCTCTACATATAGAAAGATGAAGCTAGAAAATGAAACACTGCAACCTGCAGGAATTCCATTGGTCGGCTTCACTGGAAAGGTTATCCAAGCATTGGGAAAAATTAGCCTACCAGTTACTTTCGGCGAAGGAGACAACGCAAGAACTGAAGATGTGACCTTCGATGTGGTTGACATTGTTTATCCTTACAATGCAATCTTCGGAAGGGGGTCCATTAACAAGTTTGAGGCAGCCATACATCAGGGCTATCTATGTATGAAGATTCCTGGTCCCATCTCTGTGATCAGCGTTCTC
Organism: Eragrostis curvula; assembly: GCA_007726485.1. NCBI lineage: Eukaryota > Viridiplantae > Streptophyta > Magnoliopsida > Poales > Poaceae > Eragrostis > Eragrostis curvula. Next base: position 48,905,201 of record CM017440.1, on the reverse strand, counting down.
GGAGACCAACTCCAAGCAAGAAATATTGAAGATGGCGAAACACCTGGGAGGAAGAATGTCCACTTCGTCCGAAGGAAGCAAAAGGCCCCAGAATTCAAGATCTTCGGACTCGAAAACTCGTCCATGACATATCAGAAATGCATGAGTCATGTCTACCAAGAACATCTCTTCGGTAGCACGCGCGATGCCTATATGTAAAAGCACAAAACTTGCGGGGGGTGCATTCTTTTTTTCTCACGAGGGTAGCCCTGCGAAGGGTGTGAGGTTTTTTAACGAGGCACCTTCCAAGACTGTAACACAGTTTTATAATTACCTTTTTACCCTCAAAAAATTCCAGAGCAATTTCCTAGGAGGCGTAGAAGAGCCAAGGCTCAAGAAACGAAGCTTCGAGCTCAAAAACGATATCAGGCAAAAGCCTAGAGAATCCGAAGGTCACACCAATTGAGTATTTGGTGTAATCTAAGTTTGGATCGATGTATCACAAGGGATGATACAGAGACTCCAGACAAGAGCCGAAGGGAAAGATAAGCAGAGAAAGCTTAATCTACCCAAGTACAGGCAAACAGAAACCTTCGTACAAGAAAAAATCGCGATCCTTCGCATGAAAACGTTCAAATATCAAAGAACGAAAACACGAAAACTTGCGTTCCTCAAAGGAAACACAAGGTCATCGTGCAAAAAGCATTAAGAGCTTCGATGATATTGAAGAAATCTTCTCTCTGGCAAAGACCTCTGTTGGCGTCTCTTACGGTCACGCGGGAAACACGCGACCGCGGGAGACGCCGGGGGTTATGGATTTGCTCACTTGCACTATTTAACCAAATAATCCACAACTAGTAACAAGTACTAGATATGAATTATAAGGTTTGTCATGTTAAATAGAATATCCGCAAGCGGACGGATAACCCGTTGTAGCATTTCACCCGAGAGTATTCCAGGGTATCGTATTTATATTTTCCCAAAGGAAGACATGGTTGACAAGAGTACTTATGTTCATGGTGTTACAAACGATAAGTGATATAACCACATTCCAATGCAGGGGTAAGGTTTAATGATAATAAGGATAGTGTGACACACACGAAGGCATTCCACTCTCTCTAATAAAAGGCGAGAGACAATCCTAAGCAATGCTAAGTTAGACTAGCGAGCTACTACTCCAAAGGTACAACATTCATATAGCGTGCATAACCTCTACCTATCATCTAGCGTCATGCAAGCACAAGCAAGCATCTAATGCCTAGGCAACATCGGGAGATCCGGCATACGCAAGGTCTGCCTCGCGACTCCGGCCTATTTACGTACTCCTATGCCGTGCCCGAACGTGGAGGGTTCCTTTGGATGGACAGGGCTGTCACTTCCTGCCACCTACCTCTACAAACCGTGGGACACGCACATACCCAAGGGTGGATAGACTACCCCGGCACCATGCCGGCGTTACTAACCATGACTCTAGATCCCTCGAGGCACCCCCAACCCTTCGGATCGACGGGGTGATAAATCTAGAGCACCTTTGCAGGACAATGAGCCCGATGCCTAAACAGGAGAACAACTAGCCTAACTAGCATAAACTAGATAAAAGGGATCAAAGCTAGCACTAAGTCATGCATAAGCGTTCGTCGCTCAAGAACGAGCGACGAACGATGAACGATTAAGCAAGTTCAAGAATAATCGATGATCAAGTATGAACGAACGAAGAACGAATGATGAACGAGCATGAATGAACAACGAACGATCATACAAGATCATGATAGAACAAGCAAGCTCATAACAACTATATGAATACTTGTATTCCATAGATTAAATAACAAGTCTTACAAAGAGAGAGAAAGGATACAAGAGTGCTACCCAATTCTCCACAAGACTTTGGGAGCAATAGGGCAGCCCACTACTCAGCCTAGCACTACCTAGAATTGCCTCTAGCTCTAGTGTGAGGAGGAGGGAATGATCCTTGTGTATTGTGTGTGTTGGAAGGAGGGGGGTACCCCTCCTTATATAGTCCTTGAAGGTCGGCAACTTTGAGGCGGTTCCCGAGGTCGGTGGCAATTAATGCAGGGGGAACCGACCTCCAGAGGTCGGTTACAAACCGCCATAGAAAGATGGGCCCAGGGGGCCACACTGCCAGGTCGGCCGACCTGGCCAGGGGGGGTCGGCCGACCTGTGCCTGGCCCCTCCTGGGCTGGGCTTTGGCAGGTGGCTCCCCCTCTGGGTTTACTTCTCTGTTCCAGGTGCATTTGGCCTTAGTTGTGTTGGACTTTGACGAGATTTGGCCTTTTGTCTTGGAATTGTATTCCCGCGGCGAACGTTGTTTTGTAGAAGTGTTGATTCGTCGCCTTGGGGCATGATTTCACCTGGATTTCTCCCTTATTCCACCTGCACACTAAAATCTAGAGGTACATGTGGAAATAGGTTATTCTTAAATAAAGTGCATGTAAAGAATGTCCAATCCTTCTTGTTTATTGAGCTAGTTGACGGTCGAAATTGGTCCGTAACGACCGTCAACAACCTCCGAAAGAATACTTCAAAAGAAAAGCTTTATTAAGCATAGACATCAATTAAGGAGAGCCATCGTCAGGCTCGCGCTTTACAACAAGGCCTAATTCTAAAAGCATTTCGCATACAATACTAAATTCATCGAAATTATATCCATTCGAAGGAGAATAAGGCCTTTGAAATATGGGATCTATTATCCCAGACGAAATCATTCGCTCAACATGCGAAGCTGCATCGAAGGAGGAAGACGAATCTAAAACGTCCCCAACCTTCTTCTTCTTAGCCGCACCTCGATGTGAAGAACTACTACCTCGTGGACAGCGACCACGAGGCCTTCGTTTGTTCCGACCCCGACTCCCTTCGGGAACATCAGCCTCTGGGCGATAAACTCTCCCAATAGCCACAAGGCTACCAGGAGGAAAAGAAAAAGAACTTTCACCTCCCTCAACAGGTGACAAAGGGCTCGAATCACTAGATAAATCAATCCTCGAAGGAGAACTAAAAACTTCAATCGGAGGCTCACGACGAATCAAGCCACTAGAAGAAGGCTCTGGAGTCGCAAACTCGCTCAGGGAAACATCAGATGATGAATCCGGAGCAACACACTTCTCCAAAACCAAGTCAGAAGAAGCCTTCGGAGTAGCAAACTCGCTCAAAGAAATATCAGACGAAGCCTAAGGTCCAAAAACCAAGCAAAAATTAATCAAAGCAACATAAAGTCTACAACAATATTACAATAATTCTCAAGAAGACACAAGTTCGAAGGAATGATATAACCCCTCTCCCGAAGAAAAAATAAATTGTTTATACCTCACTCTGAGGCAGACGACCGACAGACTGCACACGGTTCCAGAAGGATTCGTCAAAATGACCGGCGACCTTCAGAAGAGCTTCAACCACAGGACGGGGAGTAGAATCAACAGCTAAAAATTTGAAATCGTCAGAAGCAACCTTCGCCAAAGCATTGCTCCCTTCGACATCAAGAGAATGGAGGAGGTCCCGAATAGCCAGATGAACGGCATTGGTGGAGAAGGCCCTGCAAGCCTTCACCACGAAAGGAATGTTGACAGAGAGCCAAGATTGGCGCTGCTCAGTCGAAGCATCCTCAGGGATCTGATCAGGAATAGTTCCAACCGAGATAAGAGCATCCTGAATATGGCTGCAAAGAGAAGACAGGCGAAGCTCTTCAGCCTTAGCAAAAGAAGCCGCCTCCTGATCCGCAGTTTCAACTTTTCCGCGAAAGACCTTGTTGGCTTCCAAAGCCTTCGCAAGGGATGAATCAAGATCCTCCAGCTGTTTCTCTCGAGAAGCTACCTTCGCCTTAAAATCTTCAGTAGATTTGACGAGGGTCTCCTTCTCAACAGAGAGATCTACCACACGTTTTTCACTAAGAGCAAGAGCATCTTCTTTCTCCTTGATATGAGATTCAAGAGTTGAGAGATACTTGCGAAGCCGGTCCCGATCAGCCCTTGCCAGAGTCAGCTCATTAAACTGGCGAAGGGAGGCTTGGGTAATAGCAAGCGACTAACGAAAACAAGAGCGAAGTTAGAAAAACAAGCAACTAAGAAAAAACAAAAAATAAAACTGCTTACCTTCATCTGCGAAGATAGTAAAGACTTGTACAGAGTATCACCACCCTGAAGCACAAGCTCATTCTCCACTTGGGGAAAACGAAGCCTCTCTGTAGCAGCAACAAAGGGCGCAACAGCCCTAGCACTCATGACGAAGGTGTTCGAAGGAACGTCGTCACAAAGAGTTAAAGAACCCCCAGTAGCTTCGACTGAATCAAAAGTCATGTCAAAAGGGAGAAACTCTCCAAGCATTGCTTCAAAGACTGAGTGTAGGAAAAGATCACCACCTGCTGAGGGGCTAAGGGGCTCACGAAGCACAACATCTGGCTCCGAAGGTAGTTGAACCTGAGAACGATCTGAAAGAGGTCTCAAGTTATCAGCAATTTGACGAAGCCCAGCCACACTAAGAGATGAGAGATAACCTTGAGCAGAAGCTTCGGCTACCCCTTCATTATGAACAGGGGCAACAGGAGGAACATCAGGACCGTCAACACAGGTCTTGTCCTGGATCTTAGCCTTCGATCCGGACTTAGCAAGAACAGAATCAGCGCCCTTGATAGCCTTGTCCTGAATCTTGGCCTTCTCAGCGGCACTGGTATCACGAACGTCAACCGTAGAAGCAGAAATATCCCTTGCAACAGAAGAAGAGCCCTTCGAAACGACTTTCTTAGGGGCAGACTGAGCTTTAGACCCAGAAGAATTACTACCACCATCCTCCGGAATAGAGAACAAGTCTAATGCGGAACGAATCACCGGAGGCTTGAAAGCAAAGGAAGGCTTCGCTGAATGTGAAGTCTTCGGCTGATTCGCTGAAGGAACAGCAGCACTCAAAGCTGTAGCATTAGCTTCACTAATAGCCTTATCGGAGCAGTCCTTCGACGAGGTCTTGTGAGTTTTCAGCTTCTTCTTAGCTTGCTCTTCACTAGACCTTCGGCTACCAGACATCTTGGAAAAGAACGAAGGAAAAGGATCTCCTACTGCGAAAGGAATTGGAATAGCCAAAGGAAAAAAGACTCGCAAAGTATACGGTTGAAGGAACAGCGCGCCCACGATGAAGATATATAGAAGGGAAGCGATCATCGGGAACTGAAAAGAAGTACGGAACGAAAGCGACAAGACACGTGTATGGGTCAGAAAGGCGCACGTTGCAGTCATAAATTGATAGATAAAATTGCTTCGGGTTTTAGTTACATTAATAACACATCACCAATTGAGGGCTAATGTTGGGGACTACACCGAAACCCCTCCCCGACCCATGCGAAGACCAACAGCCAAGGGCGAAGACAAAACGGAGAAGACAATCAGACTAAGAGCCGTGCCTATACAGCCAATGGCATACATGTAAATATGATCACTCTCCCCCTTATAAATATGGAGGGAGATGATCCTGTAATGACATCTGATTTTCAGGCCATGAGCCAAAGGAGGAATCATTCGCATCGTATTTAGACATCTCTAATCACTCGACCCCTTCGCCCGGCATCGCGGGTGAAGGAGGGCTTCGCGCGACTAAACTGCAGGGAACCTGAGCAAGAACCTCTTCGTCCGGCATCGCGGACCACAAAAGAGGGCTTCGCTCCAACCAGAAGGCAACGACGACGAGCAAAGAGGGCTTCGCGAGGTGATTCGAAGGCATCGACGACCTTCGAGGGCTTCGCCAGAACCAGAACGTTTCTATCAACCATTGGAGGGCTTCGATCCGTCCCATCAAGACATTCGATCCCCCAACATTTGGCGCCGTCACGCGGGTTGAACCCACGACCACGATCAATATGGCCAAGGCAAAGCCGAGAACAAACATCAGCGACACACAACGCGCAGAAGCCGAAGCCAAAAACGAAAGGCTAGCGAAGGAAGCAGAACTCAGAACAGCAAGAGAGCAAGAAGAGCGAGACAAAGCTGCAAAAGCAGAAGAAATAGCAAGAGCCGAAGAGGCGGCAAGAAAAGAAGAAGCTCTAAAAGCAATGCAACTAAACAACGCTGAGACATCTCAAGCAGCAAGCTTTCAGCAGGAGGACGACGAAACACGCAACATAACCGAAAGGCTTCGCATAATAGAGCAAGAAAGAGTCGAGAGAGAGAAGAAATTAGCCATCATTGAAAAGACAGCGAAGCTGAAAAAAGACATGCTCGAGAAAATAGTGCAAGCCCAACAAGAGATCAATGAAATGGACAGTAAGTTAAACAAATACAATGAAGAAATGGAAAATCTGAGGAAGCAAGAACAAGACGTGCATCAAAAGCCTCGCAAGCAAACCGAGCACAAGATGGTGTACGAAGTAAGCAGCTCCGGCAAGGACAGCCAGCCATGCATCATCTACAACGAAAACTCTCCTTTGAGCGAAGAGCTACAGAGCGAACCATGGCCGGTCAATTTCAAAATGCCAAAGATAAAGGCGTACCAAGGAAAAACATGCCCGAGGGAGTTCCTCATGTCTTTCGAAGCCGCAGTAGAATCGGGCGGAGGAACAAACTCAACATACGCCAAAGCTTTGGTCATGGCTGTCGAAGGAGTAGCGAAGACATGGTTTTCCACTCTCGAACCAGGATCGATTAATTCTTGGTCCGAGTTGAGAAGAGAATTAATAAACAACTTCCAAGGCTTCCAAGCATCCGAAAATCATCAGGGAAGGCTATTTTCATGCAAGCAGAAACAAGACGAAGGCTTAAGGGAGTACATGCAGAGGTTCATGGAAATAAAATCAAGAGCAAAAGATGTAGGGGCTTCGACGGTTATTGATGCACTAACGGAAGGCTTGAGGGCTGGCCCTTTCCATTCTGCATTAACAAGGAAGAGACCCAAAACCATTTTCGCACTATTGGACACCTTCGAGAAATACGCTAGATCAGACGATGAATTCCGAAGGAAAAAAGAAGATGAAAAGAAGCAATCCCAGCTGGTCAAAGACGAGAAGAAGTATAAAGAAGAAAAGGAAGCGAGTCGAAGCAGAAGGCACGATGATAACAGAGACAATTCAAAAGATCATAATAATCGAAGGATACACAACCTCGAGAACAAAGAAGAAAGGGGCGATGAAAAAAGAACCAAAGACGATGAAAGAGGGAAAGAGCGAAGCAACCAAGATAGAGACGGCGAAGACAAAAACAGAGAAAACAATCAGAGAAGCAGTTCTCGTGCTCCATACCACGGCAAGCAGCAGCGTCGCTGTTGGCGTCTCTTACGGTCACGCAGAAAATACGCGACCGCGGGAGACGCCGGGGGTTATGGTTTGAGTCACTTGCACTATTAACCAAATAATCCACGTCTAGTAACAAGTACTAGATATGTATTATAAGGTTTATCATGTTAATTGAATATCCGCAAGCGGACGGATAACCCGTTGTAGCATTTCACCCGAGAGTATTCCAAGGGTATCGTATTTATATTTTCCCAAGGGAAGACATGGTTGACAAGAGTACTTATGTTCATGGTGTTACAAATGATAGATGATATAACCACATTCCAAAACAGGGGTAAGGTTCAATAGTTGAGGATAGTGTGACACACACAAAGGTATCCCACTCTCTCTAATAAAAGGCGAGAGACAATTCTAAGCAATGCTAAGTTAGACTAGTGAGCTACTACTCCTAAAGTACAACATTCATAGAGCGTGCAAGGCCTCTACCTATCATCTAAGATCATGCAAGCGCAAGCAAGCGTCTTATGTCTAGGCAACTTCGGGAGGTCCGGCATACGCAGGGTCTGCCCCGCGACTCCGGCGCATTTACATACTCCTATGCCGTGCCCGAACGTGGAGGGTTCCTTTGGATGGACAGGGCTGTCACTTCCTGCCACCTACCTCTACAAACCGTGGGACACGCACATACTCAAGGGTGGAGAGACAACCCCAGCACCATGCCGGCGTCACTAACCACAACTCTAGATCCCTCGAGGCACCCCCAACCCTTCGGATCGACGGGGTGATAAATCTAGAGCACCTTTACAGGACAGAGAGCCCGATGCCAAAACATAAGAACAACTAGCCTAACTAGCATGAATTAAACAAAAGGATCAAAGCAAGCACTAAGTTATGCATAAGCGTTCGTCGCTCAAGAACGAGCGACGAACGACGATCAATTAAGTACGTGCAAGAATAATCGATAATCAAGCATGAACGAACAAGGAACGCTCGATGTATGTTTACTAGCGATCATCGATGAACGATGAACGAACGATGAACAAACATGAACGAGCGATGAACAAACATGAACGAACGATGAACATTCATGCAGGATCATGATCAAACTACTAAGCACATAACAACTATACGAACGAATGTATTCCATTAGACGAAGAACAAGTCTTACAAAGAGAGGATACAAGAGCTATACCCAATTCTCCATAAGACCTTGGGAGCAATGAGGCAGCCCACTACTCAGCCTAGCACTACCTAGAAGAGTCTCTAGCTCTAGCGTGAGGAGAGGAGGGAATGATCCTTGTGTTGTGGTGTGTCCTCCAGGAGGGGGGGTACCCCTTTATTTATAGTCTTGAAGGTCGGTTTCTGGAGGCGGTTCCTGAGGTCGGTGGCATTTAATGCAGGGGGAACCGACCTCCAGAGGTCGGTTACAAACCGCCATAAAAAGATGGGCCCAGGGGGCCACCCTGCCAGGTCGGCCGACCTGGCCAAGGGGGGTCGGCCGACCTGTGCCTGGCCCCACCTGGGCTGGGCTTTGGCAGGTGGCTCCCCCTCTGGGTCTTCTTCTCTGGTCCAGGTGCATTAGGCCTTGGTTGTGTTGGACTTTGACGATATTTGGCCTTTTGTCTTGGAGTTGTATTCCCGCGGCGAACGTCGAGTTTGTAAAAGTGTTGTTTCGTCGCCTTGGGGCATGGTTTCACCTGGATTTCTCCCTTATTCCACCTGCACACTAAAATCTAGAGGTACATGTGGAAATAGATTATTTCTAAATAAAATGCATGTAAGAAATGTCCAATCCTTCTTATTTATTGAGCTAGTTGACGGTTGAAATTGGTCCGTAGCGACCGTCAACAGTCGCCTCCAATCCCCATGCAAGATCGACAGCGAGGACGGCTCGTCGTGCACTTGCCCCACTCATGTCTTCTGTGGCCTCGCTGGTGAAAGCTCCCAATCGACGACACGAGCAGGAGCGACCGCGTCGCCTCCATTCTTCTCAGACAAGACCGATGGCGCCAGAGACGAGCTCGTTTGTACGTCGTCGAGGTCGACAAAACCCACGAACCTCTCGTTGTTTACGTCGCAATGCCCGACTTGCTGCTGTTACATCCACTGTCATCGCTGTTGTGCGCAGCAACGTCAACGCCGACGTGCTCTCAACCTGCTCGACGAAATATCCGCGCCTCGTCATTGACATCACGGCACCACTGCGGTGTATGCCGTCGCCGAGAAGCCCATCGCGGACGCCCCCCAAGTTGCAGTGAGTTGCGTCGACAACAACCACATCATCCAGCCTCTCGGTGGCCCGGACACCACCGACGTCAGCTCCGGCCAGGATGCTGCCATTTGTAAAAAGAATAAAATTGGCATAATTTTTATTCTTTATACAAATGAAGTACTCTTATGTCATGTATACACCACCCAATGCACCAAGCCGGTTCAAGAATCACATGACTGCCAGTTTTGAAACAAGCACTGTGTTGTGAAAAAGTCAGTTTTGAAAATACTTCTAGATAATGGACAATTGTGATCATTACTGGCTTTTCTAGTAGCAGTATTTTCTTTTTCTAGAAAAGAAAAAAAATACTGCTCCTGCACACCAGCATGCGCTGCTTACAGTACCTCGAGCACTGTATCCGTGTGCACGAACGCAGGCGCATGATGCCATCATCGTGTCACCTTTGCCACGGATTATGCTACGGCTGTCAACAATGCATGTATTGATGTATACCATTAACTACTTAAGAAGTACATTTTTTTTTGAGGGCTACTTGAGAAGTTCATTGATATAGTGCGAAAGACACATTTCATACTGTAGCTCTGAACAATCAAATTTATCACAATTATTTAGTCTAACACATACTCATTATTAGCATATAACTTGAAACGTGAAAGCTAATAAAATTTATAAAGTTTGTTGTGTAAAGTGCAGTTTCAAGAAATAATACATTGGAAGAAGTCCACTTAACCCCCACTCCCCCCAACGATGCCCCCTGTCCTCATAACCCTCTCAACTATTATTGACATTGACATCTAATATTCAGGATACTCAATACTAAATGTCGGTGTTAAGAAACCGGCCGACAAGTAAATTTGTAACTACGGCGCCTGACAATCTTCCGTGATGGTGAGGGTTTTGCGAGAGAGGCAAGGTTTATACTGGTTCAGGCAATCGATGCCCTACGTCCAGTTCGTGGGTGGTTCGTGTTTCGACTTGCAGAGGGGAGCTACAAGTGTTGGCGAGGGAGGAGAAAGACTCCAAGCCTCTTCGTGTGTATCTCTATGTCTGTGTGTGTTGTATCTATTGATGGATCGATCCCCCTCCTCATGCATCCAGCTCTCCTTTTATAGTCAAGGAGTGAGCCGGTTTACAAATGGGAACGGGGCTTTCGAGTTGTGGGCTGCGCGGCTACACGCCGCACTAGTCTGATCCCTAGCCGCTACTGTTGCTCTAGTCAGGCGGCGTCCTGTCAGCCTGGTCGCCGGGCAGGTGGTCGAGATGTCAACCCAGACTGTCGCGGCCGTCTTGTCGCCGGTCCGGTCTTCGTCCCTGTTCAGGATGATGATGATGTCGTAGCCATTCCGCTGCTGTACTCGAGGTGTCAGGCGGCGCCGCGAGATGGGACGGGTGTCGCTGTGCAGGTCAGATCGCGTGCCTGCAAGTATATGAGTTGCTGGGTAGAGTTAAGGCTCCCCAGCTACTCGTCGTAAATGCTTGTCCTCCTTGCCAGAGGAAAATCTTCTCGACGAAGTCTCCCAACTCGGGGTCGGGCGAAGTGTGGCTTGTGGGCCCGCCCGACTGGGAGTCGGGCGAGGCGGAGTCTGTGGACCCCACCCGACTCGGGGTCGGGCGGGGCGGAAGTCGTGGCCCGCCCGACTGGGGGTCGGGCGAGGCGGAATCTGTGGACCCCACCCGACTCGGGGTCGGGCGGGGCGAAAGTCGTGGGCCCGCCCGACTGGGGGTCGGGCGAGGCGGAACTTGTATGTGCCCTCGGGGTCGGCCGTGGGCCCCTCGAGCGCTCTGTTGTCGTGTACCTGTTCCTGTGGGCCCTACACAATTAAGCTGAGACGGTTAGCAAGATTAAGTATCCTAGATCAGGATACCCTGATTTGGGTATCCGTCAGTAGCCCCCGAGCCTGGGCGGCGGCCGGGGGTCGTGGTCGCCGTCGAGGCTTGTCGTTGTCTTTCCGAGGGTATTTTCGTACTACTCCTACCGGTGGGTGCGCGCGAGCGCACCCGCCGGGTGTAGCCCCCGAGCCTCGGTACAAGTGGTTTACTTGTGCCGAGGGTGACAAAAAAGGTTTTCCCGAGACCACGCAGTAGGTCATTGTTTGCGAATGCGAGCCCCCGAGTCCTCGCTCGATGCGCGGATCCGTCCGAGGGTCGTTTCGTCTTTTTGTTTCGTCCGTACCCGCGCGTCTTTACGATAAGACGGGACACGCATGAGCCGGCCACGTCATTCCTCGATGGTTCGATGCGTGGTGCTCGTTTAAGCTGCAAACGGGTGTGCCCGAGTGAAGGCCTCGGCTTGCCCTTCGCGGGGATCCGATTGAGACTAGCTGGAGTCGGCCTCATTAAGATCCGAGTTCCTGCCTTTTTCGATCGCCGACTCCTTTCGCTCGGAGTCAGTGGGCTCGATGCCCTCCCTCGATGGGAGATCAAGGTCGAGGTTTTTTAGACTCGGACTCGGACGCTACCGTCAGAGGCCCATTGTACTACGGTGTACGGGTTGCGGTCGCTGGGGACCCCTCTTTGGTGGCCCCTCACTTAGTTTTGCCCTGGAGCGGCCGTTCGAACCCTTTCGCGGGGCCGGCCTTCGAACTCCTGGGCCGGAAACTGGGCCGTCGGGGCGTTTTCAGCCCCTAGCCTTTATTACCTGTGGGCCCGGCCGGGATTCCAAGCCCGCCTGGGCCGTCATCGTGCGTCGTGGAGACGCGACGGTTCGCCTTCCGCGCGGATCGAGGCCACGATCTGTCTTCGTGCGGTAGTGGAGCAGGCCATGATGGCGATTTTTAAGGCACCTGCACCTGTTAGATCGAGAAACAGGGGAGACGCGGGGAACGATGCGTCGTGTGGACGCGATAACTATAAAAGGGGGATGAGCCCAACCTCATTTGTCTTACCAGGTTTTCGCGACCTTTCGCATCCACCGCCGCTCGCCTTTGCGCAAACCGCTTCGTCTTCCTCGCCTCGCTCGCTTTCCAACCTCCCTTCGTTTCGCCGTCGCTCCGCGTCCCTCGCCTGCATTCGCCATGGCGGATTGGAGCCGGTCCAACAGCACCAAGGGGAACCTCGATGCCCTGGTTGCGCGCGGCCTCCTGATGCCTCTCACCGCGGAGCGGGAGTGGTTGGTACCCGGGGAGGAGAGGATACCATTGCCGCCGGACGGCTACATTGTCTCCTTCCGCTCCTTCCACGAGCGCGGCTTCGGCATGCCGCCTCTTCCCTTCCTTCGCGGCCTGCTTCACCATTACAAGTTGGAGCTGCAGCACCTCAACCCCAACTCCATCCAGCACATCTCCGCCTTCGTCGCCTTGTGCGAAGGTTTTTTGAAGATTCGCCCCCACTTCCACCTTTTCAAGTACTTCTTCACCCTCGTGCTCCAGACCAAGAAGGACGCGGAAGGGAATCCGCGCGCCGTCCCGATCGGCTGTGCTAGCTTCCGGCTCCGGGGCACCCGGGCCCGCGAGTACATCACCATGGCCGTCACCGACACCAACAAGGGTTGGCACGAGAGGTGGTTTTACCTCAAGAACACCGCGCTCGCGCCGCTCCCGGAGTTCACCGGGCGCCTGATCGAAGAGGCGCCCGAGTGCTGGGGTTGGGGGCCGGCCGCCCCTGACAAGAAGAAGTTGGCCGACCTCTTGGGTACGATCGACAAACTCAAGAGGGGCGGCGTTGCGGGCATCGGGGTCATCGGCGCCTACCACGCCAGGAGGCTTGCGCCGCTCCAAGACCGGCGCCTCCCCATGTGGGAGATGGGCCGTGACTTTGCGTGGCAGGGGACCTGCATGGTGGACCCCCACGCGGAGCCACGGATTTCCGTCCGAGAGCTGAAGGCCCGGCTCTCGGAGGCGATGGGGAAGACAGCGGCGGATTGGGATAGCTTTGACTATCCGATCCCGGGCCACCCGCCGATGCTTCCGGAGCAGGGGGCCCTACAATTCGTAAGTTTTTCGGTTTGGTTTTGATCCCGATTCGGCGTTGTTTCGATTTTTCCGATTTTTCGCTTATACACTTTTTCTTGGATTTAGACCGGCGTCGCCTTCCTTCCTTCTGCCGCCCCTCTTCCCGAAGTCTACGACGTCGTCCGCGCGAGCAACAGGGAGCAGGCGGAGCGGCAGAAGGCCCGCAAAGACCGCGAGGACGCCAAGAAGGCGAAACGGGTGAAGAGGGAAGAGGAGAAGAGACGGCGTCGCCGCCGAGGCGACGTGGTCTCCGACTCCGAGGACGACGACGACGACGATGATGACGACGGCGGTGACGACGAGGGCGGCGACGACGACGGCGACGACGATGACGACCAGGTCGATTGGGATCGACTGGGAGGTCGCTCGCCGGGTCCCAACGTCGCCGGCGCTTCAGGCAGTGGGGGCGCGGCTGGCTATTCGCGGCCGGCGGCTCCCCCCGCCTCCGTGGCTCTCACCCTCTCCCCCGCGAGATTGCTTCCCGTGGCGACGGCCATGGCGGGGCCACTAATGGCATCGGCCGCCGCGACGACATCGGTCGTGGTGACCGTGCCATCGGCGGCGACGAGCTCGGCGGTGGCCACGGCGACGACGGCATCGACGGGCGCCTCGACCGCGGCCCCTTCCACGACCACGTCCGCCATAATCGCCGCGCTGCCGTCCGCCGGGATGATGACGACCGTGGCGTCCCCCACGGCCCCGTCTGCCGTGGTGACTTCGGCATCCGTGGCGGCGGCGGCGACCGCGGCGGCGTCCATGGCAGCTTCTGAAGCTTCGCCAGCCGTGGCGACCGTGGTGGCAACGGCTGCCGCCGTCTCCGCGACGGCGACATCCGCGGCTCTGCCAGTCGCGGTGACTCCTTCGCCCGAGTCGGCGGGGACCGCCGCCGTCCCCGCGACGGCGGTTTCGGAGGCGATCGCCGCGGTGATGACCGTGGCGCCTTCTGCGGGGACGACGGCTGCGGCGGCGAGTGCCCTCTCGGGCAAGAGGGCGCGTGATGAGGCTGGGTCGTCCGCCGGCCCGACCCCGAAGCGTCAGCCATTCCGGTTAGTACCTGACTTCGCCGCGTTTCTTTTACTTCTTTATTTCGTTCGCTAACTCTCTTTTGTTTCAGGGGTCCGCTGCAGGTCCTGCCACGAAAGCAGCTGCTCCGGTCCTCGGGGGTTTTGGGGACGGCGCCCGGCTCGGCGGCGAGCGTGGCGGCGCCGGCGGCAAGTGTGGCGGCACCGGCGGCGAGCACGTCGGCAGAGGCGGCTGCAGTGGTCGCCGCGTTGATGGAGACGGGCAGCTCCGCGCTGTCCGGGCCGGCGAGGCCTCGTCTGAGCTCCACCATGCCTCCGCAGCCGCAGTCGACTTCGGGTGCGCCCACGGACGTCGATGTCCTGCGCGTCCAAGGGCCCGATGGACAGGAGCGGGTCCTCAACGAGCCGGCGGAGCGGCAACTCTGGGGCGTGCTTAACCAGAATCAGGGCCAAGCCATTTATGCTCTGGAGACCGCGCTCCGCGCGATAAAGGCGATGGGGGCCCCGACTCAGGTGCGTACATCCTCACTCTTTCGCAGAGTCTTTTTCCCGCTTTTGTTTTGCTTATCCCTCTTCGTTGTCTCAGGAACTGTCCAAGTTGAGTCGGGCCAAGTCGAACTGCATTCGCTTCCAAGAGAGCGAACGAGTTCGGCTTGATGAGGAGGGGCAGGCTGTGGTGGAGCAGGCCACACAGGCCATGCGGGAGGCCGACCAGGCCAAGCTGGCGCTGGCCGGGGCAGAGGAGAGAGCGACCGCCGCCGAAAAGAGGGCCGAAGCGGCGGAGAAGAGGGCCGAAGCGGCGGAGAAGAAAGCCGAGAAGGCGGAGGAGGACGCGGCCAAGGCACGCGAGGCGGCCGACTCCGAACGAGAGCTTCGAGGCCGGAGTCTTCTGGACGTTGGTGATGGAGCAGACGCACTACGGTGACTCCCTCGACCTCGAGGGCTTGTCGCTGGGCATGGTGCCTGGCTTCTCCGATGAAGAGATGGAGGAGCTGAAGAAGAAAGCCGCGCCCGTCGCGGCGACGCTTGCCGGCCTCCTCGCCTCCTTCGCGTTCCCTCTGCCGTCGCCTCCGAGTGACGAGTAGTAGGAGATAGAGTAGTTAGTCAGGTTGGGCCGAGTGGCCCTCATGTAAATATAAAGAACTTGCCTTTAGTTTAGACGAAACAAGCACTTCGTTCTTTAAATTTGTGTTCGTTCGAAACTTATTCGAAATTTTAAGTGTTTTTCCTTTCGTGACTTCCTCCTCTTTCAGACCGCTTGATTGCCTTGGACCTTTCATTCGACTGACTGGTAACCCAGGCCGCTCCTAGCCGCCGAGGCGTCAGAGTCCCGAGTCGGCCAGTCGGGTCGGCCGAGAGATCGTCGACGCTCAAGTTCTGTCCGAGTCGGACCTGCACTTAGGATTTTCATGTAAATTCCTTAGCCACGGACGCGTTGTCGGCGCAATTTTCGCTCTTGGCCTTAACGCTCGTTTGTCATGGGCATTTTGGATTTTACACGGCCTTTTTTGCGCACCCGCCGGGTGGAGCCCCCGAGCCGTTAGGGTCGGGGATCGGCGGTCGGCAGGCCAGGACTTGTTGCGAATTTCAAAAAGACAGAAAGAAATGAACTTTCTGTTTATTTCGTTTGCATGTCTTTGAACGGTACAAAAGGAAAAGGAGATACAAGCTAAGGGTAAAAACGACGTAGCTGGTCGATGTTCCACGCGTTGGCGAGTATGCGTCCGTCGGCGTTCTTGAGCTTGTAGGTTCCGGGCCGGAGCACCTCCGCAACGGTGTATGGTCCTTCCCACGGAGGAGTCAGCTTGTGCCGACCCTGATTGCCCTGCAAAAGGCGAAGAACGAGGTCGCCAACCTCGAAAGCGCGGCCTTTAACCTTTCGTTCGTGGTAACGGCGCAGCGTTTCTTGATACTTGGCGGAATGCAGGAGCGCGGCCTCTCGTGCTTCGTCGATCTGCTCGAGCGCATCCTCGAGGTAGCGCTCGTTGAGGTCCGGGTCAAACGCTTGCACCCGCGGGGCCCCATAATCCAGGTCAGTCGGCAGCACTGCCTCGGCTCCATACACCATGAAGAATGGAGTGTAGCCAGTGGCACGACTCGGCGTCGTCCTTAGGCTCCACAACACTGCATCGAGCTCTTTTGCCCACCGACCGGCAAATTTCTTGAGCTTGTTGAAGATTCTGGGCTTTAATCCTTGGAGGATCATGCCATTTGCTCGTTCACACTGCCCATTCGTTTGGGGGTGAGAAACAGCTGCCCAGTCGACTCGGATGCCGTATTGGTCGCAAAAGTTCAGGAATTTCTTCCCCGTGAACTGCGTGCCATTGTCAGTGATGATGGCATTTGGCACCCCGAATCGATGTACAATGTCGGTGAAGAACTTGACGGCTTGCGCCGAGTCAATCTTGCCGATCGGCCTGGCCTCTATCCACTTTGAGAACTTGTCAACGGCGACAAGCAAGTGGGTATAGCCTCCTGGTGCCTTTTTGAAGGGTCCAACCAGGTCCAGTCCCCACACTGCGAACGACCAAGTAATAGGGATGGTTTGGAGGGCCTGAGCCGGCAGATGAGTTTTTCGAGCATAATGCTGGCACCCTTCGCAAGTGCGCACCACTCGTTGGGCGTCGGCAACAGCGGTCGGCCAATAAAAACCGTGCCGAAACGCGTTGCCGACTAAGCTTCGCGGTGCAGCGTGATGGCCGCACGTTCCGCCATGGATATCCTGGAGTAACTGCCTACCCTCGCCGAGAGGGATACAGCGTTGGAGGATTCCAGAGCGCCCTTTTTTATACAGCTCGCCGTCGACCATCGCAAATGTCTTGGCGCGCCTTGCGAGTCGGCGTGCCTCAGTGCGGTCGGACGGAAGCTGTTGTCGCAAGAGGTAGTCGATGAAGGGTTGCCTCCAGTCATCGCGGGACCCGGGGTCAGCCCCCGAGTCGGGCGAGGCGTCGCGGGGGTCGGCGGGAGCCCCCGAGTTTTTGTCGCGCTTGATGACCAAGGCCTCGTTGGCCTCAATCGGAGCTGGTTCTTGTGCTTGCTCTTTCGTCGGGTCGGCCGACGCAGGATCATTGATGGATGGCTTGTCTTGATCGCAGGCAAAAATGCCTGCCGGGATTACCTCCCGGTTTGATCCCAGCCTGGCCAACGAATCGGCCGCTTCGTTGTCCCGCCGAGGGACGTATTCAACTTGAAAACCATCGAATTTTTCTTCCAGACGGCGGATTTCGGCACAGTAGGCCGCCATCTTGGGGTTAGTGCAGGTGGACTCATTCATGACCTGGTTAACAACGAGCTGAGAGTCGCCAAAGGCTTCGAGCCTACGGACTCCTAACTCGACAGCTGCTTTCATGCCGTTAAGCAGAGCTTCGTACTCGGCTACATTGTGTGATGCTGGGAAATTGAGCCGGATGACATATTGCATTCGCACACCTCTCGGAGAGATGAGCAGCCACCCACTCCCGGCACCCCTTTTTGTGAGAGATCCGTCAAAAAACAGCCGCCAACATCCCTTTTCGACAGGAACTATGGGCAACTGAGTTTCGGTCCACTCGGCGATGAAATCTACCAGGGTATGGGATTTTACGGCAGATGGGTGCGTAAATTCGATTCCCTGATCCATTAATTCTAACGCCCATTTAGAAATTTTGACCGACACCTCCGGATTGCCTAGAACCTCAGCAAGGGGGAAGGAGGAGACGACGGTTACCGGATGGGCGTCGAAGTAGTGGCGGAGTTTGCGCCGAGTGATGACCAGCGCGTATATCACCTTCTGGATCTGCTGCCACCTTGTCTTGCAGTCGGAGAGGACCTCGCTGACGAAGTACACGGGCCGTTGTACCTTGAGCACCTTGCCCGACTCCGTCCGCTCCACCACCAGAGCGGTGCTAACCACCTGCGTTGTCGCCGCTATATAGAGCAACAAGGGCTCCTTCTCGGTCGGAGAGGCGAGAATCGGGGCGCTAGAGAGTCTGGCCTTGAGATGATCAAGGGCCTCTTGTGCCTCGGCCGTCCAGACAAAGTTGTCGGACTTCTTGAGGAGACGATAGAGTGGCAACCCCTTTTCCCCGAGTCGGGAAATGAATCGACTGAGCGCGGCTAAGCAGCCGGTCACCTTCTGTACACCTTTCAGGTTTTTGATCGGCCCCATCTTCGCGATGGCTTCGATTTTTTCTGGGTTGGCTTCGATGCCGCGTTGTGAAACGCAATATCCCAGGAGCATCCCTTTTGGGACCCCGAAAACGCATTTCTCGGGATTGAGCTTAATGCCATTCTCTCTTAGCCGTTGGAACACGGCGTTGAGATCGGCGACTAAGTCGTCGGTTCGCATGGATTTGACTACGATGTCATCCACGTACGCTTGCACGATCCGTCCGATGAGATCACCGAAACACTTGATCATACAACGTTGGTAAGTGGCGTCGGCATTCTTTAACCCAAACGGCATTGTAACGTAACAATATGAGCCGAACGGAGTAATGAACGCCGTTGCCTCTTGATCACCGATCTTTAGTGGGATCTGGTGATAGCCCGAGTAGGCATCTAGGAAACACAGGGTTTCGCACCCTGCGGTCCAGTCAACAATTTGGTCGATGCGTGGCAAAGAAAACGGGTCCTTTGGGCATGCCTTATTGAGACTTGTGTAGTCAACACACATCCTCCATTTCCCATTTTTCTTTTTAACAAGTACAGGATTGGAGAGCCACTCGGGGTGATACTTTTCTTTGATGAAGCCGGCGGCAAGGAGCTTTGTCAGCTCGTTGCCTATGGCTCGGCGCCTTTCCTCGTCGAACCGACGCAACCTCTGCTTGACCGGTTTCGATCCCGGTTTGATGTTGAGGGAGTGCTCGGCGATTTCCCTTGGAATCCCCGGCATGTCCGAGGGTTTCCACGCGAAGATGTCCTTGTTGGCGCGAAGGAAATCGACGAGCGCGCTTTCCTATTTGGCAGAAAGGGTCGCCCCGATGATGACCGCCTTCCCCTCGGGGTCGGACGGGTCGAGGGGAACCTTCTTGGTGTCCTTGGATGGCTCGAACGAGCCGGACGCCTTCTTCGGAGTCGGCGTCTCCTCGGACTCCACGCTGGCGACCTCCGGGAGGTCGGGCTTGTTGATGAGCGCCGCTGCCAGCTCGCAGCACTCTACTTCACACTCGTAAGCACGTTGAACAGACGTGCTCACGGTGATGACACCTCTCGGCCCCGGCATCTTGAGTTTGAGGTAGGTGTAGTTGGGGACGGCCATGAACTTCGCGTAACATGGCCGACCAAGGATCGCGTGGTACGCGCCGGGGAAGTCCACCATGTCGAAGGTGAGGACCTCTGTGCGGTAGTTGATCGGCGTGCCGAAGGTGACGGGCAAGTCGATTTGCCCGAGTGGCATGGCCGTCTTTCCGGGCACGACCCCATGGAAGGGCGCGCCCGAAGGTCGGATGTGAGAGCGACTGACTCCCATGGCATCGAGGGTCTCTGCGTACAAAATATTTAAACCACTACCACCATCCATCAATACCTTGGATAGGCGCTTGTTGGAGACGATGGGGTCGACGACGAGTGGGTACCGCCCCGGACGCGGCACGTGCTCGGGGTGGTCGCCGCGGTCGAAGGTGATGGCCGCCTCGGACCACTTGAGGAAGGCCGGAGTCGCCGGCTCAGCGGCGTACACCTCTCGGCGCTCCAGCTTCTGGCGCCGCTTGGAGGAGCTGACTCCTTCGCCTCCGAAGATCATGAGGCAGCCGGTGGTTTTCGGAAATCCACCGTCCGCCTCCTTGTCGTCCTTCCCGTCATCCCCGGGGTCAGAATCCTTGCGGTCGGACTTCTTTGCCTTCGCGCCCAGGAACTTCAGCATGAGCCCGCAATCCTTGAGGGCGTGCTTGACGGGGTAGGCGTGGTTGGGGCACGGCGCCTCCAGCATTTTTTCGAAATGCTGGTTCTTGCCGTCGTTGTCGACGGCAGGCTTCTTCTGCTTACGCTCGACGGCCGCGACGAGCGCGTCGTTGCGGCGTTGCTGATCGCCGCCCTTCTTCTTCTTCTGCTTTTGCTTCTTGTCGTGCGGGGCAGACGGACCCGCACCGGAACTCTCGTTCCGCTTTGCCTTGCCTTTAGTCCGGTGAAGGAGGGCATCGACCGCATCCTCACCGGAGGCGTAGCTGGTGGCCACGTCGAGCAGCTCCTTGATGGAGCGCGGGCTCTTGCGGCCGAGCTCATGAACGAGCCCTTCGTTGGCGGTGCCCGCTATGAACGCGGAGATCACCTCGGCGTCAGCGAGATTGGGCAACGCGTTGCATTGCCTGGAGAACCGCTTGATATAGTCCCTCAGGGACTCGTCGGCGCCCTGTCGGCAGTTCCGAAGGTCCCACGGGTTCCCCGGGCGCGCGTACGTGCCCTGGAAGTTGCCGATGAACACCTCCTGGAGGTCAACCCAATCCTGGATTGAGCCCTCCGGGAGATGCTCGAGCCACGTCCTGGCCGAGTCGGCCAAGAAGAGGGGGAGGTTGCGGATAATGAACCGTTCGTCGGTGGCACCGCCGGCTTGGCACGCCAAGCGGTAGTCCTCCAGCCACAACGCGGGATTCGTCTCCCCGTTGTACTTCGTGATATTGCTGGGCGGCCGAAACCGCTGGGGGACGGGAGCCCGCAAAATGGCGCGGCCAAAAGCCCGTGGGCCGGCCGGGACCGGAGCCCGAGGCTTGTCTTCCTCCGGGTCAAATCTCCCGCCACGCCGCGGAGCGTAGACAAAGTCCTCGGTTTCGCACCGTGGACCTCGCCCTTGATCGCGGCGCCTTGCCCGCAGAATGTCGCGGGCGTCGCGGATCCTGCCGATCCGCTGATGGACCGGCGGCGCGTCCCCAGTCCCACTTTGCTTGGGGGTTTGGTGGACGGAACTTTCGGGTTGTGGCCGCGGCTTGCTTGGCGTGCGGTAGGAAACGCTGGATTCCCACCGCCGTGCAGCGGAGCTTTGCTCGCGCTCGGCCTGCTGCACCGCCGCCAAGTCCAGGAGGTCCTTGAGCTCCCCCTGGATTCTTCGCTGGTCCTCGTTGGACGGTTGCGGGAGCGCGCGCAAAAGTGTCGCTGCCGCGGCGACATTCTGGCTGGGCCTGGTGTATCTGGGCACGAGGTTGCCCGCCTCGGCCAGAATCCGCTGCCGGGCTTCGCGCCCATGGGCACGCACGCGTTCGCGCAGGGCCTGGCGCTGCGCCACCTCGTGTTCGAGCCGCTCGCGCTCCTCCTTGAGCCGCCGCGCGGCTTCTGCGAGCTCGTGTTGGCGTTGGAGCAGACGCTCCAGGTCATCGCCCTCCCGGAGGTCGGCGCTCGCCGGAGGGGTTTCATGCTGCGCCTGTGTCACAAGCACGGGCGCGGCTTCTGCGGCCGCTCCGGCGTCCGCCGTCGTCGCGACCGCTGCAGGGTCTGGCTGCGCCGCCACGTCGTGAACGTTGCGGCGGCTACCCCCGCCGGCTTCCACCACCATGCACTCGCGCGAAGGATGGTGACTGCCGGCGTCGGAGTCGTAGTCGAGGAGGTCATCCTCGTCGCTGTCGTAGTCGTACTCCGCCATACCCACGAGCTCCGCGCCCGCGGATATGGCGAGGGTGAGGGCCCTTTGTGGGGGTGCCGGCGGTTCGACGCGCGAAAGCCCCCCATCCCGGACCACGATGAACTCCAGGCTCCCGAAGTACACGAGAGCGCCCGGAGTCCAATCGATGTCGTGGCTTGCCATCATCTGAAGATGTCAAACGCGCTGAGGTCCCCTACCTGGCGCGCCAACTGTCGGTGTTAAGAAACCGGCCGACAAGTAAATTTGTAACTACGGCGCCTGACAATCTTCCGTGATGGTGAGGGTTTTGCGAGAGAGGCAAGGTTTATACTGGTTCAGGCAATCGATGCCCTACGTCCAGTTCGTGGGTGGTTCGTGTTTCGACTTGCAGAGGGGAGCTACAAGTGTTGGCGAGGGAGGAGAAAGACTCCAAGCCTCTTCGTGTGTATCTCTATGTCTGTGTGTGTTGTATCTATTGATGGATCGATCCCCCTCCTCATGCATCCAGCTCTCCTTTTATAGTCAAGGAGTGAGCCGGTTTACAAATGGGAACGGGGCTTTCGAGTTGTGGGCTGCGCGGCTACACGCCGCACTAGTCTGATCCCTAGCCGCTACTGTTGCTCTAGTCAGGCGGCGTCCTGTCAGCCTGGTCGCCGGGCAGGTGGTCGAGATGTCAACCCAGACTGTCGCGGCCGTCTTGTCGCCGGTCCGGTCTTCGTCCCTGTTCAGGATGATGATGATGTCGTAGCCATTCCGCTGCTGTACTCGAGGTGTCAGGCGGCGCCGCGAGATGGGACGGGTGTCACTGTGCAGGTCAGATCGCGTGCCTGCAAGTATATGAGTTGCTGGGTAGAGTTAAGGCTCCCCAGCTACTCGTCGTAAATGCTTGTCCTCCTTGCCAGAGGAAAATCTTCTCGACGAAGTCTCCCAACTCGGGGTCGGGCGAAGCGTGGCTTGTGGGCCCGCCCGACTGGGAGTCGGGCGAGGCGGAGTCTGTGGACCCCACCCGACTCGGGGTCGGGCGGGGCGGAAGTCGTGGGCCCGCCCGACTGGGGGTCGGGCGAGGCGGAATCTGTGGACCCCACCCGACTCGGGGTCGGGCGGGGCGAAAGTCGTGGGCCCGCCCGACTGGGGGTCGGGCGAGGCGGAACTTGTATGTGCCCTCGGGGTCGGCCGTGGGCCCCTCGAGCGCTCTGTTGTCGTGTACCTGTTCCTGTGGGCCCTACACAATTAAGCTGAGACGGTTAGCAAGATTAAGTATCCTAGATCAGGATACCCTGATTTGGGTATCCGTCACTAAATGTAGGCATAAATTCAATTTTACAAAACTCTATTTTATACTATGTGTTTTCGAAAATTCTACCATTGATAGGCTAGAATAACCATCACGTACACCTACCAATTTCCACCATTATTGACATTGATATGAGTCTTGTTGTGATGATACTGCGTTTTCACTTATTAGGCTAATATATAAATACCAAGAGACAGTAAAACCGTTGTGACATGACATGGAAAATAAGAGCCAGATTGTTCTTTTTATTTCCCACTTTGATGTATATTAGTAGACGGATGGCCAAGCGGAGAAACTGAGGATATAAAGTGGAGGCTGCAGAGATAATGCGAAGGACACATACCAGCCTTGAGCTAGGCCATGACTGCATCCTCAGCCGTGGACGTGTACTGTTGTGCATCACATGTGATGGTCAGCAACCGCAAGAGAGTTGGGAAATCTACTGGTATCATTTGATGGGAATAGGAGGCTCAAGTGAAGAATTTAAGAGATCAAGAAAGCAAAAATACACAAATCAGTTTCTTCAGTCGCTCTTCAAAGCATGGACTGGACATCCTCTGTAATGTAGAGTCATCTGGGACAAAAACAATTGCATGCTAGCTTGGTAATTAGGTGAGTGGCAAGTTGCATCACTGTTTAAGCCACGTGTGGAGTTAGAGTAAGTTGTTGACCGACGGGTTTTTGTGGAAGATCAACGAAGAATAGCATATTTTGTTATGAAATGGTTGTCAAGTGAGATTTCATGAACTGCAATTTGTATCGAGTATTACTAGCTTTCTCATGTTGTTCTTATAAAAACATATATTAGGAACAGAAGTAAGGCCGTAAGACAATATTAGGAACAGAAGTAAGTCCTGATTTCATGACCGGCAGGCAGCCATTAACCTAAAGTCTGTTCTCACTTCCATCTTGGTCCTCCAGTAATTAGGAACAGAAGTAAGGCCGCAAGACAATATCCTTTGTATACGCTCTGTAAGTCGAAGGTGTCTCCTCACATTAAAATAGCAATTGCCCGTGGCAAGCATAATCAATACCCATTATTTGTGTCAACTATCTTCTTCTGATAAAGAGATTCTCTGTGCACGACAATTGGTAACTCAGAAGGAGCTAATACATAGCAACAAAGTTCACCTGCCAGCTTGCACTGCTGGAACAATATGACCTCCTACATATACACGGCACAACAAGCTGCTAGCAATAACCACATACTACGTGTTAGAGGAAGCAGAGAAAGTTTGACCAAGATGTTTTGGAAGAGGCTGCGTGTTGCGTTTGGAATATGAGGCATACGGGAAGAACCCTTCAGACCTGTGCTACCTCCACGAGGTCATTCCTTCGATTCAGGTTGCTATAGAAACACAAAAAATAGTCATGAAAAGATACGAAGTGGAGAAATGGGCTACAACTGCATTCGCCAACACTTGCAGAGGAACGGATGTGTTTCCTGGCTAGCTGACAACGGAGTTATATGCAGTACGAATCAATGTCAGATGTACATCGTCTCGAATTAAAGGAAGTCGACACCAATATTGCATCCCTAACATAACAATTTGAGTGCCTGGCAGGGAGCAGTGCTAACGGTTTATGTTGGCTCTAAATGATCTTTTCCAGCGCTGGGTGCTTGTCCGTGAGAAGAAAGGAGCTAAACCGTCGTTCGACTGAACTACTTGCCAACCGTAGGAATAGGATTGTTTGGTGGGATCTGTGACATCCCAGCCCAAGGCTTAATAAGATTGATAGAATACTCATGTCAACAAGTTGCAACTTCTTTTCCGGAAGCTCATCTCGAAAGAACTCCGAGGTTAAGCGTGCTTGGCCTGAAGCGATGGGTGACCGACCGGGATTTTTTTCCTGGGTGCGCACGAGTGAGGACAAAGTGCGCAGAAAAGACATGTGTTGGTCTGTGAGGTCAGTCTTGAAGTCCTAGAGAGCTGCCAGGTGTAAGCGGACCCGGCCTCGGGGAGGTGGGACGTTACAAGTGGTATCAGAGCCGACCCTCGCGGTTTCACGGACGCGTGTGGGCACAGTTGCGCAGGCATGGTGCGCATGGCTGGTGTGGACCCAGAGTGGTCACACAGCATGGCACATGCGCTGGCACTGGACGCACGGACGTGGCCAAGAGGGGACGTTCCTGGATTGGGGTTGACCGACGAGGACGTCGGTCTTCTAAGTGGGTGAGTATGTATGTGACATCCCAGCCCAAGGCTTAATAGGATTGATAAAATACTCATGTCAACAAGTTGCAACTTCTTTTCCGGAAGCTCATCTCGAAAGAACTCTGAGGTTAAGCGTGCTTGGCCTGGAGCGATGGGTGACCGACCGGGAAGTCTTTCCTGGGTGCGCACGAGTGAGGACAAAGTGCGCAGAAAAGACATGTGTTGGTCTGTGAGGTCAGTCTTGAAGTCCTAGAGAGCTGCCAGGTGTAAGCGGACCCGGCCTCGGGGAGGCGGGACGTTACAGGATCCAGCGCTGGATAGAGCGACTGCACGGCCTGAGTGCACGCGCTGTTCGGACTCCCGAGGATCTCAATCCACTCCGGCCTCGTAGATATGTGTATCCTATCAGCTCCGTTCAGTTTCTCCTGGCCGCTCCATCGCCACACGCTGCTAGGGTTTCTGCTTCTCCCTCGTCCCTGCCAACGGATCCCTGCAGGTCCGTTTACTTCCTCCCCACGCTGCTAGCTAGGGTTCCGCTCCTGCCGACGGGATGCCGCCCTTGGGAGGCTCCTTCATCGCTCTCGGGCCTTGGGAACTTCCCTCAGTGGTAAGAAACCAGACTCGAACTCGCACATCTCTCTCGAACTCTCTCGTCTCCCCGAGCCTCCAGGGCTGATTCCGGCCCCTCCCCAGCTGCTCCGGCTTGTCGACGGCGTGGTCTCGGGTGAGGGACCCACCCTTGTACAGTAGTAGATCTAGTTTTCTTAGTTTCATAGGAATAATCTTGGGATTCGTGTGCTGCTATCGCCATCGTGCTTGACTGGCGATTTGCTCTGCTGCAGCACGGCTGTTAGTTCCTTCATGTTTTCTTACGTGGGTGTCGGTGTGATGCCATTTGTATTCCTCATCGGATTCCTCCCCGATGTGTGTTCCTTCCCCTCTATTTTTGTTCTATGTTTTTCAGGAGGTACCATGGAGTTTTGGCGTCTGGCTGTGGCCTTCTGGCTTGAGGAATCTCGACGGCGCTTTTCCTTGGATTGGGTTGATTGCTTCAAGCTGATCCCCAATAGTATCAGGGAATTTCTTTGGTCCAGCCCGGTGTTGCGCCCTCAAGATCTACGGCTGCGACCTGTCATTCTTCCTCGTTGTATGCATGGTGTTGTGCCTGAGGCGACTTCCGGGTGAGGCGTCAGCGTGTCAATCGGCCACCATGAAGAGGCCTTCTTCCGTTCTCGACGCAGTGTTCTATTGTCTTGCTCCGTTGAGGTTGGGGCCTTGGGGGCGCCATTGTTGGAGTTTCCTTGCCTGGATCCCATGGTTGCTGCCATCTCCATGTCCAGGATTCAACGTTGGTGGTGTGGTCTTGTTTCTCATCACCGACAGCAGATTCTACTCGAGCTAGAGCGATTCAGTCTTCCGCAGTCCCTTGTAACTACGTAATACTAGATCATGTTTTTTTTTCCTTTTTGCGACTGAATTCTAGATAGGGAACGTTTATTATTTTGTGGTCAGGGAATTCTAGATAACACTTGTTTCCTTGTGGTCCGGGATCGGAAGCTCATCCTCTTTTGGTTCTGGCTGCAGCCCCTCAAGGGATCGAAATTCTGTGGAATAGTTGTGAAGGTATAGCAGTTTTACTCCGAGGGTTGGAAAAATTGATAGGTTGGAAGTTTGATTCCATTTTGGTGCAATTGTAATTTTGGGTAATGTTTGATTCCATTTTGATAGGTTGGAAGCTGCTGCCACTAGTAGCGTCATCTTGTGTTCAGTGCTAACTCCAAGGCCTGATATTCTCTTTGAATCAAATTGCAAAGGCAGTGGTTGTTTGTACTTTCTGAGGCTTGAAAAAAATGGAATGCAACAAGGATGAGGCCGCAAGGGCGAAAGAGATTGCGGAGAATAAATTCAAAGAGAGGGACCTGCAGGGCGCCAAGAGGCTTGCACTCAAGGCTCAGAGTCTCTTTGATGGGCTTGAAGGTGTCGATCAAATGATTGCCACTATCAATGTTTACATTGCTTCAGAGGTGAAGGTTGATGGGGAACATAATAAAAGTAAAGTAAGCGCGGCTCCTTGTTCTGCCAACGGCTTTTTTAATTTTCCACTTAATTCTGCTGCTTCTTCTTCCAAGGTAAAAGCAAGGCCAATAACAGAAGTAGCTACTCACGCAGTGCGCCAGCACGCAAATGTTGCCCCTCCACAACCCGCACCAGCTCCTGCCCCATCTCCCGTACACCGTCCTGATCCACCTCCAGCGAGTTCTCCAACATTTTGGACCTCCTGTGTCACACCCCAAAACTTCTATTTTGGGATGTGAAGCCTTTTTCTTTTGTTTTTAAAGCTTTTGTTGAAAATCAAATGAATTTGGTTTATGCAATGAAAAATGAATTTATAAAATTACAGAATAGGTTAAGGATTTTTATGGTTGGATATATCCTTGTTCAATTTTCACAATTGTCATTGCCATTGTTTATCCCGCATCGCTCTATTTCATCTCCTTGTCATCCTCCAGATCAAGAAACCGTCTACATTCATTGTATCTACCACGTGCAGTCAAAAGGAAAGAAATTGAGCATTAAACGTCGAATTAATGCATTTCCTTTATTTCCCTCTCTTTTCTTCCTTTCTCCCACCAACCCCATGTCTCCCTACAAGTACCAGCACCTCCCCACGTCCTCCCCACACCCACAAACCCTCCCCATGCCGCCAGGCTGCCGCCGCTACTCGTCATCCTCGCGTCTAGCACCAGCACTGCAAGTTGCCATTGGCGTTCCCGCTGATCTACCCAACGGATTGAAGCCAAATTTCACCAAAGGGTGCGCCTATACATCCTCTACATCATATCCAAATTTGGTGGCCAGAGGAGCTCTGAATCCTCCAGGATCTGCATCTCAACAACCGTCCCTCCCTGATCTGGATCTGTCCAGCGCGCATAATGGTAATTACATCCATGTTCCAGCCACTTGATTCGCTTATTTGTTTCACCAACCATACCAAATTGTGTTCCAGCAGGTTTTCTTTCATTCCCATGAATATCTCTCCTTGATTTGTTCCCCTGCCTCCAGGAACGCAACGCCACTCTCAACTGTCACAGAACAACCTCATTACGATCCGACCAATCGATCTCCTTTTCAGGTGAGCCCATGGACAAATCATCATGTCTCTGTCGTGTTCCACACCCTTAGACACATTACTGTGAAATTTTTGTCCCGAAAAGTGTAGCCAATTGACGGGAACGCGCAATTCTTTCATTGTCTGTACACAGCCTTTCTGTACAGTTTTCAGAAAAAACCTTGTCAATTGAATTGATCATATCTTTTTGTTTGTAACTCCGATTTAGGTGATTCTTGCGCCTAAATCTTTGTCTCATTGTAACCTATCAAACCATAGTGTTTTTATGATATGTTTGTTCTGTTTGGTGTACTGTATTTATTTGTTTGTGCCTTTTCTTTTATCGATAGTTAGTTCGAATGGATGATGACGTCGAGAAGCGGTATGAGAACATGAAGAGCAAGACAAGAGCACTGAGCAACATTGTATGAACAGGCAAGTGTCCTTGAACATCTTGCTCCTATTAGTGTAGTTGGTAGTACATTCCTTGGATGCATGCTTGTCTAAATATGAATCCTATGCTATGGTTTACTAGATATTCCACATTATTCCTTGTCGCCTGTTGGGGGGTTTCTTGGTTATGGGTAGTTTTCATGCTTAGCCTTGCTGTATGTTTGGGTGGGAAGTGTCCTTAATTTTGATTAATGATCTATGCAACTAAAGTGGGATGGTAATGGTTAGAAACATGGTGATTAGGAATCTGAGCAGGATGGTTTGTTTGGTATGGTGCCGTCGTGCACGAGACTTTGGTTGGTGCTTGTACCTGCTTTAGATTCTAAGGACCGGTTCATGGAGCATGTAACCCGGCATATCCGCGCCATCACAAGACTGCGATGGGAGCAGCTTGGCCAATTAATTAGATGTCTCCTTACCTTGTGTGCACCATTCGGATGTTTTGTGGCGCAAGAGGGGGCTTCTGCAGCGGAGGTAAAATGGACTCCAATATGCTGTTAGCGGTGGAACCTTAGCGGGTGCATACAGGTTTGGAGATGCTTTGTAAAGGCCTCGTAGTGATCTCCTGGCCGCACACCATAGGAAGTGTGCAGTGGCATAATGGAGGTTTTAGTCACCGACGGGTGATGAAATCACGACTTGTGGGTAAAGTGGTGCAACCTCTGCAGAGTGTAAAACTGTCTTGACAGCCGTGCTCACGGTCACGAGCAAGCCTGGACTTATTCATGATTAGTTGGATGGTTTGGTTGGTTGCTAGTCAGGTGGTGGGAACCCGATTAGTTGGTAGCCAGGTGGTGGGAACCTGGTGAGCGGTTGTATGTTGGTTTTGGGGGTGATCATCACACTTAGTAATTAGGATGCTTTGATATAGGAGTTTATATTAGGATTGCATAGATGCAACCATTGCGTTAAGCCTTTCTTGATTTAGCCTTGCATGTCATACTTTCCCCCACTTGCTGAGTACGATATGTACTCATGCGCTTGCTTTTCCATATATTATTGTTGCTCAGTGAGGAAGCCAAAGACTACATTGAAGATGGTGCATAGAAGGTCGCGTTGCCGCCAGTCGATTGCCTGTGGAGCGCCCTCAAGCTGTTTCTTCCGCTGCTGTGTTTAGAACTCTGGTTTGTTTTTATTTAAGTTCTTTTATTCGCTATAGAACTGTATATCACTATGATGTCGCTACATGTATGATAAAACAGATCCTGGCATACATGTAGAATGCATTCGATTTATGCTATATAAAAATCGGGTGTGACAAAGTGGTATCAGAGCTATAATCGACTCTAGGAACGTGACCTTAGTTAGAATGGACGTTTCGTGGACCCTTGGATGCACTCGATGATCAAGACGACGATCCGCTTCAGAAAGGACGATGATCGGCTTCTCTACAACAATGATATTGAAGATGAAGACCTGCTTGGCAAGAAGCTCTATCGATTATGACATTTCACTCACTTAGATTCCCTTTTGTGCGGTGAGTGAAAGCCATTCGTTGAATATCACGATTTAGACACGTTGTGTGCTGTTTTTGAAACAAAATTCTTTTTGTTTAAGGGGGGTAGCTGATCGTAAGACGAAACCTTAGGATGACCCTATGCTCTTCCTTCCTACTTCTCTAGTCCACCCAAATCTCGGGACGAGATTTCGTTTAAGGGGGGTAGTTTTGTCACACCCCAAAACTTCTATTTTGGGATGTGAAGCCTTTTCTTTTGTTTTTAAATCTTTTGTTGAAAATCAAATGAATTTGGTTTATGCAATGAAAAATGAATTTATAAAATTACAGAATAGGTTAAGGATTTTTATGGTTGGATATATCCTTGTTCAATTTTCACAATTGTCATTGCCATTGTTTATCCCGCATCGCTCTATTTCATCTCCTTGTCATCCTCCAGATCAAGAAACTGTCTACATTCATTGTATCTACCACGTGCAGTCAAAAGGAAAGAAATTGAGCATTAAACGTCGAATTAATGTATTTTCTTTATTTCCCTCTCTTTCCTTCCTTTCTCCCACCAACCCCATGTCTCCCTACAAGTACCAGCACCTCCCCACGTCCTCCCCACACCCACAAACCCTCCCCATGCCGCCAGGCTGCCGCCGCTACTCGTCATCCTCGCGTCTAGCACCAGCACTGCAAGTTGCCATTGGCGTTCCCGCTGATCTACCCAACGAATTGAAGCCAAATTTCACCAAAGGGTGCGCCTATACATCCTCTACACCATATCCAAATTTGGTGGCCAGAGGAGCTCTGAATCCTCTAGGATCTGCATCTCAACAACCGTCCCTCCCTGATCTGGATCTGTCCAGCGCGCATAATGGTAATTACATCCATGTTCCAGCCACTTGATTCGCTTATTTGTTTCACCAACCATACCAAATTGTGTTCCAGCAGGTTTTCTTTCATTCCCATGAATATCTCTCCTTGATTTGTTCCCCTGCCTCCAGGAACGCAACGCCACTCTCAACTGTCACAGAACGACCTCATCACGATCCGACCAATCGATCTCCTTTTCAGGTGAGCCCATGGACAAATCATCATGTCTCTGTCGTGTTCCACACCCTTAGACACATTACTGTGAAATGTTTGTCCCGAAAAGTGTAGCCAATTGACGGGAACGCGCAATTCTTTCATTGTCTGTACACAGCCTTTCTGTACAGTTTTCAGAAAAAACCTTATCAATTGAATTGATCATATCTTTTGTTTGTAACTCCGATTTAGGTGATTCTTGCGCCTAAATCTTTGTCTCATTGTAACCTATCAAACCATAGTGTTTTTATGATATGTTTGTTCTATTTGGTGTACTGTATTTATTTGTTTGTGCCTTTTCTTTTATCGATAGTTAGTTCGAATGGATGATGACGTCGAGAAGCGGTATGAGAACATGAAGAGCAAGACAAGAGCACTGAGCAACATTGTATGAACAGGCAAGTGTCCTTGAACATCTTGCTCCTATTAGTGTAGTTGGTAGTACATTCCTTGGATGCATGCTTGTCTAAATATGAATCCTATGCTATGGTTTACTAGATATTCCACATTATTCCTTGTCGCCTGTTGGGGGGTTTCTTGGTTATGGGTAGTTTTCATGCTTAGCCTTGCTGTATGTTTGGGTGGGAAGTGTCCTTAATTTTGACTAATGATCTATGCAACTAAAGTGGGATGGTAATGGTTAGAAACATGGTGATTAGGAATCTGAGCAGGATGGTTTGTTTGGTATGGTGCCGGCGTGCACGAGACTTTGGTTGGTGCTTGTACCTGCTTTAGATTCTAAGGACCGGTTCATGGAACATGTAACCCGGCATATCCGCGCCATCACAAGACTGCGATGGGAGCAGCTTGGCCAATTAATTAGATGTCTCCTTACCTTGTGTGCACCATTCGGATGTTTTGTGGCGCAAGAGGGAGCTTCTGCAGCGGAGGTAAAATGGACTCCAATATGCTGTTAGCGGTGGAACCTTAGCGGGTGCATACAGGTTTGGAGATGCTTTGTAAAGGCCTCGTAGTGATCTCCTGGCCGCACACCATAGGAAGTGTGCAGTGGCATAATGGAGGTTTTAGTCACCGACGGGTGATGAAATCACGACTTGTGGGTAAAGTGGTGCATCCTCTGCAGAGTGTAAAACTGTCTTGACAGCTGTGCTCATGGTCACGAGCAAGCCTGGACTTATTCATGATTAGTTGGATGGTTTGGTTGGTTGCTAGTCGGGTGGTGGGAACCCGATTAGTTGGTAGCCAGGTGGTGGGAACCTGGTGAGCGGTTGTATGTTGGTTTTGGGGGTGATCATCACACTTAGTAATTAGGATGCTTTGATATAGGAGTTTATATTAGGATTGCATAGATGCAACCATTGCGTTAAGCCTTTCTTGATTTAGCCTTGCATGTCATACTTTCCCCCACTTGCTGAGTACGATATGTACTCATGCGCTTGCTTTTCCACATATTATTGTTGCTCAGTGAGGAAGCCAAAGACTACATTGAAGATGGTGCATAGAAGGTCGCGTTGCCGCCAGTCGATTGCCTGTGGAGCGCCCTCAAGCTGTTCTTCCGCTGCTGTGTTTAGAACTCTGGTTTGTTTTTATTTAAGTTGTTTTATTCGCTATAGAACTGTATATCACTATGATGTCGCTACATGTATGATAAAACAGATCCTGGCATACATGTAGAATGCATTCGATTTATGCTATATAAAAATCGGGTGTGACAAAGTGGTATCAGAGCTATAATCGACTCTAGGAACGTGACCTTAGTTAGAATGGACGTTTCGTGGACCCTTGGATGCACTCGATGATCAAGACGACGACCCGCTTCAGAAAGGACGATGATCGGCTTCTCTACAACAATGATATTGAAGATGAAGACCTGCTTGGCAAGAAGCTCTATCGATTATGACATTTCACTCACTTAGATTCCCTTTTGTGCGGCGAGTGAAAGCCATTTGTTGAATATCACGATTTAGACATGTTGTGTGCTGTTTTTGAAACAAAATTCTTTTGTTTAAGGGGGGTAGCTGATCGTAAGACGAAACCTTAGGATGACCCTATGCTCTTCCTTCCTACTTCTCTAGTCCACCCAAATCTCGGGACGAGATTTCGTTTAAGGGGGGTAGTTTTGTCACACCCCAAAACTTCTATTTTGGGATGTGAAGCCTTTTTCTTTGTTTTTAAAGCTTTTGTTGAAAATCAAATGAATTTGGTTTATGCAATGAAAAATGAATTTATAAAATTACAGAATAGGTTAAGGATTTTTATGGTTGGATATATCCTTGTTCAATTTTCACAATTGTCATTGCCATTGTTATCCCGCATCGCTCTATTTCATCTCCTTGTCATCCTCCAGATCAAGAAACCGTCTACTTTCATTGTATCTACCACGTGCAGTCAAAAGAAAAGAAATTGAGCATTAAACGTCGAATTAATGTATTTTCTTTATTTCCCTCTCTTTCCTTCCTTTCTCCCACCAACCCCATGTCTCCCTACAAGTACCAGCACCTCCCCACGTCCTCCCCACATCCACAAACCCTCCCCATGCCGCCAGGCTGCCGCCGCTAC
>CM017440.1:48841739-48871105 GCA_007726485.1 Eragrostis curvula | reverse complement strand
TTGGTGTCGGTGACGGGCATGGTGATGTACTCGCGGGCCCGGGTGCTCCGGAGCCGGAAGCTAGCACAGCCGATTGGGACGGCGCGCGGATTCCCTTCCGCGTCCTTCTTGGTCTGGAGCGCGAGGGTGAAGAAGTACTTGAAAAGGTGGAAATGGGGGCGAATCTTCAAAAAACCTTCGCACAAGGCGACGAAGGCGGAGATGTGCTGGATGGAGTTGGGGTTGAGGTGCTGCAACTCCAACTTGTAGTGGTGAAGCAGGCCGCGGAGGAAGGGAAGAGGTGGCATGCCGAAGCCGCGCTCGTGGAAGGAGCGGAAGGAGACAATGTAGCCGTCCGGCGGCGATGGTGTCCTCTCCTCCCCGGGTACCACCCACTCCTGCTCCGCGGTGAGAGGCATCAGGAGGCCGCGCGCAACCAGGGCATCGAGGTTCCCCTTGGTGCTGTTGGACCGGCTCCAATCCGCCATGGCGAATGCGGGCGAGGGACGCGGAGCGACGGCGAAACGAAGGGAGGTTGGAGAGCGAGCGAGGCGAGGAAGACGAAGCGGTTTGCGCAAAGGCGAGCGGCGGTGGATGCGAAAGGTCGCGAAAACCTGGTAAGGCAAATGAGGTTAGACTCATCCCCTTTTATAGTTATCGCGTTCACACGACGCATCGTTCCCCGCGCCTCCCCTGTTTCGCGATCTAACAGGTGCAGGTGCCTTAAAAACCGCCATCATGGCCCGCTCCACTACCGTACGAAGACGGATCGTGGCCTCGATCCGCGCGGAAGGCGAACCGTCGCGTCTCCACGACGCACGATGACGGCCCAGGCGGGCTTGGAATCCCGGCCGGGCCCACAGGTAATAAAGGCTAGGGGCTGAAAACGCCCCGACGGCCCAGTTTCCGGCCCAGGAGTTCGAAGGCCGGCCCCGCGAAAGGGTTCGAACGGCCGCTCCAGGGCAAAACTAAGTGAGGGGCCACCAAAGAGGGGTCCCCAGCGACCGCAACCCGTACACCGTAGTACAATGGGCCTCTGACGGTAGCGTCCGAGTCCGAGTCTAAAAAACCTCAACCCTGATCTCCCATCGAGGGAGGGCATCGAGCCCACTGACTCCGAGCGAAAGGAG
Organism: Eragrostis curvula; assembly: GCA_007726485.1. NCBI lineage: Eukaryota > Viridiplantae > Streptophyta > Magnoliopsida > Poales > Poaceae > Eragrostis > Eragrostis curvula. The sequence continues at coordinate 48,869,996 of CM017440.1, read as the reverse complement.
TCGGCGATCGAAAAGGGCAGGAACTCGGATCTTAATGAGGCCGACTCCAGCTAGTCTCAATCGGACCCCCGCGAAGGGCAAGCCGAGGCCTTCACTCGGACACACCCGTTTGCAGCTTAAACGAGCACCACGCATCGAACCATCGAGGAATGACGTGGCCGGCTCATGCGTGTCCCGTCTTATCGTAAAGACGCGCGGGTACGGACGAAACAAAAAGACGAAACGACCCTCGGACGGATCCGCGCATCGAGCAAGGACTCGGGGGCTCGCATTCGCAAACAATGACCTACTGCGTGGTCTCGGGAAAACCTTTTTTGTCACCCTCGGCACAAGTAAACCACTTGTACCGAGGCTCGGGGGCTACACCCGGCGGGTGCGCTCGCGCGCACCCACCGGCAGGAGTAGTGCGAAAATACCCTCGGAAAGACAACGACAAGCCTCGACGGAGACCACGACCCCCGGCCGCCGCCCAGGCTCGGGGGCTACTGACGGATACCCAAATCAGGGTATCCTGATGTGGGATGCTTAATTCTACTAACCGTCTCAGCTTAATTGTGTAGGGCCCACAGGAACAGGCACACGACAACAGAGCGCTCGAGGGGCCCACGGCCGACCCCGAGGGAACATACAAGTTCCGCCTCGTCCGACCCCGAGTCGGCCGGGGCCCACGACTTCCGCCTCGTCCGACCCCGAGTCGGCCGGGGCCCACGACTTCCACCCCGCCCGACCCCGAGTCGGGGGGGGGTCCACAGATTCCGCCTCGCCCGACCCCCAGTCGGGCGGGCCCCGAACTCCGCCTCACCCGACCCCCAGTCGGGCGGGCCCACAAGCCACGCTTCGCCCGACCCCGAGTTGGGAGACTTCGTCGAGAAGATTTCCCTCTGGCAAGGAGGACAGGCATTTACGACGAGTTGCTGGGGAGCCTTAACTCTACCCAGCAACTCATCTACTTGCAGGCACGCGATCTGACCTGCAGGCACGCGATCTGACCTGCACAGTGACATCCGTCCCATCTCACAGCGCCGCCTGACACCTCGAGTACAGCAATGGGATGGCTACGGCATCATCATCACCCTGAACAGGGACGAAGACCGGACCGGCGACAAGACGGTCGCGACAGTCTGGGTTGACATCTCGACCACCTGCCCGGCGACCGGGCTGACAGGACGCCGCCTGACTAGAGCCACAGTAGCGGATAGGGATCAGACTAGTGCGGCGCGTAGCTGCGCTGCCCACAACCCGAAAGCCCCGTTCTCATTTGTAGACTAGCTCACTCCTTGATTATAAAAGGAGAGCTTGGTGCATGAGGAGGGGGGAGGATCCCAGAGATACAACGCACACAGACATAGAGATACACACGAAGAGGCTTGGAGTCTTTCTCCTCCCTCGCCAACACTTGTAGCTCCCCTCTGCAAGTCGAAACACGAACCACCCACGAACTGGACGTAGGGCATCGATTGCCTGAACCAGTATAAACCTTGCCTCTCTCGCAAAACCCTCGCCATCATAGAAGACTGTTAGGCGCCGTAGTTACAAATTTACTTGTCGGCCGGTTTCTTAACACCGACAATAGCCTAATTTGCGTCTAGACGATCGTCTAGACCAACAAGACGTGATCCATATGGATTACGAGAAGGATCAAATGAAAGATATTAATGGTTAACCAACGCATTTAATTAGTTTATTTTGAATTGGCTATTCATTTAAAATTTAGCATGCTTATTATGTTTGTAACTTGTGAGAATTAAGAACTAGGAAGTGACAACTCTGTCTAAATTTGATATTTGTCATTTCAATGCTACATATTTGAATTTTTCTCCAAAAATAAAGCTATATATTTGGATTTTTTTTGCTGCTATAGTGTAAAAAAGTATAATACGTCTGTTTTCGTCTAATGTCTAGAAAAACATTGACAATTTGTACCGTAGCAACAGAAAAATTCAAATATATAGTGACAAATATCAAAGACCGACAGAGTTCTCAATTGTCACACGTCACACGCATAAAAAGTAAGACAAGCTGAACCAGATATAATAATTTGCATATCTTTGGAATAGTTTTGCATGTGCCAAAATATAGATGACAGAAGTAGCTACCATGCATAAAATCATATTTTTCAAGAACACATCGTGCTTGATTTCATTAGGAGAGAAGAGAGAGCTACAAAGCAACCTAGTAAGAAGAACATTTTCTGTAACAAATTGGAGTCTATTTAGCTGCCTGCATGACCGCAAACCTGCACCTGACTCTGCGTATATCTGCCGTCAGTCGGTCCACTCCAAGCCAGTCCATACATTTCACTGTCAGGGCCATGACGGCACTGCAGTCAGTGTACTCAAGTCGGTCCACTGCATGTAATTTAGTTAGAGGAAGAGGATACTATGGTATAAACGGACTAGAATAAGTCTACACGTATTAGACAACTTGTACTGTAGCAGCAGAAAATTCAAATATATAGTGACTCACAAATATCAAAGACTGACAGAGTTCTCAATTCTCATAAGTCATACCCATAAAAAGCATGACAAATAGAATTGATTGTTTTCTTGTTCTACAAGACAAGCTGAACCAGGCATAATCATTTGCATATCTTTTGAAAATTTTTGCATGTGCCAAAATATAGAGGACAGAAGTAGCTACCATGAATAAAATGATATTTTTTTCACGAACACACCGTGCTTGATTTTATCAGGAGAGAAGAGAGAGCTACAAATAAAAGGAAAAATCCTTTATATGCAATTGTTTAAAATTTTAATCTCTGATCCTCCATCGGTAAAACTTATATCCTGTATATGCCATTGTTCATAAACTTTTATTTCTTCTATGTCATTATTTACCAATTTTTTGTTAGACTTTCCTAGCTGACATGTCAAAATGACTATTTTGCCCCTGGCTTCATCTGTGCCACATTCCAGTATGGTAGCATGAGCCATGGCGAGGTAGTTCACGCATCTTCGGCCGAGCAGCAGCATGCACCCCAACGACAGCGCGGCCCACGCATCTCCAGCCCGACAAAGACACGCGCGACGTTTACCCTGCTAATCTCAAGTCTGGCAATGATGACGCGGCGGCAGCAGCGTCATCGGCACCCGCACTCCCTTTTAGTTCAGGCATCCGAGGCCCATGGAGTAGCGGCGAAGGCCTGCGCAGCTGGAGCAGATGACAACATGGTGGCGTAACCTGTTACTATCCTGCTGAGATTCTTTGATATGGAGTCGATTGGAGGCAAAATTAATCAACCGAGATTAGAGACATAGGAGATTGAGGTTGATTCGTGGCTGGAACTAATTTGTGGCTATTCACCATCTCCCGCCATGGGAGGATGAGCAAGTAGATGGGGAAGAAGGGGAATGGGTTGGGGAGCTCCGATGCGGGTCAAGGACATCGGGACATGGAGTTCTTTGCTTTTCCTTTTGAGGCCAGGAGCTGTTCGATTTCCATTTTTGAAACGAGGAGCTGTTCAATTTGTGGGAGGGAAGATGAAGCCTTGTCCTGTTCCGAGGGGCAGTCTTGGTGTTACCAAGTTTTAAAAGCTGTGAAAGCTAACAAAACCTACAACAATGGCATGGAAGAGATAAAGAATTAATACCAATGGCATATACAGGATATAGGTTTTACCGATAGCGAATCAGGGATTACAAGTTTAAGCAATGGCATGTAAGGGAATTTCCCCAAATAAAACTAGTAAGAAGAACATTTTCTGGAATCAATTGGAGTCTATTTGTCTGCCTGCTCATGTCTCTGCAGTTTCTTGGTTTAATGTCGAGTTCAAACAAATGCATGTTTATTCGATGATCATCCCGCTGCAATTACCAAGAAGCAGTAATCTCACCAGTGAGATTTTAGCGAGGAGAGAATAGTTGACCGAAATATTTGTGAAGATGCTGTAATTTTGCGTTTAGAATAGGAGGCAAAAGGGAACAAAACATGATGGACATGCTATCTCATTGAGGCGACGTAGCAATATCCATGACAATCGACTCCTGTCCTTTCGACAGAGATTCTAGAAGGTTGTACCAGTAGTTTGGTAGCAACGCCACCTCGCCGGCAAGATCACGAGAAAATGGTACTGCTACATGGGTAAGGCAGTGAAGGCTTGCAACCCCGAAGCGGCGGGAGGCAGGCACGAGTGTGTGAGGCACTGCGCATCGCGTATCGGGAAAACTTAGTGAGGCAATGATTGTGTTCTGGCGACAGGTTGGTCGTGTGCAGAGCAAGGTGTGCCTCCGCTTGAGATGGTCAGTTCTACAGATAGGGTGCGGGGAAGCAATTGGAGCATTGGTAGCGAGATCTTTAGGCATTATGCTGCACCGGTGGAGGCCGGCGACGAGGACCCGATACGGTCGTCACCGGCAACGTGCGTGTGAGAGTCAGGAGAGGGGAAACGTTTCGAAGGGGATTGATTGCACATGGGGAAGAGGAGTTCAGACTCATTTGGGTTTCAGAATCAGGCTGACAGAAGGGGCCTGCGGTCGGAGGAAGAAGACGAGACTGATAGGCGGGGCCCACCTGTCAGTGGGGGAGAGGAGGAAGATGGGCCAGCAAGCTGGGCCGCAGAGGAAGAGCCCGACCCACTGGCGGTTTTCGGGAAAAAAGGAAACGAAAAGAAAAGATGAGCTGGGTCCGCTAGGAGAAAAGGAGAAATGCGGCCAGGCAAAGAGGGAAATGGTTCAACCAATTCTGGAATTTGAATTCGAAGGTATTTTAAATTTGAACAAAAAAAAACTAAATAAACACTCAAAATAAAGACAATAAAATCCAGAATTGCATATGTTGAGTTTTTTATGCATGTTTAAATTCAAATTTTTGAAAGTTTGTCTTAAAAATTAATCTAATTTTATTAAATTTGTGGGAAATTCAAAAGCTTCAAATTTTTAGTAGATTTCTAAATGAAAGCAAAAACTTTAGCACAAGTTTTATTATTTAGAAATTTCATATTCTCTTAGGGTTTGAGTTAATTTAGTTTATTATATTTTGAGAAAATCATGGCAAGGGAAAAGTTTGGAGTGATTTTTATTCCTTTTTTATTTTCTTTGAATTTTGGGGTGTTACAGGTTGCTCATCGGGTGTATATCAGTGTGGAGAAAAGGGCCGGGTTCTGGGATCTGATTATACAGTGTCATATTTTTCAATAATGTTGTTTTCCCAAATAGAAATAAAATAAAAATGAAAATCGTTGACCCACACGACTGAACAATATCCTGGCACCAGCACGACAGCACGAATTTGAGATCGCGCGAGTCTGCCCTGGTTCAGGCTCTGTCATGCCATACCCATGCGGAAAATCCTAAAGCTACGTAATTTATTTAAGTAATTCTCACGCACACACTGATGTGTCACCTGAAAGAACACCTTCTTCAGTGAATCAGCATGTGTGTGGGAATTACGTAAGTAATGTTTTTACTATAGTAATGCTCACCCATGCAGACGCACGAACACGGTTGTGCTGCTGAGTGCTGACGTGGAACTACCGCCTACGCTACCTTCCAGATACGTCCGCCACATGGCATGTTCTATTGCAACATTAAAAACTTGAGAGATGATCAACACAAATGCAGTTTTATTTCTTGCACTCCTTGTGGCACCCCGTGTCACTGAATCCCAGCTAATGCTAATATAATCTGAACAGAACCCGAAAGCAAATCAATTTTGAATTCAAAATCAATTATCCAAATAATTGTCAAACCAAGGCTCGTGAAGAAACTCAAGATTTCCAGTAACAAGTTGAGCAAACAAAAATACCAGTGGATGCAGGTCAGAGGTTAAGAATTTTGGAGAATTTTTCAAGATCGTTTAAATTCATTTGGATGCCCAAATAAATGCCTAAATCTTAGAAAGTACCGAATTTTGACCAGTTACAGATTGAAATCTACTTAGAACCAATTTGTGCATGTTATACCACTATATAATACGTCTTTCATACGCTCTTTTGGCCAAGTTTCGTGCTTTTAGGAGCTTGTCTACTACTTTTAATAGTGCACACAATTTTGGGGAAAATCACAGTTTGAATAATTCCGGGAAATTGAGAAGATGCCGTGGGGGCTGCTTGTCAGGCTCTCCTCTCACTGCACGCGTCGGTCATCGGAGCATTCGCTCCATGTCGCCGTCTTTGGCCCGCTCCCGACCCGCACCGCGGCCACAAAACGGATGCCGCCTCCCTCCCCGGTCACCTCCCTCTCTTTTCCCCCTCGCTCCCTAGCCGCAAATCCTAGCCCTCACCTCGCCCTTGCCGATCGAGAGCGCGAGCTCGTCGTCCTGCTGCACCTGCACGCCGCCGTGGGAACCGTGGCACGGGGATGACATGAAGCACGTGTCGGTCCTTTCCGTTCTTCGTCCGCGCGCCGAGTCGAGGAATCAAGCGTTATCGCCTCCATGGTCGGAGGTTGAGCTCCCTTGACCTCGCCGTCAAATCCGTCGGCCACGGTGAGCCCGAGCTCGATTCCCCGTGTCTGGTGCTACTCAACATGGTCACGCACGCCCGCTAACCTTTTTTCCCCTCTTCCGTTGCCCAGGGCCGCCAGGTTTGGTGTTTTTCCTCACCGCCGTCGAGCCGCCGTCCGCCCCTCAGGTGAACTCCGCCCTCTAGAGCTCTTCGTCATCAACCTGTTTGTCCCAGAGGTCCTATCCGCCTCCTTGAAGCCCGTGCGCGTGAAATCTCGCCTGTATGCGTCGGAACGTCGCCGTTCCGCCATTGCCGAGCCGCCTCCTCATCACGGCCCACTCCAGGACCTCGTCGTCGATGCCTTGCTCCCCGCCGCGGCCCGTGCCATCTCGTTGAGCCACTCTCACCACACCATTCTTGCCCTAACCCTCTCCATCGCCCAGAACGGCCGTCATGCCGCCGCCGCGCCTTCATTCGCGTCGCGCACGCGTGCGCCATGGCCGGATCTGGCGTGGCCAGGCCCGGATCTGCTGTGTCCCAAGCCTTGTGGTCATCGGTGTTGCTCAGATCTGTGTGGTCGAGGCTATTTCCTTTTCTGGAATGTTAGCTTAATTTCACTGAAAATGCAAGAAGCTTGTACAATGCATAGTAAATCGAATACATCTCGGAAAAATATGGAATCAATTTTACTGTGATCCATGTGATCCGTTCTACCTAGGAAAATTGCTAAATCACTGAATACACTGCTTCTGTTTTCTGTAAGTTTATTTGAATACAAACATTCTTTAAATCATAATTAATTCTCTGTTACTCCATAAATCCTGAACTCTTGCATGATAGTAAGGCATCTGCATACATACTTACATAAAATTTTCTACTTTCATATTATGTTTAATTATTTTCTTATGATTTAAATCGTATTCTGCATTGTTTACATTGTTATTAATAATCCGTATAACAATAAATCACCAAACTTCACTGTAAATTACTTCCAGTTGTACTCTTCATCAGAAATGCACTCCTTCACTTAATAAACTCAAACTAATTTAATAATCAACTTAAATAAGAGTTAATGAAGGAAATACTTCAGACAAAGTTAATCACCCTGTTAGTACAGTGTAAATGATTGTCCCATTAATTAATTAAATCATGATTGCATCATATTATTGCATCTAACATGCATTACTTCCTTGTCATAACGTGTAGTGACAGAGTAAACTCCGGAGCCGCTCGACTTTCAGCTGGCGGAGGAGAACAAGGAGGAGGAGCAAACTGACACCACCGCTAACCCCGCTAGCGTAGCCCCTAAGCCAGGCAAGCACCAGTGCATTCCGTCCAATGTTTCCGTGTTTCTTTTATCACTATGCATGATTGAGGTCTATGGCAAGGGAAAGTACTATCAGCGCTGCTGAAAGAGATCGCCTGCAGACCTGATTGAATTCAATGGCATTCAGCTGAATGCCCAAAATTCTGCAGAAAAAAATCAAGTATGTGTATGAGTATTTGCTGTTTGTACAAGTATTCAAGATACTGGGTCGAAATCTCTTCGTTTTCCATCCAAAACAGCCTTGTATTGGCCCATTTCCTCTCATGAAGGTCGATGCACATCATTTTGCTCGGCTAGCTGCGCAAGTCATTAACGTCGACCAGGCATGCGCGTCTCAGACTCTGCCCTCATTGATCCCCGTTCCTGTGTTCGTCAAATCCCTAGATCGTTTGCACACATCACCGATCAATTCGACACGAAGCAACACCAATACCTCACCGGCAAAAGTGCAAGATAATTGCTTCATCCACACCAACAGCCATTGATCGTGCTCCATGACTATGGACATCAGCTAGGTAAGCACGAATTAACATCAAACAAGCTAGTTCCTCTAGTTGAACATTAGACTGAATAGACTATCGATATAAAAAAGAAGAAAATCAAGACATCAGATTTGAAATTGTTGTAGGAAAGGGCTAACAAGTCGCAAAAAATTTGTGCCACATCAACACTAAAAACTCCGGCAATTGAATGTCAAATTCAGAGCAATCATCCTCCAATTGAGGTCCAGCTGCAAATTTACAGTCACAATGATTTTTTTGGGATAGTGAAACATTTTTTGTCTGGAGTATTTTGTGCCTTCTTCAAAGTTTGAATGCACAGCCACCAGTTCCTTGGTCCGCTGACGCGGTTTTGTAATATTGTTCCGTTGCCCTTCAAATCATGGTCATGATGTCCCGGATGGATCAAAATGAGATTCTTGTGCTAAGATGTAACACTCTGTGGTAAGCATTATTAGTGTCTTCATTTTTAATATTGCTTTTTCTTAAAAGAAATAACAAGGAAACAAGAAAAATGTTGCCCTCTCACATGGCTGCATCGCATCACCTGGCTGGTTGTTTTTTTAACATTCCTTCCAATGCAATGCTTCGGGAACCTAAATTGAAGCTACAACTTATGATAAATAAGAAGCAAAAACTAGTAAATTGGTCAGCGTGGACATGTTTCACAGCAACATCATATCATATCATATAAAACCCTTAGTTTCTCCTGTCACGCACTGTTTTCCTGTTCATTTACTGTTTTACTGTTTTCCTGTGGCGTTCGATCGTGGCCGTCGTCTTCTGTCAGTCCCCCATCACGGCCATTGCTCTTCAGCCTTATCCCTCCCCATCGCGCGAGCGCGCAGTCGTCTGCCCCGATCCCCAATTAGCATCGCCCTCTCCGCCGCTCCTCGTCGGCGCCGCCTGCCGTCTCGCCCTATTTTCCCACGGCAGCGGCGTCCTCCATCAATTTGCCTCACCCGCGACATGGTTGCCAGGGCTATCGGCAAACACCACAGCCGCCGCCCGTACTCCAATCCCTAATTCCTCATCACAGACGCGCTTCGCGTCGCCAGCCGTCGCGCCCTACTTCCCACGGAGACATCCTCCTCCGTCGATTCGTGGCCTCCGTGGCCCTGTGTGGTTGCCATGGCCCCCGGTGCAGATGAGAAGCGCGCTTGCGAGGAAGAGGACGCATAGGGCTGCAGCTGCTCAGCACTGCATCCTTGCCGGTCCTCTCATGCAGCTGCCCAGCTGTCTTCGTCCGCCCTCGATCTGACGCCGCCTGGTGTTCCTCGACCCACCGCCCCTTCTGCTCATGCCATGGTTAAGGTAAGGAAGCATCCACGTGCTCTTACGCAAGCATAATTATTTCTTTCTTTCTTTCAGTCGTGTGCTAATTATTGGCCGCTTTGTTACCTTTCAGCTTTTGATTTTTCGCTTTCATGGGCAAAGATGATAAGGGAGGAACTGAGGGAGTGTAATAGCAGCCTTCAATCGCTGCTTCTTTGGATGGGTAATAGCAGTTACTTCTGGTATTGTGCTCATATCCTTATCTTCGATCTCCTTTTTCATTTACCCAGCACTGCCATATAGAATATAGGAGAGGAAAGCTTATGGCAATGGGTGCCTATCAGAGGACCTCGGCTCCGGTGACTGAAAATCTTAGTGCGCTGCTGTCCTTCACCGGCAACATCATGGGTGAAGTCCGAGCAGTGAACTGCATGCGTGGAGAGCTAAGGTATTGCAGCCACTTCAAATCTGTAACTCACTGTCTCTTTCTTACTCTGATTTATGATCTGTGAGTTGTAAAAACTTTACGTTTGTAACTGATGGATTGTTCTTTGATTGTCATCGCCTTCTGCATGAAGGTGTCTGTTGCCATATTAGCTGATGTTTGGTTGTGCTCATTCATTCCCAGGAAGCAATGGGAAAGATAAGAGTACAAAGGAAGAAAGGAGAAAATATGGAGAAAGCAACCGTAAGGGACAAGGGGAAATTAACTTAAATTTCTCTGGGTAAGACCCCATCCTTTCGATGATCAATGATTTAAGTGCTGAAAACTGATTGTTGATGATTTGAGCGTGTGTATGTATTAAAACACCTTATATGATTCATAATTAGTAGAGATTTTATTGGATGCCAGATTCTCTACGTGTGAACCTTGAGGAATTTTAGTCATACGAACACATCTTGATCTTTCATGTCACGGTCAATTGCGCAATTGCACATATCAGTGTTATGAATCTTTAGTGCATTCATAGATTCTAATTTCACACATACATTTTTCCTTGCTGATTTTCTAAACATAATTAGCAGCTATATGTTGTTGGCTGAGACTGGATATTTGTCTCGGCAAAAATGTCTGTTCGTTAGAGGGGTTAACATTAGTTCCTCAAATCATTTGCTATCTACATGTGGTCGACAAGGTGAAAGGCATGCACCCACATTTTTTTTAGGTCTCATTTTTCATGGGAGGTTTAGGCGAAGGACCAGATAAAAAAGAAACATTAATTATTCTGTACATACCTACTGCTACTCTTCATTATTCGTCGAAATTTTCTTAAAGAAAACTTAAAGAATATTGTTTAATGAATTACATTGCAGGGTTTGATATGATAATTAAGGTGAAATGAAAACCGCCCGACGCTGCAGGTTCATTTGATTTAGGTAAGGAGAATGATTTACTGTTCATTTCCCTGCCTCCATGTAAGCAGTAAGGGAATCCATGCAAATCTTTTATGTTTATGAGCCTTGCTCACGCAATTAAGATTTATTACTTTCTGCCTGGAAAAAGCTCCACAAAATGCTTCATATCTTACGATCTATGAACCATACAGCTGACATGAATTTGATAATAATGGTGTGCTTACATGAAACCAGCTCTCTGTAATTACCTTTATTAATAAACATGTCTGCATAACTGAGAATTTTCCTGATAATTGTTTTCTTCATCGTACTCAAAATGCATTATATGTCATCATGTCATAGCAGTTCTTTGCTCAATGGCATCGTGTATTGTATGAGTTGATTATGATGTGTTGCTATACAATTATTTGTTTGCTCCTTTTTCTATTTCCTATTTTAAAGGGTAAGATATTTCTATCACCTTAGAGGTGGAATAATAATAATAATAATAATAATAATAATAATAATAATAATAAAGAAGCATTGAAGTCATCATTCTGTAGTAGAAATTAAATTGTTGTGTAAGCTTTTTATTTTCTTACCTGATTACTGCTACCACTGCTGCATCTCCCTTACATTGTGCCGTTCTTTAGGTCCATGATGTATGTTGCTCTTGAAATATAAGGATTTGAGGTAGCATGAAGAAAGTTTCATTTATCGGCTAAGCTTCTCCATTTGCTTCAACATGTTCAATATTGTATCACAGCATTTAACATTTGGTAAATAAGTTTGTGTTCTCATCCTGGACCATACTGTACCCTGTTGAGATTTCTATATTAGTTCTGAAAAATTATTCTCCTTTGTATAAAAATGTAAAAAAAAAAAAATCCGTTTTGCACTATACACACATGTGCTCAGTTGCTATTTGGTACTCTTTCAAGGATGCTGTTAGTAAACAATCACCCTGGGTATAGATATAATTGCACATAGTTTGCCGAAGCAAATCAGAAGTGAATCATGGGTCATTCGTTTAAACACCTAATGTACTGATAGCCTTTAAGTGTATTTTATCAAATTGTTGTTGCACCATGGATTTATTTCACAATTTTTTTTGGTTGATTTACCGAAAACACAAAGGAATAATATCAACTCATATGAAATGTCCACGGTCATCGTGACTAATGGTAGATGTATGATTTGCAGTCAATCACTTTTTCCTGGGCTGCTGAGTAAATTTTGTGGATGATGGTTTCAACACTATGAAACAGTTGTCAACAAGTTAGAGTGCTTCTTTCACTATATGGTGAAGATATGGTTTCTCAAGGAACTCATGATCTCTCTATGCTTGGAAATAGGAATGTTAAAGGCGAAAATGGAAACAATCATGTCTGTCGAGTCAACCATGCATAGCATGTGCTGCTGCTGTGCTAATGCTTCTGCTGAAGATGATCTGCGTCCATACAATTTCGTAACATGTATTTGTATAAAACACATGTGTAATTCTTGAAGCAAGCACTCATGGTTTTTGACTTTGTTTGGCCTACCGTTGTCTGTGATTCAAACTTAGCTGCTACCTATGTGGAGATTATTTTGTGTATTTTATGAGATTGGATAGAACGCTTAAGACTTTTACTTTGCATGCTCCATGCTATGAAAGGATATGTAAGTTGCACCTTATTATCTGCTTAGAATTTTTCTGTCAATAATAATTTTTATATAAACTTATGGTTGTCATTGTTCGCTTGAAAATAGTGCACTATTTACAAATCTTACATGTTTTTGAACAGCTAAGCTTGAATGCATCGAGAAATGTTAGTGAATATTTAACTTTGTTTTTAATTTATCTACATGAATCTATGATATCAAGTGCCCGCGGCAACGCGCGGGGCTTGCAACTAGTTTGTGATAAATACATTACCCCACACATGAATGTAGTGGTAGTGAGAATGTGTGTATATATATGCCCCTATCAGTTTCCACCGGCCATTATTGGCATCGACATAGCTATCCAACGTTTGCACTTAGACACCTATATACCAACCACAAGCAAATTAGTGTGGCAAGAGAACGAAAATGAAAGGTAGATAATCTTAATGGGAATAGGAGGCACAAGGGAAGATGCCATCAGCTGTTGTCCACACCCTTGTCCAATATAGGTTTCTCATGCTGCACGATAAACCTTGGAAATGATATCCTTTGTCATCTGAGTGCATGGATGACCATGACTTGCAAGGCCCAGGAGGCTTGTGATGACCACTACCTGGCCTCGGAGAAGTGGTGATAGTTGCCTGCTGGATTATCTGGTGCCACAGGAATAATGTTGTCTTCATCAAGGGCAGTCTCCTGCATGAATTGGAGGAGGGAATTCAAGGAGGAGTTCAATCTGTTGCTCTGCAGAGCGAAACAGAGTGACAAAGAACTGTAAGTCTCCATAGTTTTTTTGGTTAGGGTCTTTCCTTGGGCCTATGGCCATTGTAAAACAAACTCTACTGACCACCTTTTTATATAACAGAAAATTAAAATTAAAGGGGCTCCCCCGCCAATTCCCTTCATGAAAATACACGGTCGGGCCAGGGCTTTGCTTTCTTGAATTCCAGGACTTCAATTTGAGTAGAGTGTCTCCCCCTCAACAACTTGTCTACTGTTGCCAGTCACAAGAGAATTGCAACCAGCTGGTGATGGTATGCTTGGTTTGAACTTTCCTTATGTAAGGACCGTGTGATCGAGGGGGGGAGGGGGGGGGGGGGGGGGGGAGGGTTGAATCGGTGCACACTATAGATTTTTCTCCTAACACAAAACACCCACTCAACTCCTAACAAGTAGTTATAGTGTATGAAAGGAGGCACAATAAGGAGAGTCCTTAATCTAATGAATAAGAGCAAGGCACAAACTTAAGGATACAAACTAGTTTACTAGACAAGAGCAAACCTAAGTTACACTACAAGCTAGACAATCAAGCACAAGGTACTAGATGATCTACTAAAAGGAAAGCACATTAAGAAGAGTCCTTAGATCAACTAGCAAGGAGGCTACACATATGATAAACGATCAAGCATATGATAGAAGCAACTAGAGAGCATATGGAAACACTAAGGAAACAACTAGAGCAACAAGTAAGCAAGTTAATCTCAAGTACTACTAGCAAACAAAATAATGACAATAAGTAAGTGCAAGTAGTAAAGGAGAAGAGATAGAAATGCTCATGATTTTCCCGTGGTATCGGGAGGATGGCGCCTCCACCTAGTCCACGTTGGGCCACTCCCATCGGAGTCTCGACTCCGTCCTTCCGCTCGATGGCGATCCTTTCTAGAACTTTCTTCACCCTCCGAGTGAAGACGCGAGCACGTCCCGCTGGCAACTCCGGATGCTCTTCCGAAGGTAAGGATCCGCACGTGATGCAGTCCAAAGGGCGCTCTCTTCACGTAGCTTCTTTCACACGGGAAGCCCGAAGACCGTGTACAAACTTGCGGCGGCTTCCACAATCCTTGGCAAGCTCACCACCGACGCCTAACCGGTCTCGGTCTTGCCACAGACCAAGAGTAACAACCCTAGTTGATCCTCTCAAACAATCACTAGCCTAGAGATCAAAGGATGCACATGATGTCACTCTTCTCAAGCACTTGGATCACTCAAATCTCTCAAAGTGCTTCTTCTTCCTTCACTTGGCTTCTTGACAGCACCTCCCCACCTTTGGACTGTCACATGCATGGTTCTCATCCAATCATGCATGGTTAGTCACATGTATGGTTCTCATCCAATCACCAAAACATTCATACCTTGGGGATCCCTAACTTCAATGGTCATGAAGCTTACACCTTGAACTTGGAAAAGTTGCATCAATCTCCAGTCACAATGCACACACCATAAATTTGCTTTTTTTTTTTTACAAATTATGTACTCTGGACAGTGATAATGGATCATTGTCATTGCTAGATTTTCTACAAGCAGCGTTTGTTATCCTAAAAAAAAAGGAGAAAAAAATGTTGCCAACCCAGTCAGCCGCAGCATATCACCGGCACCAGCAGACAAGCAGCATCGAAGACACGGACTGATTGTTTTTCTTTTTACGATCAACGGGGGGAGGAGGACTCCCCACCTGAATTCCATTAATAATGGAAGTGTTTGGCCCCAAAACATGGTCCGTTACATGGAGAGATTACATTTGAACCGACTGTTTGTCTGGCTACTATTATCCTATTCTCTCGAATCCATGAAGTAAGACATTGATTTTACAATAATGTCAATTATGTTCATTACATAATAAGCTGTGGCTGGCTCCACTTTACCACGCACGTCCATGAGCACTACATATCATGCGCTGATTAATGTAACCGCCGGCGGCGCGGTATCCTCCTTGCCACGGATTATGCCGCTGCCGTCCAGAATGCATGTATACAGTTAGCTACCTGAGAAGTACATCCAAACGCAAATTAAAAAAAAAATGTGTGTGCTACAGGATACGTTGCAGACACTAATACTGCAAGCTCCATTTCTGTGGTTGTCTTTTTGTCAGTTTGATTATTTTTTTTTGTCGTGGAGTAGTTTGAAAGGTTGAGTCAGCAGACTCAAGATCTGACATGGACAACTCGCTTTATAAAATTTGCATATACTGTTTTTATGTTTGACAAATCTGCACTTTGTAAATTGTAATATGCTGCCCCTGATCTTTTTTATCAACGTTGGTTAGAACAGGTCGAGAAAAAAAACGAACTGAGCGAGTAACATCTAGTCATCTGCAATGTTTGATCCCATGTGATGAGGGTCAGTATATCATCTACTTGCACAATGATCGCAAAATTTCCTGTTTCAATATGCATATCAATCTGCTTGTCGCGATGCGGAAAAGTGAACGCAGAGACTGGACAGATACCAGTCAAAGTAAACTTTTGGGTCTCAAGTCCATTCTCCCCGCCTGCACAGCAGCTACCTGGAGAAATCGTCAGTCGCAGCGGCCAAACACCAGTTGACGCCATGGACATTATTCTGTACAAAGCTTGGTTATATCTGATCCTTGCTATTGTTTCGAATCTTCAAACTATATATGAACGTCCTATATGTGAAACATGGAATAGACTTTACTAACTCAAGCTCATCATCATAACTCACAAAAAGTATTATAAATAAACTAAATCTTCTGACAATGAAAATTCAAGATACAACAAGTTCACAAGTACATCTGGTTGAGTAGTAAATGTATTTATGTTCACAGTGTTACATCAGCGACCAATTCTTATCATTATTGTCATTAATGTGGCTGTTTATCTAATGCCCAAAGTTTTCGTGAAGGCACATACCAAGCACAAGCATAGCCAATGTGGCGTGAGAAGGGAAATGTTTGGAATCTTCAGACTATAAACGAACACCCTTAATTGTAAAACTTGAATAGATATTACCAAGTTTAACCTTGTCTAACTAGCATTAAGGACCTGAAGCTTGTAACATTTAAAATTAAAGCTTATATATCTCATCACATCATTTACAAGTAACAAAACAATCCCACGAAGGTAACTTTTTGACCGAATGTATACATAATAACAATTATAAATGTACTTGCCAAGTTCCACCATTAATGACGCCTTGTTGAGACTCTCTATATACTGTCTCTAAGCTTTCACATAGGCACATACCAAACACCAGCAAGTGTGATATCATGGTTATTTTGTTTCACACTTCTTGAGGGCCGGGAACAGCGAGCTATAGAAAGTACGTACTTGTCAGCGAACAAATAGCCCTTAAAAGAAAACATAGGAATGACTAGAGAATTGGGAAGTCCGTGGCGTGACTTGCTGATGGAAATAGGAGGCACAAGGGAAGAAGCTATCAACTACCTAAGGCATCTCTGCAAGAAAACGTTTTGCTTTGCTGCTGTTGAAGGCTAATTTCTCGGGCCTCAATTGGGACAGTTAGTTTGAGTTGATATGATCCACGCAAGTCCCATATCATCGGCATTGTCATTGTTTGTCATTTTATGAAGGAGATGTCCTGTTTGCGAGCTGTTTAACCATATTATCATCAACTATTTATTGTAAAGTACTCACGCTGATTTTAACCTAAGCTTATCTGGACATGAGCCCGTGCATGATTGTGGCGGTGCATGCCCGATTAACCTTTCTTGTGCCTCGCCCCCTTGGGCCGGCCTCGTCTTAGCGCAGCCATGCCCTCGGCCTGCGGCCCATCATCTCATCCTCGTCGTTGGTCTCGTCCCAGCCCATAACATTGCTGTACCCGCAGATCAATTGCTCTCTGGATTTCTGAAACACAACAATAATAAATGGATCATTGGTTGATTCCATTTGCAAGGTTGCATCAATCACACTATTTGACATGGATAATTCACTCTATAAATTACACATGTAATTTTTATGTTTGATAATTCTGTAGTCTGTTATGTATCTCCTATATTAAAAAAGCATCAAAGCTTGTTAAAAAAATACCTTTACAAGCCATTTCTCTTGTAGTGAAGGCAGATTGTCGTTAAATCACATTACAAAGAAATTGGCGGTACTGCCACGAGCAGTGCTGCAACAACAGAAATTTGGTTGCAATAGCTAGGTGTTGTTGCAATATTTTTCATACATGGCTACAATGTGTGGACATTCTTACCATAAATAAAACAGCTTCCATTGTGAGAGGTATATGTTAATAGCCACTGTCTATGAAATGGTTGTGAGAGGTTGACATCTATATTGCAAAAAAAGAATAATCAAATTCAATATTTCCACGTTTGTCTTGTCGTTGCAATAGATTTATTATATTGCAAAAATATTATTGTTGTATTTTTTGAAATGTTTGTTGCAATTGAAAAATGTTGTTGCCACAAACAAAGAATCATTGCAGCACGCAAAATCTGTTCAAATGATTTTTCCTTTTCCCACAATTTTTATTAAAAAAATTTGCATCATGAGAGAGGATAAAGAAATAACATTGCCATGGAATGCACAAATAGCAACAATAGTGTGGTGGTAAAGTGTATTCTATAAAACATCAGCTCACAATATTTCTTTTTCTCTTTTTCTTTGCTTTTGCTGAATTTGTTGTCACAACTAAATATAGTTGCAATAAGGCAAAATTCATTGTGGCACACCGCAGAAATGTGGTTTTTGGCCTAGCACACTACAACATTGGAATTTAACCCTAGCACACTAACACACTAAATAGCAGAAAATGATATTTTCATATTTTTATCACCTTGCACAAAATACAATACAGCTTGAAACTTTGCACAAAGATAAAATGTTGTATTGTCTATCGTTGTGATTTTTTGTAGATGTATTTTCATCTTTTCACATAGTTTGGTTGAAAAACAAAGATTGTTTTCAATGAAAAGTCATATATATAGTCCATAAAAAATCTACAAAAAAACCACATGAATATAAAATAGAATTGTGTGTCGTTGTGCAAAGTTTCATTTTGTAATATGCTTCTTGTAATGAGATAAAATAGTTGACAAATATCACATCTTTTTTTTAGTGTGCCACAACAAAGAGCCACACATTTGCAGTGTGTTGTAGCCAATATCACGAGTTGTGGTGTGTTTGACCAAAAACCACATTTTTTGCGGTGTGCCACAACAAATTTTGTCACAGTCTGGCATTGTGTCTATTGCTAATTGCAACATTTTATTTCGTGGCAACAAATGTAGGTATTGCAATTAAATAATATCATTTTCAATGGTGGATCACTTAGCTTTCCCAAATGAAAACATGATTTTAGATCAGTTTTTTTCTTTTGTTTTGTACAGAGCCAAAGGTAGGCGTCATGACGCCATGGTGGCCTGGCTGGCCCCTGTAATTAAATCTACAATAACTCTAACTTAACTATAATTAACTTAATAAAATCACAGTAGAGGAATCTCCTCCTGTTTTCCTTAAAAAAAATGTAGGTATTGCAACAACCAAAAAAGGTTGCCTAAACCTTTTTCCATGCTACAACTTGCCATGGCTGCCCACAAAATGAGTAAGTTGCCTAAACCTTTCTCCATGCTACTACTTGTAGCTATAGTAGATTATTGCAACCCTTTTAGCCGTATTGCCACGATATTTCACTGTGGCAATATATACCTCAATTTTTTTGTAGTGGTCAAAGCCCCCTTTTCCTATATATCTTTATAGATGGCCAAATGGGCGGGCCAAAATGGACGGGCATGAAGCACCGCCATTTTGGCCCGGCCTAGGCATGGCATGGCCCACCAAAATTCGGGTTGGGCTGGCACGACATGAAGTAGTGGGCCATGCTTGGGCCGAAGCTTCAGCCCAGTGGGTGGCACGGCACGACCCACCTAACTAACGGGTCGTGCTGGCCCGATGGCATATGGGCTGTGCCTAGATGGGCCTGGGCCGTGCCGGCCGGGCCGCCCATTTGGCCATCTATAATGATCTTTAATGCTCAGAGCAACTCCAAGAGCTTAGCTAGCTAAAATATATTCTAAATCCTTTGATTTTAGCTATTCTCTAAAATAAAACACACTAAAAAAGGTGGAGTAACCCAACAGACTGTAGGAAGAGGAATAGACAGTCAATGTGCCTAGCTAAATAAAGCTAGCTAAAAAAGTGGAATGAAGAGTTAGCTATTTTGAAGATGGATTTAGAGAGACTGTTGGAGCCGAGTCGAGCCAGCTTTCCAGCTCATTATCCTAACGAGCTGGACTGAGCCGAGCCGAGCTGGCCCGGTAGTCCAGCCCTAGTTGGAGAGCTATTTACAACAGTACTAGTCATATTTAGAGAGAAAACATGTTTTTGCTAGCCTGTTGGAGTTAGGGATGGAAACGTATCGAATACGGATCGAATAGTGCTTGTTTTGTATTTGTATCCATATTTTAAAATGAATTTGAATACAAATACGAATGTCCTGTGGATACGAATACGAATCGGATGTTGTTCAAAACCGAATCCGAATCCGAATGGAAATGTTGGGCAAAGAGATCTGATAAAATCATTTGTATACTCATGCTCAACATAGTTGAATGGATATTCATGCATGATGATTGCAAGGTGATTCTTACGGATACTAACTTCCTCATCATACTTCCAAGAATCTAAATTTATCTCTCCTGCTAGTCTGCTCATATTAAGTTTTGCTTGATTAGTAACTGAGGCATGAAATGTTCTGTAATGATTCCATAGCCGTGTGGTACCTTGCTTGCTTTGACCATTGAGAACAATTTTACAGTATTTGCATGCTGCCATGCCCTTCTTAATAATCTTGTCATTCACTTTTTCTTCAACAAATGTTTCAGTGAAATGTTGCCAGACACCGGAGGTTTTCTTCTTTGGAGCCCTGACTTTGTTGGCTTTATTAGCTTCCTTTTTTGAAGTTTCAGCACCACCTGCACCCGTATCTTGTGAGGCACTTTCATGTACAACACTTTGGCCATTCCCATCTACAGTATCATTGCCATTAGCATTCACGTTACTGGCTCTATCCAATGCATTCTCATTACTAGCACTATCAGTTGGCGCACTTCCAGTTGCAGATGTCATTGTATTTGTAGCCTTCAAAACAATAAATAACTAAAATGCTAGACATTACTCAACATAGATCGACATAATGATCATCCAAATAAAGCTGTACGTACCTGTTTGTTTTTTGTAGCCTTTGCAGATTTAGAAACCATGGCTGATCGACTTCACTAATTGTACTTCTATGCAAATTAATGATCTCCTTTTGCCTCCTAACGTACAGAAAAGAACAGTGTGAATGCACACTAATCTCCTCACCAGTTCTATGAAAATTAAAAGATCTCCTTTTGCCTCTAGCTAACTGTGTATAGGAGTCACGAAAAAGCAGTTCTTACGTGGTGATCGCCGGCTGATTGGTACGACGGAGGAGACGGAACTTCAACCTTGGTGCGCCTGGCCTGCTTGATGAGGTGATCTCTTGCTGATCGTCGCGTACGGCAAGGAGATTAACGTGCGTCATGTACCTGACAAGACGCCGGTACCCGGCGCCGGCGATCGCTCTCCAGGGTTCTGCCTGCTTGCGCTACCCTAACGCTACGGCATTGGCGGCGTGGCGGCGTTGCCGTGCGTATAGAAAGAAAAGGGAGCCATACTCCGTCGCCGCGTACATATTGTGACACCCCGTGTCACTGAAAAGCAGCTTGTGCGATCAACTCAAATTGAACAAGAACTAAAAGCCATTCAAATTGAAATTCGAAATCATTTATGCATATAATTATCAAACCATGGCTTGTGAAGGAATTCAAATTTTTCAATAAAAACGTGAGCAAACGAAAATACCAGTGTATGCAGGACAAAGAGAAATAATTTTGGAGAATTTCTGGTGATTTTAGAAATTCATTCGACAGCTCAATAAAATCCCCAAAGCTGAAAAGGTGATCAAATTTGAAATGTTGCCATTTGAAATCCCTTTTGATTCCAGATGTGCATGTTGGATAGTGGATAGAACTTTTCAAGAGCTTTCCAACGGTCCAAATTTGTGAATTTTGGAGCTTGTTTGCTAGGCCATTTTATGTGCCAAAATTTGGGGAAAAATCAGCTTTTGAATAAATCCGAAAAATCGAAAGATACCGTGGAGCCCACCTGTCATCGTCCTCCCTCTCGCTGAGCACCGCAGAACGCTGCCGCCACGTCGCCGCCGGCGACCGGAGACACGCCGCGCCCTTCTCCTCCACTCGTTTGCGGACACCGAGCCCTCAAAACGACGCCGCCCTCTCTCCCGGTCTCTCTCTCGCCCATCATTCTCCTCCAAACCCTAGCTCCAGCCGCCGCTGCGCACCATTGTTGCAGCGAGCTCGAGCTCGTCGAGCTTCCTCATCGAGCTGTCGAGCCCTGCAACCAGGAGCTGCGCGAAGGAGCTCTCCAGCTTTACCTGCCACTCTCACTCTTCCTTTCCGCACGAGGCTCGCGAATCGAGCCGCATTGCGGCGATGACCGGAGGGCGAGCTTCCCTAACTTCGCCATCGATTGCGTCTTCCCCGGTGAGTCCGAGCTCGATTCCTTGCGTCTTGGCTTACCCCGCTCGGTCAAGCACACCTCGGAACTCACCCTTTACCTTCTTCCGCAGCGGAGTCGCCGAATTCGGAGCTTGTCCCCACCGCCGGTTGACCTCACCGTCAACGGCCACTACGACGAACTCCAGCTTCCGGACCTCCTCGACAACGACACCACCCGCGTCAAGCATCCCTGCAGTTCCTTGGAGCTCTCCGCCCTGCTACAAGTCGCCGCCGAGCTCTGCTCCGTCCCCGCGATGACGCTGAACCCCCTCGACCCGCCGTTTCTCGTCACCGAGCCTGTTCCGGCCATCCCCACGAGCCTCCGTTCGACGAGGTGAGCTCTACGACTCGCGCGCTGCCTCCCTGTGCTGGTATTTTCGCTAGAGGCCGTCGGAAACTCCCTTCCGGCGAGGTCGCCGCCGCGCTCCGGCGAACGCCTCCGGCCAGCACACCGCAGGCCGCAGCCCGGGGATCCCGTGCGTCGACGCCGGATCTCGTGCTCCACCCCCGTGTGACCATGTGTGTGGCCGCGCGCCCAATGGCTGGATCCAGTGTGGCCGGGTCAGATCTGGTGTGGCCGGGACTTTGTATCCGGTTGTGCTGCCCAGTTCCGATTGGTCCACCAGTTTTCAAAGCCTTTTCGAATTAGTTTAATTCCCAGAAATTGACTGAAACTTGTAAAATTCATAGTAAATCAAATACACCTCAGAAAATTATGAAACCAATTTTTTTTAGCTTCCTTATGCTCAAAATCTTACAACCCATTTTCCTGTTTTCTGTAAAATTGAAAATGTGCAGAAATTGTTTAAATAGTAATAAATTCTCTGTTGCTCAATAAATCAAGAACTCTTGCGTGCTTGTTAAGTAACTGATAACACACATGCAGAACATTTTTCCACTTTCATATGATGACTAATTATTTTCTTATGAATTAAATCGTTCTCTACATTGTATAAATTATTATAAATAATCCCTTCATCCATAAATCATCAAACTTCGCCAAAAATCACTTCCAGTGGTGACTTTCACCAGAAAAATGCCACTGGACATAAATTAATTTTTGAAGTCACATTATCTATTTCACCAACTCCAAATTGATTAAATAGTTAACTTAATTGAAAATCAATGAAGGAAATACTTCAGACGAAAGTAATTAACAAGTTAATCAATTGCACTCATAGTATAAATGACTGTCCTATCAGATAATTAAGATTCTTAAAAGCATCATATTATTTGCATCTAACTTGTATTATTCCTTGTCATAACGTGTAGTGACAGAGACGACTCCGGAGCCACTGGACTTCCAGCTGCCGGAGGAGGAGGCACCGGAGGAGCAGCAGCAGGACACTGACCCCACTGACTATGCTAGTGATAGCGTCGTTCCTGAGCCAGGCAAGCCCCGGTGCATGCCTCCCTATTTAGGATTTTTGTTTATCACTTGTTTGGGGCTAGTAATTGATTGTGCATTAGGTTTATTAGGAGTTGATGTGAAACCTTAGAGCTGCATTAGGATTACCCTTCCATATCCTACCTTGTGTCCTATTTTTGTAGATGTGGTCTAGGTTACGTTAGAACTTGCTAGGCTTAGTGGCTAGCGGACGGTAGAAGTCGAGTGGTAGGTCCCACTCGCACGATAGGGACCCCTCGATTGTACTAGCTGGATTTAGGATTTGTTGAGACCGGACGGGGAATTGCTTGTATAGGATGGTTGGAGAAGGCTGGGCCTTCACGGTGGTGTAGCCCCGTCTGTGTCGATTAAAGACCGTCCGTTGTTAGCCCTGTTGAGCAAGTTCGAACGTACTGATCACATGCTAGTGTTTTTATGGGCCTAGTAAACTTAGTAGCTTAGGTTGCCCTGGTGTCTTGCGGATACTTGCACTTTCTATCATGGTATTCGGGAGAGAAATGATGCTTCCCAATCGGGGCGTACGTCTGGGACGGGGACCGTGCGGGAAGGCCTTTCTCGGGAGGTCTGAGACCCAGCCAGCTCTAGGGGGACCTTTGCGAATAGTTGCCACATGCGACTTTACGCGTGTGTGGCGTGTGGTCAGGTTTTCTCCTGCAGGATGTACATCGATGCCGCCGCTCTCGGTCAAGAGCAACCTTGCTCACTGAGTCACCTCGTAGTGTGATATGATTGATGATGATGATGATGCTAGTCTATTACATTACTGTTATTTATATATTTTGCTATATATCCTGTCACCGTTGATGTATTGTTACTTATACCTGTTCTAGATATATGAACACTGCTTTACTGGTTAAGTACTTAATTTGAAATTAAAATTTGAAAGTAAGAACCTAGTAATTAGTGCGCTTGTAGGCAAGGGAGTCAGCCTACCTTTGTAGCCTTTGCATTCTAGGAGTCGGCTGTAGTTAGCCACATTGACGGGTAAGTCTTGCTGAGTATTAGTTGCTCAGGGTTTGGCTCTTTATGTTTTTGTGCAGGTATAGATTTTGCTTCCGCTGTTGCTTGGTGGAGTTCCTCAGCGGATCCATATCGCAGGGCTTCGATGTGCGGCCACTTATCGTCGAGTGTTGAAGATTTGGTATAGTTGAGACTTCCGCTGTGCTACTCTCGTGTTTTAAATCATTTAAGACTTGTAATAACTTAAATATGCAGATTTATGCTTTTTATATGTTGTACTGTTGTGTCTGTCCATCAGCGTTTTACTGACTCGATCCTGCAAAAAGCGGAGACACTTCACATATATGGGAAGTGGCTGTAGTATATAGAAAGAAAAAAGCGTCATACTCCGTCGCCCAGCCCATATACTACAGCCGGTGCTCTTGAGAGCCGGTACAATGTATTTGAGCCATACTCAAATACGTTAAGGCCCAGCATGAATTGTTTAGGGAAGTGGCTGTGGTGTTGCGCTGGGAATAGGAGGCAAAGGGGAAGAACACTTGAGAGCCATACTCCGTCGCCGCGTCCACTCTCTCAATCCAGATTGCTGTCTAAACACAATAATCTGCCCGGGGAATACAATCTGTGGAGAAAACATCGAGATCTTAACTATAATGTATTCAAAGAGGATGGTGTTTCTTTACTAGCTGAAATGGGAGGAGTTATGTGCAGTGAGAGGCTAAGTTAAATGTCTATCGGTTGAAAAGAAAGGTGACACGGACATGGCCTCGCTAACTATGTGTGTTCTAGAGACTAGTTGATAGTTAGCTGTCTTGCTGCAGATCCCGGATCCGCCAAGAAAAACCGAAGCGAAGACCATGACAAAGGCGCTGCGAAGGGCCATGGCATGTTCTGGTGCAGCAGGGCTTGACCTTCATTCCATTTTTCCATTGCTGTATCTAAAGAATTGCTCTCTAGATTTCTGAAACAAGAGTAAGAAAAGAACTACAACGAATGGAAGTAGGACCGGCTTGGTTTGATAGTTTCAAAGTTGCATCAGTCTCAAGTTTTTTCTTTTTTTGAGTTGAATCAGTCTTGAGATTTGACACGGATAATTCACTTAATACAATTGACATATTATTTTTCTCACTTGACAAAAATACATTTTGTTGTATATCAGCTACAATGACAAGGGTCGACAATGTCGCGTTTTCTCCATTTGATGTGACACGTTGATATCTATCTACTTGTCATGACGTGGAAAATGTAACGTAGAGACAGGACGGACACCAGTCAAAGTAAACGTTAGGGTCTCGAGTCCAGTCTCCGCACCTGCACAGCAGCTACGTGGAGGAATCGTCAACCGCAGGGGCCAAACACCAGTTGACTCCATGCACGACTCCCTCCATCCAGGAACCAAGTGATCCTCTTGCCCCAGCTCCACGCGCAAAGGGGAAAACCAGCGCGCGCCGCCATGGACGGCCTGATCCTGGCGCTGATCGTCGCCGCCGGCGCCTCCGTCGCCATCGCCGTCTCGTGCCTCCTCGTCGCCTTCCTCTGCAACCGCGGCAAGAAGAACAGGAAGTCGTCGTCCGCGCCGAAGCTCCCCATCTCCGTCACGGCCACCGGATCGCAGGACTCCTCCTCGTCGTGGTCTTTCTACGGCGGCTTGTCCGCGGACTCCTCTCTCGCCAAGCTCTCCCTGGCCGACCTCGCCGCCGCGACGGGCGGCTTCTCCCCGGACAACATCATCGGCGACGGGAGCTTCGGGTTCGTGTACCGCGCCGTGCTGCCCGACGGCGCCGCCGTCGCCGTGAAGCGCCTGGCCACGCACGGCGCCGCCGGCAACCGCGAGTTCCGCGCCGAGCTGGAGGTGCTGGGCAGCCTGAGCCACCCGAACCTGGCGCGCCTGCTCGGCTACTGCGACGCCGGCCGCGACCGCATCCTCGTCTACGAGCTCCTCGAGCGCGGCAGCCTCGACGCATGGCTCCACGGCGGCGACGCCGTCGCCGGCGGACAGGCGCCGCCGCCGCCGCTCCCCTGGCCCGCGCGCCTCCGGGTCGCCCGCGGCGTCGCCGCCGCGCTGGCGTTCCTACACCACGACAGGCGGCCGCCGGTTCTTCACCGCGACATCAAAGCAAGCAACGTCCTGCTCGGTGATGGATTCGAGGCCAAGCTCGCCGACTTTGGCCTCGCCAGGGTCGTCAAGGGAAGTCCTGATGCGTCGCACGTCAGCACGCAAGCTGCCGGCACGGCCGGGTAAGGCTTACTATTCTTCCACAAAAAAAAAATTCGAGAATAAATTTTCTTGCCAAAATTCAGAGAACCCACTTGTGTACATGCACAAATTTAAAAATATAATCCTCTGATTCTAATTGGTGCGAGGATCGACCAATAAAGGAAAAAAAATTCCTAAACTGATGATGGTGCTAGGAAAGCATTGGATCATATGTCTGTGCAATGTCAAACAGGTACGTGGCGCCCGAGATATGGGCTGGCGTGGGTGCAACGGCCAAGGCAGACGTATACAGTTTTGGCATACTGGTGATTGAGATAGTGACAGGTCACCGCCCAAGCTGGCCAGTCAAGGCCAACATCCGTGAGAAGGTGGAGGTTGATTTAGTAGATTGGGCTAGGGAGAAGATAGAAGCAGATCAAGCCTCAGAGATCCTGGACTGTCGAATAAATGTTGGAGAGGAGGGAAAAGAAATGGCTGAGGTGAAGGGTCTCTTGGACATTGCACGGAGATGCACGGAGGGTAATCATAAGGATAGGCCGATGATGGAGCAGGTGGTTGCCATGCTGAACAAGCTTTGAGATTGTCAAATAAGACGTTTGTTATTCGTAATGACCAATGTCACAGTGAGCTTCATTATATGCAGCAAAACAAAATAATATTCAATGAATAATTTGATTGCCTTTTTTTGTGTTTTTGGCGTGGAGGAAAGGACACATGCTATATGTTACAATGTCTTGTGCTTAACCTGAGAAAAGACATGCTTTATAAGTAATTTGCCTAGTGTCCTGGAAATTTGTATAGACACGCATCATCACCAAGTCTTTTGGACTCACTCATTTTGATACTTCTTATTTTTTGATAGACTTCATTTTCTATGCTTAGTTATTTGTGGCACTGGTATATCTGCGCACATGCACTCTCGAGTGTGTAACCTTCATTTTTTAATGGTACTTGCGGTGATGCAGAGATGTTCATCACAATAACAACTTCATCTAATATTTGCGTAAGTTACCCACAATAATTTGACCATTATTTGCTTCTCTAGTGCATAAGTGCATAAAACTACAAGAGTGAGGCAAGGAACAATAACTTTCTCAAGGCACAATTCCATCTTTCTTAATATCACTCTTCAATCATGGCTCTCATTGTCCGTTGACAGCAGCACCTAGGATATTGGGTATTTGGGTGGAAGAAACAAGCCAAGCCCTTCATTATTTTATTTTATTTTTCGAAAATCAGGCAGGAGAGCTGCCTTTTCATTAAGGAGAGCTGCCTTTTCATTTTTATTTTTTTTGCATCATCCCTTGTTGCAGGTAGACAATGAGCGCTAATTTCACTATCTTTTTGTTGATTAACCAGACTAATTAAACAGATAGCAGCCGGATGAAGAAATTTCAATGTGCTTTAGTACACACTCTTCAATCTCTAAGGTAGTGTCCATTATTCATGCTGACATAAGGCATTACCCATTCCCCATTTCCAACATCGTTTTCCAGAGAATCATGTGGACAGGTGGGAGACGAAGAAGAATGTAACACCCTGTGTCTGCCCATGATGAAAAGTCACTAAAAATTTGAACTTTTTCAATTTTGAACAAAATTCAATCAAAATAGAAGTCAAATCCATGCCAAATTTAAAATTTCGAATTTTAAATGTGCATCAAACACCACCATGTGCGTATTTGAAATTTTCTGATTTTATTTATGTGTCTTTTGGTTTTGATCCTTTTTCAAATTTGAACTTCATTCAAATTTGAACCCTAGGAAATTTTGGGAATTATTCAAACCATTCCTTTCCACCTGGGCCGCCCTTTTTCCTTTCTTTCCCCCCCGGCCCGCTCATTTTCTCCTTTTCCCGCGCGCCCGCCCGCGGCCCAGCTCCTCCCGCCGGCCCAGCAA